>JABUIW010042324.1:0-10639 GCA_013363375.1 Menidia beryllina | reverse complement strand
ACTAGATGAGTGAGTTGTGGTAACTCAGCACAGACTTTGGGAATCTGTGGGTAACTGACTCGGGCTGCAGATGAGCTCCTCGATGGTTTTGTTAGTGACAGGTGTAAACTGTGTCAGCTCTAGCTGTTTAACTGGGGGTGAGTAGTTACTCGTGTAACTACTCTGATTGCATCATGCCTCGAACTTTGCCATTAAAGCATATTGCAGAGTTCTGACATTTGGATTGTTACGACCCCTCCCCCAAGACCACCAAGGGTAAAAATTGGCACTGGGTCTAACACAAAATAAGGTATCCTGAGCAGTTGGTTTCAATAGGAAAAAAGATAATTTAATTGATAGGTCAACATAAAGTCACAATAAACATACACAGGGAAGCTTTTAGCTTCAGGGTCTCCAAGGCCAAAACAACAAAAAATCCCCCTTTTAATTATAAAATAAAGACACTTTCTAGAAGAGGACTGAAAACAAATGACAAAACCTGAACTCCCTGGCTAACCAATAAACAGGAGAAAAACGGTTAAACAAAATGGCAGAGAACCCCTACCAGCTTCCACTGTGAAGAAAACGAAATTATAAACACTTGAAGTTTCACACCAAAAGCTCACAGCAAAGTTATCCAACGTCTCAAAGTCAGTTCACCAACATGATCCCTTCAGATCAAGGCCCAGGGATATAAAAGGGCCCTGACATCTTCTTCTTCTTCTTTTCTATTATGGCGGGTCGCAATCAACTTTAAGGTGCATACCGCCACCTACTGTACACGAGTGTGTAACTCCAGTATTCTACATCAGTCATATTCTATTTTTTAATTTTGTGTTTTGAAGAAAAATAAATAACGCTTTTCTTATCATACAAATATCCTTCATATTTCCATCATTTCCCAATATTCCTTTCAAACTCCATTCTTGATCTGTCTTTCCAACTATTCTTCTCAATTTCTCCCTTTCACGTTCATATGTTTTACAGTTCAGTAGTATATGTTCTACATTTTCTTTCTCTCCACATTTTTCGCATTTATCCTTATTTTTCTTCCCTATTAAATATAAAGTATCATTTAAATATGTATGCCCTACTCTCAGTCTAATCATTATTATTTCTTCCCTTCTATTTCTCTCCTTAACATTTCTACTAAATATTGACTTCTGTATTTTATATAATTTCCTTCCTTTCTTATCTTCATTCCATCTTTTTTGCCATATTTCCATTTCTTTATTCTTAATAATTGATTTCCCTTCCCCTTTGCCAATAGGTATTTTAATCGTTATTGCCTGATCTAAAGCCCTTTTTGCTAATTTATCTGCCCTTTCATTGCCTTTTACACCTTGATGTGCTGGTACCCAACAGAACCAAACATCAATGCCACCTCTGTATAATCTAAATAAGCTATGTTGAATTTCTAGTACTAGATCTTTCCTATTGTTTCCTTCTCCTTGAATACTTTCTATGACTGCTCTAGAATCTGTGCAAATTACTACTCTGTCTGGACGCACCTCCTCTACCCACTGCAAACTGATGATAACTGCCACCATTTCTGCCGTGAATACAGATAGTTGATCAGATAATCTTTTAGATATGTCAATTTTAAACTCAGATATATAAATTCCTATTCCCACACATCCTTTTGAATTCTTAGAACCATCTGAATATATTTTAGCATAATTATAATATGAGTTTCTTAAGTATATATCGGTTTTTACCCCTATTTCTTTTAAATTCCAATCGTTTTTCATTTTAAGGAGTTTTATGTCTACATTTACTGCCGGGCCCTGACATCTTTGGTCTGGCTCTCTTTATGGGGTGGCTGACGAGCTCTAAGACATTACACCTGTAGCAGCCAGGTGGAACTGAAACACACAGAAAAAGCTCTCTCATAAGGAGAGCCCCTAGAGGTCAGTGACCGTAACATGGATGTAGAAAGAAGTTCCAAGGGCGGTGAGACTGGAGGGTTTGTTAGTCTGCTTACTGTAGCAAACAGGATGCAAGAGTTGTCCAGGGTCTCTCTCCTCCTGTTTCCATCTGAGACCAATGTAGGGGCAGTTTTTAAGCAGGTCACAGGGCACCCTCATAAAACAACCTCTCTACCACTCTTCACCACTCAAATGGCTTCTCATACTACTGCTATGCTGACGATACCCAGCTCTAACTGTTATTCCCACTGGCAAACGCACAAACATAAGTCTAATGGGTGATGCTTGTAATGAGGAGGATGACAGAAAACCATCTCTTCTTGGTTTCTGTTTATTGTTTATTTATTGTTTATTTATTTGGATCCCCATTAGCTGTCAGTAATTTGACAGCTACTCTTCCTGGGGTCCTTTTAAAATTATATAGATACACAAAACATATTAAATGATAACATCAGAAGAACAATTATACATTTCAAATAATTTCACTTTACATTACAATCTGTACACAAATATTCATGAATTACGGCTTTCAACAAAATATTTTTTTAGAAGTGTTTTAAATGCACCTTTCGTATTCGCAGTCAAGATGTTATGAGGCAGTTTGTTCCACAGAGTCTCAGCTCTGAACAGCACAGACCTGCACCCTAACCCTAAACCCTAACCCTAACCCTAACCCTAACCCTAGACCTGCACACTGCTTCTGTTCTCGGAATAGGTCGAGTCAAATGACCAGACGCTGCCTGTTTGTGTTAGATATGGCTCTCTCCTCCGAGTATAAAAGTATTGGGTCACTTAAATAAAAATAAGACAATTATATTCAATGCTTTTGGGAAAAAAGTAGAAAAATTTAAAAGCAAATCAACCAGAAATGCTGCATGAGCAAGCAGGAACATGTCTTCACTCTTCAGAAGCAGTAATAACTAATTTCAAAGGCCTGAAGTAAGTCAAACAAGCCATCTATTAAACACAGAGTATAATAAAGGACGCCCTGAGCTTTTTACTTAAAGAATAGGAAACCTTGTGGAAACAAGTTACTTTACATAATAAGAAGTCAGTTGGCTTAAGTGGACTGTGATGGTTTGCATTCATGTAGTAAATGTGTAAGTTTGTGTAGGGTGTATGGTAAAGAAATATCCGTATCATTATGATCACTGGTTTGTATTATTGTAATAAATGTGTATGTTTGTGTGTTTGTGTAGGGTTTATGGTAAACAAATATCTATATCATAATGATCACTGACATATGACATGAGCAGCACTTTGCATCTCGATCCAGTCCAGTGTTACCCAGAAGACCTCCATCCTCCATCCTCATTTGACCAATCACCCCTCACGGCCAAAAAGTATGGCAGCACCACTTCACCACTGAGCAGTCCTTAACAGTTTGAGAAAGGCTGAAAGCATGTTTAAGATCCCCAGGTGTGCCCCTGACCTCTGAACGCTCCAGATTCCTGATGGGATTTCATAGCATAAGTGGTAAGCAAGGCCAGTAACCAAAGATCCTAACCATAACCCACAGGGCCTGAAGGTGCTCTGCTCAGGTCCTGGGGCAGGAGACTCAAGGAAGACCTCAAATGTTCAAAGCTTACAGTTGTTTGAGGCGATGTGGAGAGCAGACTATATGTCTGCCTGGTGGTCATAATATTTCTACTGATCAGCATACACGGTGTGGATATCCTAATACCTTGTTTTGATTTAGCTGGTGTCACATTTTGAATATTTTCTAAACTATCAATGCAAATAATTACTAACTATTATGAGAGGCTATAACTTAATAGATCAATAAAACATAGAAACAAAACCTGAATTAGAGCGATGGTTTTATTCATGGGTTACATGAAGATGACTTATCTTAACCATTCAAGCCAAAGGAACCAGTTTAGTTAGAGAACTATACAAACTAACAGCATCCTCACCTGTTACCTCACATGCCAAACATCATTGATTACGGGTCATATTACAACCAGAAGTTTAACTATAAATGTTCCAAAGATTCTTCGGCAGTAATGTAAACCCTAAACTGCTCTGGCTCATATGTCAGTTGTGTTTATTATGGATTCTTATGAATACATTAATACATAAATCAACCGAACAATAAGAAAGGAGTGTTTAAGTGTTGTGTGAGTGGAGGAGAGAGAAATGTATTCAAGGCACTTTGCAGATCCTGCATAAGATTAAATTGGTGTATATGTAAATGAAGGCCATTTGTAATTTCAGTGGTTTCCAGCAAGGAGCCTGTTTTCCCCAGGAACAAAACTGTTCCCATACTTCACATGAACTAATTCTCACAACTTACATAACCTACAGAACGTTTACCTTCCAATGCGCTGCCAGAATCAGACGGAGGGGGCGGTTGCCCCTCTCAGGCCGGTGTTTGTCTCTGCAGGGTTCGGTTGCAGCCGAGGAGACTTTTGGCAGCTGCTTATTTTGCCCGAGCTTTGGCATGGGTGATGAACTGTGACATCTGATGTCTGAACCAGTCAAAGAAACTGCCTGTAATGAGGAATCTGCAGCTTGAGGGACAGATGCCATCCAATTTAAGATACAGTTATTCCCCTGTGCTGCTGGAGACACACTGGTCCTGACAGGCACCGACGGCTGTCACCTGATGAGTTATTCTGACATCCATTCCTGCTTGTTTTTCTCAGTGTGGGGTGGAGAGAGCAGAAACGCTGGCTAAACATTCATGTAGAAATCCAACTCATTGCATATAGTTTAATGAAAAATGCAAAACACAACCCTTTGGCGACCTGCCTGTGGATTGAGGAGGGGACCAGTTTTGGTTTGAGTTGCCTTTGACAGCTTTTCTTGTTAGATATTAATCTTTTTTACGTCAATTATTTGCACCCTCACAGATGTAGAGATGTTCTTCATACTTACAATGTTTGTACAGTCATTCAGTGAGACTGAACCAACAACCCCAGCCACAGTTTGGAGCTGCCTGTGAGTCTGGACGTGTTCGGGGGTATTGAGGTATCTCACTACTGTTGCTGCTCTAGTGATACTTGGTCAAACACTCCTAAGTAAAAGCTGGACACCTCATCCTGGGTTAATGTAGTCCAGCTAACTTTATGATTCTGGGGTTGTATGAAGTGTGTATGATCAAACTGGTCAGTTTATTTAAAGCCAAACAAAGAAACTGAAAACAGTGACTTTTTGAAACCAATGTTTGTGAGTTTATGATAAAAACAGTTCAAAGCAAGCCTCATTTTTCTGTACGTGGAGCTAGGTGTGTGTTCTCATACTTAACCTAAATTAACCTATTAAGTGAGAAGAAAAAAAGAAAAAAAATCTAGACTTCTGAGGTGCTTGATGCAGGATTTCAGTTGCTCAACAGTCTGAAGCCTCTCTCCTTTCTAGTGGTGGGACACGATAAATAAAGATTATAGGCCTTATAATGAATACATTTACAAACAGATAGCAATATTTGACAGAAGCAAATGACAGGCTAAACCTTGAAATCAGTCCATGGACGACTGTTATTCAGAGTCATGATGGACATCCCTGTGGATTTAAACAGGCTCAAATGGACCGTGCAGGAGGTGGTCAATGCAGCTCTTTGGCTGCATCCCCTGCTGTCAAAAGTTAGATTAATCTGATCGGGCAAAACTGAACTTTAAGAGTACAGCTAGCTGAGATGGCTGGCTAGAAGGAGTCTGCATGCCTCAGTGATTAATCAATTGACAATCCCGGCCCAATTTGTTTTCATAATATGTCACATCATTTTAATAAGTAACAGGCCTCAGCTGCAGGTGGTGCTGGGTGGTGTGATGTTCAGCACACTCATGGTCCTAAACGAACCCTCTTTTCCACTGAAATGTTCAACTGGATGAAAATGTTACATTTATTTCTTCCTGTGCATGCGCCTGCTAACTGTTGTGGTCGCTTCTTCTTCTTTTCTCACTTTGAAAGTTTCTCCTTTTGTTCCTCGTCTTTTTTGCATCATATTCTTGGTAACTGGGTTTTGTCCTCTAAGGAGCTGGTGCAGAGAGGGGTTTTTGTCACACAGTGAGTGTGCTGCTGCACAGCAACTCCACGCGTGGACTGTTTACATCTGGATACACCTGATCACCCTGCAGCCTTCCTGCATGGAGGGAAGATCAATAAATATCCCAGAGGAGACTTAGAGAGGGGCCCTGGGGTATTAGGAGGGGGATTGAAACAACAGAGAAGTGCCAAACTACATAGACACATGGAGACGAGAGGTTTTACGCCATCGCTCCCCTCTGTCATCACAGGAAATGTGAGATCACTTTAAAAATAGATAGATGAACAACAGTAGGGATGGAGACATTCCCTGATTTTAGTCCGTGCTCTGATATCGATAATAGTGCAGTGTGTGTCAGAGACTGCTGGCGGCTGAATAACAGTGTCTCTTTAGATAAATTTATGGATATTTTGTTTAACTAGAGAATGATATAAAAAACAGATTGAATTAAAAAAAAATAGCAAAAAGCTATTCTGTAAAGTAGTGAACTGCATCTTCTCTTGACCATTTAAAGCCTGATGCAAGAAGAAAAGAGAGAAAATGGCACTCATTTTTATAAGTCTTTATTCGGCCCTATGGGAAAATATAAAAAAAAACAGAATCACTTTGGAATATTCACAATTTATTAGCATGCAATACGTCCAAATGACTGTGGTTTATTCTTCTGCCTGCTGTAATCAGGTCTATCTGATAGTGTACAACAGGGTTTGGGCAAGGTTTTTAGCATTAAAAGATGCAAATGGTCTGAGAGACAATATGACACACGTGGCATTTCAGGGTTACGCTGGATTTATTGGTTTGCTTTATAGGAAACAATCAAGTATGAAATACATCCTTTACAGTGAAGGAAAGAGGACACATGAATCGTGTCGAACTGAATCACATGGTGTAGTCAAATTGCTTCTTCATCTCCAAATCCCCGTGTGGACAGGTCTCATTGAGTGATTTCACATAAATAACTGGATCATTGCAACAGAACTCACAATGAAAGCACTGGGAGAATGGTGTATCTGTGCTGGAGCAGCGGGGACTCAGGAGGAAAGAGCGGTTTTGATTGTGTGTCATAATCAGATCTGTCAATAATGTTTTCAATTTTCTCACAAGTCCCGCATATTCTGTGTTGAGCAAAACAGGAAAAGCTGAAAATGCAGATTACTGGCACAACGGTGACGTTGAATATAATATCTCTTAACTCATTCGCTGCTAAAGACGTCTATAGACGTCTTTTCAAATCCGACCGTTCGCTGCCAAAGACGTCTATAGACGTCTTTTATGTTTTTCAATGCGAGTGGCTTGGGGGACGATCGGCGAAAGTTTTTCCGTAAATATGGGCTTCTAGACAGAGTATGGAGTAACAAATTGACCCTCTAGGTAGCTGTGCCACTTTTGATGGGAGATTAGCATAGATTGTAAGCAAAGAAAAACAAACGCAATGGTTCGCTATGAGAGAAATGGCGCCGGTGAGACGCACGTCGAAGAAGAACGGAATAAGGTAGAAACAAAATCTTTTTTCCTGATGAAAGAAGAGAGTCTGCTCTTTCTTTTGGTGTGTTCGGTGTTTACATAGTCAAAGCACAAACTATTCTGTGGCTCTTGAAAAATCAGTCAAAATTCTCAAAAAACTCTGGCAGTGAGCGACTCTGTTCTGAAAATGGCTGCCAGTCAATGAGTTAATTCCTCAGGAGACAACACAGATTTACTTTTTTGGTGAGGATGTGTCACTCAAATGTGTTTAGCATATAAATGGAAATGTTCTTCTTTGTAAGGACCGTCCTGCTTCCCTGTCAAGGTCCCTGTCAATTAGCCGCCACACCCCCTTCCCCATTATGCCGCTAATCACAGGTAACGATCTTACCTTCAGTGTCGTGTCCAAAAGGTGTCTGGCTGTAACCTCTTCTTGTATGGTAATGAAATAAAGCATCAGGTCAGGTCCGATTTGAAGCAAATTTATGGTGATGTCTGAAATTAATAAAGGAAATTGAGATTTGTTTTTAACTGCTTACTTCAGCAGGCACATCAGCAAAACTGTCAAGCAGAGGTCACATATAAGCACGCTTCCTATAGGAGAAGCAATAAACCCACAGCAACACAATGTTGCACTTACTGTGCCCAGCAGCACACATCTCTATGTAAAAGCAGTATATCAGCACTTTTTGGAGCTTGGCAGAGGATGTTTCTGTGGAGTAAAGTGAAAAGGCTCAAATTCTACAGCCCAGCTTACTGTAATAACATACCAGTCAATGCACTCAGAAAGTCTATTAAATTCCTGTTTAATATCCAAAACTACAGAAGTCTGTGTTCAGTGCATAGCTCTGAGAGCACAACTGTACAACACCAGTAAAGATCCCCGCTAGGTTTGAACTTGTTCTCTGATTTTTTTGTCCTCTTAACAGACAGATTTCACCATACTGACTTAAACTCAAACCTTAATTAATTATCAGTTTACCACTATTTCTTGAAAGTCGAAAAACATTTCACAAATGAAAAAAAAGGAAAAATTGAAATCTCGTCATTTCACTTCAGTACAACAGACAGCACTGTCTGCATTTAGAGTGTAGTCAAAGTTTTCTTCTGGTTCAAATCCTAGTGAGGACAGATCTTTGAGGAGTTTACATATTCCCTCTTTGCATTTGTGGGTCTTTCCAGAGACCTCTCTTTCCTCCTATAGTCACAGGACATGCATGTTAGGTCATTCTAAATGGACCCTCTAAATGATTGTAACTTTCTATCGTTATGGAACAATAATGTCCTCAGAAGTGAACACTAGGCCTGTGCAGGCTGCTAGATGTGGGCCACTGACAGGAGGTGTGTGAGCTTACTTTTGGTGTTCTGATGTTTTGTGTTATCGTTTTTTGCATCTTGCTTTGTGGAGGAGCCTCTACAACGCTGCGGCTGTCACTTTATCTGTAGTGATCTCAGGATCAACGACACGCTCTCCTTTACTGATCTGCCCATGTTTACAGTTAATCAGAAAACTCAGGTTCACATCGAATAAATCTGGCAACAGCTTCCAGTCTGAGTGATCTAGTGTGTGAAGATCACACCAGATAAAAGATGATATGCAGTTGTAATCACACAGGATTTAATATGAAATAATAAGGAATTAAAACTCTGCCTAATTCAGAAATATATGGCAGAAGTTTTTATTTATTTTTTTAAGTAAAGCCAGACGGGCTCATAAACGACATAACCCTCTGAAATAACACGCAAAGGAAAAGGAGCTCAGTTGGGGTACAGAATATGAACATTGATTTTGTTACGGGGAGTTCCGCGTTTAATATATGTAATCTTTTGAGGATGTCTGTGGCAACACACTTGGTTTTGGAAAAGAGACAAAGATTGTTGTATCCAATGAACCAACCATTCTGCAGAGGAAATGAAGACTCACTGAGCTCATCGGGGGGGAGGAATGAATTACTGGTGCTGAGGAAATTACATCAAAGTCTTCACTTTAGACAATAGGATCCAAGTAGGATCTTTACAAGGAATAGAAATAAAGAATATATCTCTCCTGAATTCGTTGTAGTTTAGGCAAACAATGCCCATTTGTTCAGTAACACCCACCATGCACAAAGAGAAAGTAGTGACCCTTCCTGCTCATGCAAACCACATGGAACACCGATGTGGACACTAACCTTAAAGCCTGGATGTGTGTGTGTATCATTTATTTGTTTAGCAGCCTGGGTAAATGACAAAGGCTGGAATTGTGTATACATTTGTTTGCATGTGTGGAAGTGTGTGAAAATGAAGTGTTCCAGCTGAAGTTTGGAAGTCTGGCTATTTTAAAGTGTAATTCATAACCACCTTCAACAACGTGTTGAAGCAAGTATTAAGCACATGGCCAGTTCTTTTCAGCAGGAGACACAATGGTACACCTTTCAAAATAAAACTCTTCATCTAAACCCCACAAATGTTCTTGTTACTTTGCTGAAATACAAACATTAGTCATAACCGTGTGCACCACATTCATGCTATAAATGTGTACTTTGCAGTCATGGTCAGGCACTATGGTGATGTATGATGATTTAAACACAGCTACATGTGGCTAGAAGGATCTGAGCATTTTTAAGTTTCTTGGGACTGTGAAGCTTAAATGAAAAAAAAAAACAGATATTAATTAAAAAACTGGGCTTTGACAATAATTTGTCAGAAAAATACCTAAAGTGTTTACTTAAGTAAAAGTAACAATATGCAGTTCTAGAAGCATTCATGTTCTTTTTCTAGACATTTTTACCACTGCACAGTGATAAATCTACACATTTAGCATATACTGAGTTCACAGAGATAGACATGCTCTTAGTGGTTTATTATCTTACTCAATAGGGAAACAATGAGAAAGCTTGAGACATTGATTTTCTAATAAACACCTCAGCCTCTTAATCCACAGATTCTTTCCCTCTCCCTGAATATTAATGCTCTCATAATGACATAGAAGCAAAGTTGTTGAAGCAAGAGTATCACAAAGATTGAAAAGTAGACTGCAAACTCTGATCTATTAAGTCTCCCAACTCTCAATCACACAGATAAGCATTCACACAAATGTGCTCTCACTTTCAAATTAGAAGTTAACTCTGATTACACACATGCACGACACAACCTCAACAGGAAGCACAATGGAGATAGTCCAAGAGGCAACGTGTAGGGTTCACGGGCCAGAAAAGCCTTGTGATGCATGACACAGTGGAGACAGAAGTAAAACCATACCCTTTTACTCTAAAACAGGAAGGACTGTTACTCTTACCTA
>JABUIW010042305.1:12474-25283 GCA_013363375.1 Menidia beryllina | reverse complement strand
AAAGGAAGGGCCTAAACCTTTAAAACGAAACAGTCAGAAACTCTTTTGGACCTTATTTTGAGAGTTTTAAGTTAGTTTTTACATCTCAACTCTTTTACAGCACATCTAATTTATCTATTTTTTTCATGCATTCAAATCAGACCATTGAATCTATTCAACAGGTAAAGAAGCCCTCATGGTGACCATTGGTGTGTTAATTACAAGTTTTAAACACTTCTTTCTGTGTAAATATCTCATGATACAATGCAGCAGACTAGGGTCAAACAAACATCAAACACAAACTTTTAATTTAGTAGGTGTGGGTTATAGTCAGGTCAGGTAAAGAAAAAACTGATTAAACACATTTTTTTTAAATAAAATATATTTGCTTAATGTTTTATTAACACATTTTTCAAATATAATATCTGTATTTTTCTCTTTGGTAACATAAAAAATATGACAAACAAACATTTCGCCTTTTAGTCTGGAAATCACGATAATAGCATTATTTTTATTTTTATTTTATTGTGAAAATGTAAAGAATATCTATTAACTATCTATTAAATTCGATCCCATCGCATTGCAATATTTTTGGGTTTTTCTTTTAGGATTTTTTTTACTTTTTTGCAGTAACGTCAAAGAACATGAATAAAAATACAAACACACAAATAAAAGGCTTAAACTCACAGAATAAGATCCAAAAGACCATTTGACTGGATCACACTTCAAGTCATGGCTAGATGTCTATATTTGCAGTGTATATCCTAACGAAAAGAGTCTGGTTTTCTTTTCTTTTTTCTTCTTTTAGGAACTATTAACTCAACAAAAGCAAAAAGTGTGAGATTCTGAATTGTGTCTGAAAGGTTTGAGTCTGTTATTTCTTACTTAGTTGCTGCTTCTCAGAATGGACTGTGTTTTTCTTGTTTTAAAAAAATCTTTTTTAAAGATCTTTCCTTCAAAATGAGAGGAAAACTATAGGAAAAGGAGATTTTTTAGGGTCAATGAACCATGTGACATGGGTACGTTAGCGTTTTTTTAACCTAAAGCCAATCTTTTCTTATAGTCTGACTTGTATAGTTTTTCCTTAATGTTGGACTGACCCTACGGTATGACAGCAATGCCGATTTTGATTGGCCCATCCCATTGGCTCTGCTTTGTTGTGGGCGTTGAATAGCCGTCTCTGTTCTGTGAAAAGGCCCATTCTGGTTCCCAGCCCTCATCCCGCACCCACACACGTTTTTTTTGGGGCATGAATTTCCACTCGTATGCTTTCCTGCTTGATTGGGATGTTCGGTCCGGGCACAACGAGCACCACTGTGTGCAGCACTGAGAAAGCCTTTTGTTTTCAGTAACTGGCAATGGAACATGGCATCAAGAGAGGCTTTTTCCCCTCCTATCTCTTCTTTTATGCTCGGGACGCCATCGTGCCGTAGTGTCCTCGTCCCTTTAGCTAAATATGCTCAAGCAAAAGGCTTTTTATGAACCTAAAGTGGGAGCTTTTGAAGGAAGAGAGGGAATGATCCCGGGACTTCTTCATGGTGTGGTCTAGTTTTGACGAGCTAAAGCTGGAAGGATGCCGCGCCGGAAGGTCTACCGCGTCCAGGTTCGAGAGAAAAGTCAAGTTGTTTTAGCCCTAACGCGACCGGGTTTAACATTCCCAAATAGCCCTGCCCTGGAGGTCCTTTGCCGAGGCTTTGAGGGAACTTAGTGGAATCGTTTTGCCCTTGAAATTTCCGCATTTCTTCCCTGTTAAACCTCTCAAAGTGAAGCCACGTGAAGTGGAAATGATTGGTGTGGTTGCCTTCAGGGGATTTGTTCAGTAGACTCTTATGCAGCCCTGGCTGTTGTCTACCTGTCCAACCTGATTGGAATGAGAAAAACATGTGATAGTTAACCCCAAATGCAATGGCACCATATAACGGATTTAGGAACAATTCCTAAATCGTAGCAGACACAACCTGAATTTTTAACCGATTCTTGATTTGGATGTGAAAACAGGACCTCCAGGCGGAGGTGGACAGCCACACGGAGCTGTATCACTCCCTGGATGAAAACGGCCAGAGGATCCTGAGCTCCCTGGGGGAGGACGGGGACGGCGTCCTGCTCCGCAAGCGCCTGGACAACATGGGCCAGCGCTGGGAAGACCTGCGCGCCCAAACGCTGCGCATGAGGACCTACCTGGACTCGGAGATGGCCCCCTGGAAGAGGCTGCACCTGTCGCTGCAGGAGCTGCTGAACTGGCTGAGGCTCAGGGGTCAGCAGCTGGAGCAGGAACCGCCTGTAGGGGGCGACGTCCCCGCCGTGCAGACGCAGCTGGACATGCACAGGGTGAGAACACACCCACAAACGGGCCGCTTTCGTCTTGTTTATTTGTTTTGGAGAGCGAGTCTGTCAAATGTTCCCTTCTGCTTTCATTTTCTAACCGCTAACTTCAAGGTTAGCTATCCTTGCTTTCTAATCGCGAGGTTAGGGTTAGGGTTAGGGAGGGTGTTTACAGGACAACTGAGGTATAAACAAGCTTGAACCGTGAATCAAATGTATTTCAAAGCTGATTGAGATATTTACAAATGAGAGCAGAACTACGGGATGTTTCAGGGTCACTGAACCATCCCTATCTATAAGCTTTATCAACAACAAAGTTTGAAATGTGACTCATCTCGTTGGAGAGTTGGACCAAAATAGGCCAACTACATTGGAAAACAAATGGCAAGTGTTTGGTTGGAGGATCGTAACTGTATCCGTTCTATGCTAAAACTTCATTAAGGTTGTGGAGACATAACCCTAACAACTGGAATTAGCTATGTGATGACATTTGGAGCTAAAATATCATTCAAATGTGAGAAACTGTACTTGGGTAGCTGGGACGAAGGAGGTTAAAGACCACTGAGTTACTTGTTCCTAGAAAGAAAGAAACTTAGAACATGGCGGAAAGTAGAATTCCCTATGACTAGATTAACATAAAAGACATATTTGACTAACCTGGACTAAATGGTCAGAGGTCGTAAACCTTTTCGTTAGACCTCATTTAGGAATGCAGACTCATAACTTTGCCGAATCTTAAAGGTAGAGAGGGGGTCTGCTTCCTTAAACCCAACACATTTGGCTCAACAGTGCGTCCTTGTTCGATTTAAAAAGGACAGGTGCCATTAGCATGTGTGTGTTTGCAGGTTTTCAAGAAGGATTTAAGAATGAAGGAGCCTGTGGTGACTAAGGCCCTTGATGATGTGTCAGTCTTTCTGTCTGAACTGCCTCAAGACTCCCCGTCGACTGAACAGAAAGGTAACCCTAACACGTTTTCTTCAGTAGTCTGCAGATTTACCTTAACGTTGTCACAGGGTTATATTGTGTTGTTGTTTCAGGGGCTTTAAGATAGAGGTACCTCATGACACAGATGGTTGCCTAGGTTCAGATTTCCACAGTGATAAGACAGGGTTGGTTTAGCGATATTATCACGAGACTCCAGCTAAGCGCCTCCATGTTTGAGTTATTCCTCTTGACTGAGATAGTCATCTTGCTGTAGCTTCAAATTGTAGTCTGTCCTCGAGTGCTGCTCTCCTGCTGGTTTTAGAAGTTTCCCTGCTTCAACACAGCCGGTTCACAACAGGATACCGTCGTCAGACTTGTGCTGAGCCTCTGAACTGATCTACTTCATCAGAATCAGGTGTGTTGAAGCAGGGAAACCTCTAAAAACTGCAGGAAAGTGGCCCTACAGCACCGGAGTTGGACGTCCCTGGTTTAAGGGAAGACTGTTGCATCCTCATGCATTGAACAATGGCTCAGGGTTACTCACATCCTAGGAGTCTTTATGGGATGTCTGAGAAGGGCTGGCAGATGGGAATTTCATAGATGTCAGTCATTTATCCAATGATAATCCAAAGAGTTTGAGCAAAGGCAACTGGACTTCTTTAAGCCTCATCTTTAGGATATTAGATCAAACATATTTAAGATCCAGTAAGGAGTGCAGTTGCCTTTACTCAAACCTTGATCTGAACCCCAGTGAGGTTTTGCTCGTGGACTTCGGTTCTAACAGTTATCAGCTATAACAAACACTGTGTTTGAGAGTGAGGTGGTCCATAACTCTTATTTCTCGTCACAGGACTCCAAAGAGTACGGGCAGCTGGAGTTCTTGGTTGTTTAAGGTGTTCAACTGGACCTCATTTTTCCCCAAGAATTACATTCTGTTATGTCAATTCTTAAAGATTAGATGACCTCAGATTTCTTTTACAGCTCAGTCTGCTGTTGGCGTAGATTCCCTTGACCACCTCTGCGGTCTTAGGAGGACATGGAGGACACCATGTTCAGCACATTCCTGGCCTGTCTACTTTGTCATGTTTGTGTTCAAGATGACAAATGAATGGAAGTTTCTCTAGACTGCTATCCTGAGATAGGCTCTAATCCTGCGAGTCCAATACCAATAGGATGGATGGACCTTCTGCAACGGTCTTTAAGACGATAAGGTTTAAGCTATCTGAACCGACTGCTGAGGACAAAGAGGCTGGGGGTGGGGGTAGTGGTGGTTTCATGTTGGTTCTGACAGGCAAGGCTGTGCTAATATTCATAACTAAATTGGAGTTGTCATTATGGAGATGTGACAGGGATAATGTGGGTAATACTAAGGTTGCTAGAATCAGGTTTTGAGCATCCCCTACCACTTTGTTATCACTGCTATCACCCAATCTGAAGGCTTTCTTGTTTGTCCTGCAACACTTTCAGGTCTCTGTTTGATGTAGGGTCCGTTATTTGAGAGAAGCACCTCTCCGATCAACAGCCAATCCAAGAAAACTGAATCCAAAAGTTTAAACATTCATACTGTTACGGACTGTTAGTTGGAAAGGAACCAGACGGTGGTCTGAATTTCCTAATAATCTTATACATCTTCACCCAAAGAATAAATCAGTTGTCTGGTTTCTGGACCCGAGTGTTGAAAGGTTTTCAAAATTTCCAACAATTTCCACAAATCCATTGAGCTACTGTGTTGTAGCAGAACGAAGAAAGAAGAAAAGCAGAAAAGAAACCTAATGCCCACTTTTTCCGTTGGCTTGTTTTTTGGCCCAACCCTCAGATATCAGCCCAGAGGAGCGTGCTCAGAACGTCGGGCGAGTCTTGCGGAAGGAAGCGGACGACGTGACCAGCAAGTGGAGTCAGCTCAACGTCAACTCCGCCAGTTGGCAGAGGAGGCTGGAGCTGGCTCTGGACAGGCTGATGGAGCTCCAGGAGGCAGAGGATCTGCTGGACACACAGCTAAAGCAGGCCGAGATGGTGAAGAGTGCCTGGGAACCATTGGACGATGTTCCGGTGGACTCCCTGCCCGATTACATTGAAAGAGTCAAGGTGACTCCCACTTCACTCCTCCACCAAATTGTATTTATTTTTGCTTTATAACTGTGTTATGTGTGGATACTGACGTCCCAACTATAGGAGTTAGCATTTTCGTCTTTATTGTGCTAGTTACAGAATCATAAGACAACCAGTTGAGGTCCCCTGTTACCTTTCAGAAAATGTTGGAACTCAAACCGTTTATTTGACTCACATGGTATTGTCCTCATTTCTAGTGACCTTGATGTCTATTTGGTTAAATTTCTTGCTTTATTTTACAAAGAAAGTCAAACATCAATCAGATATTTCTTTAAATATCGTCAGTTGGGTGTCCTTTTTTCACATGGCTGCAAAAGTGGGATTTTAAAACGAAAAGCAAATCTGTTTGGAGGGGTTTTGTATTTTTAAGGGTCTTCAAACCAAATCCCCACAGACTCGCATTGCGTCAAATGAGCAAAAGATCGTTTGTGTTTGTGTGTCCACCCCAGGACTTCCAGGAGGAAATCGCACCGATCGAAGAAGACGTGACACACATGAACCAGTTGGCCTCCGCTTTTGATCCCACTGACATTCAGCTCTCAACCAACAACCTGGAACACATAGAGGACCTCAACATGCGCTGGAGGCAGCTCCAAGTAATCAAACCTGCAACCACGTGCACGCACCAGCTCCCACAGAGTTCGAAACGCTGAAGATTAAGCATGCATATTGGCTTTTCTTTAGACTCCAGCCACACACTGGCTCACGTGCAGCCTAATCGTAGCCTTAACCCTAAGCTTTATAGAGCTATGCTCTACAGACCAAGCATGTAGTTGAACAAAAACGGGTTCTGAGTGCAATTCTTAAAGCAACTCATAGTTCAAAACAGATCGTGTATAAGACAGAAACAGTTTTCGGGACCATAAATGAGCTTGAGAACATCTGGATTAGCTTGCAGCAGCACCAGAACGAGGCAGAGCAGGTGTGTTTTGCTAGTTTTTATAGTAGTTTTTATATTTGAATTGATTGGCAGAGTCTTTATGGCGTGTTGGCGGGAGTGGCATCAGCTTCAAAGTGTGTACATCTGCCTGTGAACTCGGTTGTCATGTATTTGAATGAACACGTCTGTTTGGAGGTGTCATCACTAGCTGCTTTTCCAAGGTCCTGAGAGAACTACGCGTAGTTTCTGACTTAGTAGTGTAACTTTCTTCCATTACTAATGGCATGAATGCCAATTTAATTGCATTCAGATGTGTTATCTTAATCCCCTGTATCGGCCTTTTGAATGAATTGCTAATTTGTGCTTAGGTCACCTTTAAGTCAAGCATTTCTCTTTCAGATGTCCGTAAAAGAGCATCTGAAGCAGCTGATGGATGCCAGCAAGGAATTCGGACTGCATGGTGAGTAAAACTCACTGATACTGAGACGCTTGAAATGAGCCAAGCGTTTATTCTTTAGGAGCTTTTCTGGTCAGAATTACAGAAATATTAGTGCTAAAAGCAACTAGCCAAAGCAACTCCCAAAGATGAAAAAGAATTAGAATAAAGTGTATTTCACAGAAAACTATCTACAAAAGACAGTAACAACATCAATAGGCAGTGTAGGATAAGAAGAATGGATAGTTATGTCTATATAAGAAGAGGTCAACTGTGTGCTAACTGCAAAAATGCTAACGCTGCTAAACACTCAGCGGTCTAAGAGAAGCATTTACTACATGAAGATGTGTGAAGAGTTTGGGTCTGTGTTGTAACCCTCTGTTTTTTCTACAGGGTCTGTGGAAAGTCCATTTCAACAGGGCGTCTCTCCAAACAACGTGCCCTACTATATCAAGTAAGTACTCTCTCCCAACATGGGTCCAGAAGTGTTTCTCTAGCACCATTATGAATAAACGTCCCTTCCAGGGACCCAGCGTTTCAGCACTTTTGTAGATATAACCCAATAAATTTGATGCTTTACTGCTGCTCTTCCAGCTGTTTCCGACTAAAGGTATATATTTTTAGATTTGAATTAGATTCCATTCTAAATTAAAGTGAAAGAGCCCAAAGGTCTGGAATGTCAGCTCATCCACAATCTCTCTCAATGCTTTATTAGATGCATGGCTCATACCTCATCATACCTCAGTATGATGGTCTTCAACCTGAGGGGGCTGAAATACATCAGGAAAAGCTTAACGTTGCTACTGATCTAAGCCCGAAATCTCCGGAAAACCAAAATGTGGACCTGAGTCCATCCATTGGCTGGTTCAGTTGACTATATCGCTCGGTCTGGTCTATGAGATGCAGTCCTGGTAGCACAGAAAGTGGGAAAATGTTCGTACTTTGTAAACATTGCCAACCAAGGTCCCACTGATGCTGCGCAATGACCCAACCGGGATTCCTTAGTCCCATCTCCAAAGAACATATGTGGATGCACTCCACAATTCCACCAATCGGTCTCACGTTGCTACTTCAAGAGTTGTCATGAGGACCTGATCAAAATGACTCAAAGGAGTGTCAATCAAGACGCATGTCTTATATGTCTTATTTTCCACTAGCAGGAGAAGCAAAATGAGTTGAAAATTTGCAAAACACTCTGACACAAGACAAGAAGTCTGACGCAGATTAGATGTCCACAGAGGGGAAACAAGAACAGGTGGACAAGACAGACTGTTGGCCCCAGAGGAAGGGCAAGAGATACCAAACAAGAGGATAGTCAGTTTTCAAAATAAAACAGGAAATGACATACCAAGACGTGACAAAACAAAACCAAAAACCTTTGAAAAACAAATAGTTTCAGATCAGAAAGCATGCGATAAGGTAAAAAAAAGTCGGCCTTTTAAAACAAAGTTGAAATATTTTAAGTGGAAATTAGAGGAAAAATCTAAAAATGATGTTGTCATCTTGTCATCAAAATGTTGTTTCTGATAGATACATTAGTGGTTTGAAGTGTCTTTTGGACAGGATCCATGTAATTCCCTTTGGAAAAAATCAAAATGAATGTATGGGCTTATTTTACAACCATTGTGCCAACTTTGTAGACAAGGTAAAATAGAATCCAATATAATTTATTTTTATTAATTTTTTTGCAAGAGCTTTAAAAGCTCACATAACACAAAAAAGGCTTTTTGGGATGATTTGAAAAATGTCAGCTAATCTTAAATTTAACCGCATTTACTGCCGTCCAGAGGTGTCATATTATTCTTGTTTTATTAAAAGGTAATAACAATGTCCACAAACTATTTGTGGAAGAAGAAGGAAGTAGGAGACTTCCTAGTAGAAATAGGAATCACTAGGTATCTCTGTCAGCATGAAACTGTGTTTTCGTACCATAATGTACAATAACCATCACTCACATAGGTTTTCGTATTGCTTTCGGTGCCCTCTAGTGGTCGTAGGCCCTGACAGCAGATTTTTTTTTGCTTGTTTTTCCTTAATTTTTTCCAAAACGTGTGGGAACTGGCAGGACCAGTTGTTTGACCTCTTGGAAAAAAAATCTGGCATTATTGTTTCACTATTGCATTGGTGAAACATGCAAGCTGTGCCTGAGAAGGACTAAAATCTTATTTTATTTTGAAGGCAAAGGCCAAAATCGGATGTGAAACCAGATTAAACCAGAAAAAATAATCTGGTTTATATGAAAATCTATCTCCGAGGGGGCTCTTTTATAACAAAGAAACGCCTACATGTCCAGACTTCTATCCCCCTGGTCCGGTTTTATCGTGATTTAACAAAGTATTACGAATCACAAACACATATCTGGATAGATAAAAGGGTTTGTAGTTGTCTGGGGACTAAGAGGTGATGAATAAGGACTGTGAGGGACAGTTAGATATGAGGATACAATGGTCTGGCTGTAGCCACCATGCGTCATGGTACGTTTGGCAGGAGCTGCCCCCCCGATGCAACCCGTGCTTTTTCCCGGGCTAGGGACCAGCACAAACCAGGACTCGGAACACCGAGCCCTATATGAGGCAACTGGAGGGGGGGGGGGGGCTGGGGGAAATGAGGACACTTACAGTTGTAACTTCCAACCATGGAAAAGCAGGTTTTATTTACCAAAAAATCAAATAAACCAAACAAACAGTAGCTCAATGTATTGTAGAGATTGCTTATAGAGCTCTACTTGGCTAAATAGCTCGATAAGGTTCCGTTTTTTTCTTGAAAAGATTAACTTTTTCTGAGTTTTAGCTATTCCTGTTAGGGTTTGAGAGCTGAAAAAGATCAGAAAGAGTCAAACTACCAGGTCTACCTGGCCTCAAAGGACTTAAGATGCTCTGAACTGTCAGGTCGATTTGCCCTACTTACGCAAAGAACACAACCCAAGTCTTCCCCGGCACATTTGCATCTGACTAATGAAGCAAATCTGAAGCAATGGTTTGAAAAGCTGCAAGACAAACTGACTGGTTACAGGTTACAACCCTGTAGACCAACTAGGTTAGACAACAAATGCAGCAGATCTCGCCCGAAAGAAGAAATTGTCTCGATTAACTTGAATTTTTGGGAGTATTTGTCGCATTTGTCACATTTTAGTAGAGCCAATTCACTTGTTTTTTCTTTTTTCAAGCTTGAAAAGTCCAGTTTAGTTTTCTAGACATCGTTCTTCTTCCGTTCTGAAGAAGCTTCTTAGATGAGAGGTGAAACTTCCTTCTTCAGCTAACCCTAAACGGAACTTTTCAGGCTTGACCAGGACCACAGATATTTTCTTTTGGATGGATAGGAATCCGGTCAAAAAACAAGACAAAAACCAGTCATTCTGCAAAAAGAAAATCTTAAACCACGCAATCCAGATCTGGATTCAGAGATCTCCCTTTAGGGCTCTTTGGGAAACTCTCAAAACGTGTTCTTTATTGTATTTATTACATATGAATCTGCACTCTGGATGGTTCTGGTTCTGCTCAGTCCAGTTGTGCGGTTGTAAAAGTTGTAATTATTAAAATGTTTTCAAAGGCAACTGTTAATAGCATGCTCACTCTTCTTGAAGTATTACTTCTTGCATTCGGCTATATGAGAGGTCAATGGGCTGTAAAAGACCTGGGAAACATAGAGTATTTGGGAATTTTTCTGGGTGGTGTCCAGACATAGTCAGGTAAAATTGAACTGCATCAAGGAGGCCATTAAAAGCTGAGACTTTCCGGTGAATTACTCCCTCAAAACCTACAGTTTAACACCGACTCGCACAGCCAAAGGTCCATGTTTCTGCTTATTTCCGGCCTATCCCCATCCTCCGCCGGGTCAGGTGTTCGGTTTCCCTCTAAACCCCCTTTTCTCAGTTTAGGAGGATGAGAAACCCTTTTTGGAGGATGTCAAGACTCCTCTTGCTCCCTGAAACAGAAGGGAGGGGAGGGCTGGGGGGAGTCAAAGGCAGGGAGCATGATATCCACCTTGTCTAGTACAGCCTGGCCACGTTTTCAGGAGGAAAATAGGTGAAGACAGGAAGTAAGCTGAGCGCAGCTTCAAAATAAGGCTGTCTATTCTCGTTCGCTGTATTTGACTAAATGTTTGCTTGGGTTAATTGTTCCTTGGCCAGATTAGCCTTAGACACTGGTTATGAGTTGGGTGTACCCCCCTAACCCTAACCCTAACCCAGTGATCGCTCCCTTAGACAATGGCCGGATAAGAGTGGAGAGTAAGACTACTACAGTAGAACAAATTTGATTCGTTCCAGGAGCAACTTCTATTTTAAATATCTGTATGTTGGTTCAAATCTTCCATCAGAATACTCTGTAATTCCTAGAATTGGTTCCAAAAACCTACAATAACTCCTTAATAAATACTGCAGATAATTACACATAGCAAGAAAACAAATGCCCTATATAAGAGATATGTAAAAAGAAATAAATTATAACGAAATAATCAATAAAGTGCCAATTTTCATTTGCTACCTGAACTTTAAACTAACTTAGCTTATTTATTTTGATTACATTTTTATATTTTGCAGATTTTTTTCTATGACTACAACGTCATACGCCGCTGTATGTTGGAAAATTAGTCGAATATTTGATCGAATTTCACTTCGGATGTTGGTAAATTCGTATGTATAGGAAATCGGAAGTAAAGATTCTGCTGTACTTGAAAATAAATTTAATAAAATCTTGTTTCTAGCCCTTTTCACCCTGCAGTCTCAAGGGAAGAGTGATACCCCTTTGACTAGCCAGCGATACTGCAACATCATTTGGTAATCCAAGCAAAGCACTGATTATGCCTGTTGTGACGTTTTGCTTCCACTTTGTGTCAGTTCCCTGAGGACCACTGAACTAAAAAATGAAGTACCTGAGGGTTATAACCTGCTCTGCTGTGGATTAAAGCTGATTACGGCTGGCGTTGCTTTTCGGTGGAACTTCGTGGCTAGAGCCAGAAGTTCTGGGCTCTTTGTAAAGTCACCTGGAGAATTTGTATTCAGCCCATTAGCCCAATTCTTTAGTTTGAAACCTGAGAATAAACCAGAGTAGACCAAAATGACAAAAACAACATTTATTGGACACAGTTAAGTATATCAGCTCTGCTCTAAGAGACAAAAATCCTCCTCAAAGGAGGACTGGACACAACCAAGTCCTATTGGCTAGTTAGCTCTGGGCATGAACAGGCCAGGTCCTAATTCATGCAGATGACAGGAATGTGCTAACAAATGGTGTGTGCTTGTGTTGACCTAAAGGTGTGGAACAAAGAAAGAAAAAGAGAGGCCAGAGACTTTAACAAAAAGCAAAGATCTAAAAAGAATAAGACAATCAGTTATTAACATAGATTATGTGATAGCATACTATGCTGAAATGAGTAATTTTAGCCAAATTCTAACTAGCCTTTTTTGGGGGGGGGATTTAACCACATTTTAGCATGTGTTTATCACATGATTACGTCCTGGATTAGTTGTTGCCGGAACACGATTGTTTTCCTTTGAATGGTCTGATGGCAGGAGGGTAAAGATGGAGAGGCAGAACCGAAAAAGGAGAGTACAAAAATGTCACAGGGAGGAAAAAAGCTCTGTAAAAATGGTTGAAAGTTAGCTAAACCTGCTGGAAAACCACTGGCTGCTGCTGTCCTTCAACCTGGATCTACAACGGATCAGGACTGGAAACAGAAAGGAGCCAGTTTGTGGTTCCTGCTCAGACAGGAAGTAGAAGTTTAAGATTTAAAGTGTAATGTTCTGTTTTTATATGAAGAAAAAGGAGTGTTTTTTCCTTTATTTCTTTTGTGGTGAGACCTGTTCTGCTTAGCTACACAACAGAGCTATGAATGCTCATCCGGGGGGGGTCCCCTCATGGCGGGAGCCCCCCGGCCCGGGAAAAAAGCGGGGCTCTTATTGTGAAAGCGCGGGCGGAAGCGTCCTTCTCCCGTGTAGTCCCGCGGCGTCGACCCGCCGTGTTTCCCTCTGCAATCCCACGGAAAAGGAACCCACAAAAGCACACCCAGAAAACAACCCCCTCCTGCCGGCGGCTGCCCACGGCCGGCCGCAGCCCGAGGAAGGCGTCCCCGGTCGGCCTTTTCTCTTTTCTTTCTCCCGGGACTTTTCCCGCTTCTCTCGGATCGGTCGGTCGGCTTCATCCGTCCTTTGGATTTTGC
>JABUIW010042268.1:0-21274 GCA_013363375.1 Menidia beryllina | reverse complement strand
CTATCTATCTATCTATCTATCTATCTATCTATCTATCTATTTATATATAGATAGAGAGAGCGAGAGAGTGTGTGTGTGTTGTGTTCAAGTTATATATTGAGCTTTTCCATTTGGAAAGCTAATACACATTGGTACATTTAATTTTTTGATAAGCATGGCTTACACCTTTCAAATATAATAGATTTGAAACATTAATGATAACCTTGTGAAACATGGATTACACTTCCATTGTTAAACTGGATATGTATGTGATATATCACATATGGTGCAAATGTATTGAATGATCACAAATATTAACCGTGTGGAATGTATATATTGTTTCAAGCAGAAACATAAAGATTAAATATGTTTACAGGGTAATCAACAAAAATGTAATTGATTTTAACCCCCCCTCCCAAAATATTCTTGGTCAAATTGGTCAGAGGGTTTCAAAAGTGAAAAATATACAAAGGTTAAGGTGCAAAGATTTACACCTCATGCATACTGATAATGCTCTTCAACAATGCTTTTCAGTCCCTATTAATTACTGTGCTATTTCAGGATAGACCTGTAAGTTTTGTGACTGAATAGAAAAGGCAATAAAAAGATGGGTAAAAGATTTTTGACTAATCATCCCAAATTAACAGTGATGAGACCATGCACACCAAACTTGAATAGCCAAATTAACCCTAGAACATTAACGTCCAAATTAGTAACATCATACCTAACCTTGGGTATATTTTACCGGATAAAATATCCCAGATAAAATACAGTTTGCCTCCTGAAAAAAACATAGATGAGAGGAGGTAAACAAATATACCATTAATGGCATCAGTGAGCTGCCTAAAGCAACCCAAGGTCCCACACAACTCAAACACAGTGAAAATCGCAAGAGACAAGAATTGTAACCCGACGTTTGTGTTTTAGGGTTCATAGACATTCAAAGATACGTTATCTGAGTGAATTTTAACAGAAATTTTCTATACAGTGTAATTTCTAAACATCTTAATTTTAATATTGCCAATACAACTCCATATAATTTGCCTTCACTAAAATGAAATGAAATTATTCTTTTCCAGGTTAATCTATGGAAAGCTATTTTAGATGTAACACAGAAATTAGGTTAGCATAGCTACATCTACTGTTTCTTCAAAAAAAGCCCTTCTGAAAACACTGAAACTGAAAGGTGATTCAAAGGAAATCTCTACAGTTAAATACAGGCTTCTACTATTACCATAAATATATTGTTGATTTTCTTTTGGGGCAGCATGATAAATAACAAAACACAGGCCTGATTTACAACGAGACTGCTTATGGTGCTACTGAGCAGCCTCAGCAGTCAAAGACCTTGTACCTCCAAAAAGGTACAAGGTTTAAAGCAGATGAGATCAGCTCCTTAGAATAGATGCACCATTGAAACCATGTTCAAAATGTCCTGTTAATGACAACAATATTGCTTGAGCGCGACTATTCAAGTTTTTCACTTTCCATTTAGTACATTTTCTAAAACACAAGTACAGTATAAGAATAAGATAGGGGTTTGATTATTAGTTAGACCCAAATATTATACTCTTAAAGTTCTACTTTTTTCTACATATAAAAATATAAATAATAATTTAATGATTCAAGATGGATTTTTTTTTACTTCCATTAATCTTAAAACTTTTAAGAGTTTACATTTACTGTTGATTCATTTGATTGCAAGGCAACACTGCTGCTGTATTATTTTTTCTGTGTGAGTACTTTAACATTCATATTTCAACACAGAAGCTATTTTTTATAAAGCTGAAGACAACTTAAAGTTTGCTTAATTAGTAAAATAGCTGGTTTAGAAGTGAAGATAATAAAACAATGAGGATGACTAGGTTGTAAAGGCCTGGAGGACCATCATCTATTGGTAGCCTTTATTAGTCGTGATAATCCTCCTGCACAACAGATATAGTCACTTCTGTGACTAGGGAAGTATTACAATACCACATGGAGTTATAGCAGACTGAGCCTTTCTGTTGGAAAATGCAAACTTGAGAATGACAGGTTTCCACAGTTGTTTGGGAAGTGATCAAAGAGAGGTTACACTTTTTCCACTTGACTTGGGTCGTAAGAGTCTAAAAAAAAAAAAAAAAAGAGGGGAAACAATAGATCAGGGAATGTGATTCAAAAAGTCAGAACAACATATTTTGCTTTTAATGAAGTGGACATTGACAAAACATCCTTAGAGAATAATATATACCTGTAGTGTAAAAATGAAATTGAACACATATGCTTTGAAACAGAAAATGAAACAAAGTTTGAATTTAAGTTCTATTAAAAAAAATAAAATAACAATAGCAATGTAATATAAATATACTATACATATCACATGAAAACATTTTTTTTTTTAAATCTGTGATGTTCAGAAGGCCTCCAGGGTGAGCCGGGCCTTTTGCTCAATGGTGGATGGCAAAAGGCTCCATCTCCCCAGCAACCCTACTTGAAAGAGGTGGGTATTAATGGATGTACGGATAAAAATTTTGAATCCCATTCCTTTCCCTATGGCACCTGGGGATAGGCTCCTGCCCTGCAGAAAAACTACTTTGAACAAGTGGGTATAAAAAAAAATTATAGAATTTTTTAAATGTAACTTCTTTTTGTTTTACTGTATTTCTTACTTTCTGAAACAAGATTTTTGTTCTGCTTCATATTATATGGGCTTTGGCTCAGGTATTTATAATACAGTTACATTTCAGGTGGGAAGGATGAGACATTAGATGAGAAGAGTGAGAGAATCACGACTGGCAGCATAACAGCAGAGGCTCCCTCTTGAGATATAAGATATGAGAACGCAAACAACTTAAAGGATGGCCCCTCTACATGGTAAGGTTTCATGTGTCACTGTTTGGTCATTTATGCTGTTTTGGTAAGTAATCAAAAGAAAACACAATGCAAGAGGGATAAATGATGCTTTATTGAAAAATAATCTCTATCACACTTAATTGTTTGCTCCCAGTAATACTGTTTATGCTGTTTAGTACTTGTATATGATACAAGTTATATGTTCGGCTATGTTCGGCTATAAACTGTCCCTATTTCCAAGCATGTAAAAAATTAAGGACATAAGGGGGAAACACTCCCATTAGGATGAAACTTGAACCCTGGCCAACTGATGAACTAAGTCTCTATGCACAGAGTGTATTGCAACCAATTCCCATCCATCCATTATCAATACCACTTATTCCCTGATGGGGGGAACTTGAGCCTATCCCAGTGGTCAACAGGCGAGAGGCAGGGTACACCCTGGACAGTCCATCACAGGGCCACACACAGAGACACACAAGGACAAACAACTACTCACACTCACATTCACTCCTAAGGGCAATTTCCCCAATCCCCAACAACCTAACATGCAGGTTTTTGGACTGTGGGAGGAAGCCGGAGAACCCGGAGAGAACCCACGCAGACACAGGGAGAACATGCAAACTCCACCCAGAAAGGTCCTGGTTCCCCCGGGATTCGAACCCAGAACCCTCTTGCTGGGAGGCGACATTGCTAACCACCACACCACCGTGCCGCGCAACCAATTCCCATTTTAAAGAAATGTATTAATTCCCTCTTGATAAATGCTGATTTGACAGACAAAGGTTATTATTATACATCCACTTGCCTCTTCCAGTACTGCTGGTTTACCTGAATTTTCCCAATAAGGAACAATTAAGGATATTTATATTTTATGCTATTAACTTCTGTGGGGACTCCAAATTACCGGCCAGGTCTTGTCCACTGTGGCCCAAACAAGAAAACATGCATGATAGAAGACATTAAAACTGCCCTGAATGATAAAAATATATTTTAAGCAGCTGGCAACAAAGATGGGGTGGGGACAATCCAGGGAATCCTCGAAGTGAATATCAGGAAGGCTAAGGAGAACTTCAGGGGGAAGCTGTAAAATACTCCAGAGATCTGGAGCAGCATGCGGACTATAGCTGGCTTAGGCTGTTCATATTTAACAATATCCTTCCTTATCCTTACTTAACTTATCTTAAAAATATCCCCACCATTGTTCCCATTGCATTTTTATTTTGAACATAGCAGATTAGTTATAACCTTGGTTAACTCATTGACTGCCAGCCATTTTCAGAACAGAGAGTCGCTCACTGCCAGAGTTTTTTGAGAATTTTGACTGATTTTTCAAGAGCCACAGAATAGTTTGTGCTGTGACTATGTAAACACCGAACACACCAAAAGAAAGAGGAGACTCTCTTCTATCATCAGGAAAAAAAATTTTGTTTCTACCTTATTCCGTTCTTCTTCGACGTGCGTCTCACCGGCGCCATTTCTCTCATAGCGAACCATTGCGTTTGTTTTTATTTGCTTACAATCTATGCTAATCTCCCATCAAAAGTGGCACAGCTACCTAGAGGGTAAATTTGTTAGTCCATACTCTGTCTAGAAGCCGATATTTACGGAAAAACTTTCGCCGATCGTCCCCCAAAGCCACTCGCATTGAAAAAAATAAAAGTCGTCTATAGACGTCTTTGGCAGCGAATGAGTTAATAACTGTGCCTATAAATAAAGATCCCACTAACTTTGCTGTCTATTCTGAAGGAGATGGTACAGTCACTATGAATGGTTCACTGGCTGAAAGCTCAGATTAATAGCCTTCATTTCAGCACTGTATAGACCAGTGCTTCTCAATTATTTTCTGTTACGCCCCCCCTAGCAAGAAAAATTTTTTTCGCGCCCCCCCACTCCCCACCGTGACTATCCATCTCTGCACAACATTTTATCCTTATTAACATTAAAGAAAAGAAAAAAAGAAAGACATATGGTCAAACTTACAACTTTATTAAATCGTGTTTTAAGTCTGCAACAGAAAAGATTTTAAGTGCATCAATGCCTGAAATAAAAAAATAAATAAATCCTTGTTTAAGCTGTAAACGTGTTTGACCAACTAATTGCACCATTGCAAAATTAAATCAAATCAAATCAATAAATAAACTACAAAAACAACAAAAATAGTAACTTATTTATATTCAGTTAAGCAACATTAACTCAGGAGCACAATATGTAAAACACTTAGCTTTCGGGAGACTTTCTTTTGTCTCGTTATCTTTGTCTCTCTCCGCTTTTCTTTTCATCTGTTAAAACTTTTTCATGTCGGGGGTGTTATGTTGAATAACGGAGGCTATAGACAGAACAGTCGGAGCTAACCGAGGCTAACCTGTCGTCTTTAAGTCGTAAAATGTTGAACTGAAGTAACGATGAGAGCGCCACTCCGCCTACTGGAGTGGAGGTGCAAATACACTTTATGCTAGTACCGCCAAAGTACGGCCCAACAAAAAGCCTGTTCCCCAGTGTCACGCGCCCCCCCAGGTATCGCACCGCGCCCCCCAAGGGGGGCGGGCCCCACTATTTGAGAAGCACTGGTATAGACCAACATATTTTCATATTTGAGTTTTTGTCATTAGCTTCTGACTTTTGTCGATGGTTGTCCTGTAGGTAAAAATGGATAACTGTCACTGAAAACTTATTGGCTAATAACTAATAACTAATAAAGATCTGGCTTGATGCCCAACAACAGTCAATCTTGTTTGATAGTTCTTAATTCTGTTCACCGACTTTTTAAAGGATGATAATATCGTATGGACATGTTTATGGCAGGAGCAGGAAGCTCTGCTTGTGGCAGCAGTAAAATCGTCTCAAGCACAAGAAAATGCCTGTTTTAAGTGTTGTGTAAAAAAAGTACAAACTTTTTTTACACAATTTCACAAAATCAACAAGCCACTTTAGTTTGCTACTGTTATTGTTAAAAACAAATATCCACAAAACAGTAGCTTGTTAGAACCAAAAGCTAGAGGATGCACAAAAATTGAAGTGGTTGGTGAAAGCTATGTAGATACAAATGGCTTGAAATTTTTTAAAAGATATTTCGTTTAAAATCTGCACATCGGGAGGATTAAAACATTACCAAGCTTTACAGACTGATAAACCAAGTACTTGTGGTAAAATTAGGCATTTGCGATTGACTGTATTGTGCATTGTGGCCCTGCAACGGACTTTTGGACCATCCAGGGTGTACCCCGCCTCTCATCCATTGACCACTGGGATAGGCTCCAGTTACCCCCGGGACCCCATTGGGAAAAAGCGGTTACAATAATGGTTGGATAGATGAATGTGTTGTAGTACTTCCCATGTTGCCAGCCTCTTCTGTTATGCTGCCACTTATCATTCCATACCCCTGTCATCTGAAAATCAAATTAAACCAAAAAGCTGAAACCGGGAAAAAATGGAATCTGATTGTGTAAAATAACAAAAGCATCAGGATCTGAAAAAAAAAATACCAGTGTGAATATCTGGATCTGAAAAAAAAATACCAGTGTGAATATCTGGATCTGAAAAACAATACCATGGAAAAAATATGTTTTGAAACTGAAAGACCTACTTTGAACTTGCATAGTGAGTGCTATCTATCTGGATCAGTAAAAAAATGTCATTAAAAATGAAGATTTACATGAAAAACGTTTTTTTCCACTCACTATGCAAGTTCAAAATAGGTCTTTCAGTTTCGAAACATATTTTTTCCATTTCAATTTCTTTTACAAATAAGAAGATTGGCACTCAGATTGAAAAATTGAATATCAAAATATCATTTTGAAAGTATCATGTTTTGACTGAAGTGATGTGTTCCTAATTTTTTCTTTTTTCTGCAAATGCTGAAAAGTAAATGGTGATTCTTTAACATTATTCACATTTTTCAATTCTTGTTTTTGTGGGTTTTATAAGATGGAAGCCCAAATGATGTATCAATAAAATAGTCCATATAATTTCAATTGTGGGCCCTGAAAATATAATCTATACATTTTTTAATGGAATTGTGGAAAATAAACAACTTTTCCATGATATATCTTTTTGGAAAGGGTCTGTATTTTCAAACAAACAGTTGTGCTCGATTCTGTGAGAAATTACATGAGAATACTATGATGAAGTAAAACTGCATATAAATGTCAATAGAAGTCTATGAATAAATGACCTCTTTTTATTTTGTTCATCCAACATTTACTAGGAGTTTATGATGCCATTCAATTTTATTCAACAGTTAAATTCCCACTTTTCACAAAAAGTGGATATGTGTATGTGTATATGTGAGTGTATATGTTGCAATAACAATGGTAGGAAGTGTTCAATGTAATTGTATTTGCTAATTCTCCTATAAGTTGCTTTGGATACATTGTTTTACGATGTATAAAATAATAATTTCATTTACATTATTTCAAATGGATAGTAGCTCTATTTAAATTAAGATATTTGATTATAATAATGGCATATACAATAGAAACGTTAACACTAATTATTTTGTACTTACCAGCTGAGGAGAGCATTTCCTCGTCTTCCATTATTGTGTTGATGCAGGCCCCAGTGCTTAAGCTTAGTGCTGGCACCATTTTACTCTGGACGACATTACAAGGTTTAGGGTGCAGAGCGGGTATCTGGATCCTGGTATGCTGCTTTGGTTTAGGTAACCTTCCTCCCTCTGTATATTGACTGGTCGCAGCTATGTTGACACCTACAGTGTTATGCTCATCATTCATCATATCCAAAGGGTTTTCTTTGTCTTCTTCCACAATTTTAAACTCCATTTTGCCCTCCTCCATTTTTAATTCAACATGCACTTCTTTATTCAGTTCAATGCCTGTTTTAAGCTCAATTTCAACAGTCATCTCTTCTACATCACCCTCATGTCTTTGATCCAAGTTGCACAATCTGTCATTCTCCCCTTGTCCTTGGTCAAAATGTCCCAGCTTGATTGGATCATTCTGGTAATCATCTTGGCATTCCTGCTCTTGAACTTTTGCGTCCACTTTCTGTGGATGCTGCATGACAATTTCTACCTTTGACTCTCTCTGAACTTCATTTTTCTTTGTAGTGTCTTTTTCATAAACAGCTCCCTCTAAGTGCTTTGGACTTGTTAAGTTGTTTTTTATTTGAGAGACAGAGTCCTGTTCTTTCACACTTGACATTATGTTTGTTCTTGACCCAGCCAGAGATGTAGCAGATAAGGGCACAGAACAGTTCACCTTATTTTGCAAGGATTGAGTTACTCTGCTAATGTTATCTATCTTGACCTCACTGAACATGCCCGGTGATAGCTTCTCATCAGGGAGGACAGTTGGAAAGAGGACACACTCATTTGGTGAGGACTCAGAAAGCTGTAGCACTGATTGAGTCTCTGTAACCATTTTGTCTCCACTATTACTATGGTCACTGCTACACATGTTTGTGAGATCTTCTTGTTCTTCTAGATATGTAAATGATAGTGTCTCCTCAACACTTTCTAAGTCTTCTGTTAGGGACGCCTCTATAACTTGCTCACACTCGCCTGTCAGTTGTTTTGCCTCTGCATTTGGACATGGTGGTGTGACCTGGTTGTTACCTGACTGTTTATCAGCCACACTCAAGGCTTCCACTGGAACTGTTATACCCAGTATCCTAGCTGCCCGTTCCTCTATGGACTCATTTTCGGAAATTCCTTTTCCATATCTGATGTCATACAGGCTGCTGAGGACCTCTGCAGGTGAAGTGTTGTTTTTTTCTTGAATCAATAAGCTCTCCAACTGTTTATCTGCTATTGTTGAGTCATTCTTACAGATCACAGGCTTAGCCAGCATGTATCTTTTATCATCCTCAACAACAAAAGAAACCTGCCTTGTCTGCCTTGCAGTATGTTGCATACTTTCTTTCTGAGGTGAACTATAACTTTCATTTTTGGTCTTACAGATGCTTACAATCACCTCACCCCTGAACGGTGGAACATTGTCCGATGAAGCTTTTTGTTCATTATTCATCTTACATTCAAGTTCTTCATTTGAATTGCTCTCTCCACTATTTTCAACTAGTACTCTCCTCGTCTTCCAGGAGAGCTGCACAGAGTGAAGATCCTTATGGTTGATAGGTGATGGGACTGAGAGAGAGCGCTGCATTGGTTCTCCAGGCCCACCGGGAGTTTCTGTGTAGACAGTTAGCCCTACGTCCCTCAACAAAGATTCTTGAGGGACTGGGATGTCTTGTCTGTATAGTTGGTTTAATTCACTTTGTGGTAGAACAGAGGAAAGGAAACAACTGGGTTGTGAATTAGAGTGAATGTAAAGATTCTTTTTCAAGGGTGTGTGATTGACATGGGGCATGTCAATGCTGTCTATATCAACAGTAGAGGCAAAGGACTTTGATTTCTTTTTAATAATGTTGTTCTTTCCTGTGTGCAGTGGTGGCAAACTTATTGCTTCCCGACCAGGTTCTGGACCAACAATAAAGTGAGCTTTTGATTTGAACCAATCTTGCCTCTTGTTCACCATGTCAAGATCATCTCTCAAGTGACCCACACTGGATGTCTTCTTGATTGTATCTTCTTCCATATCCCTATTGATAGTCTCTAATTCACCACTAGCATCACAGGGTCGTCGGTTCACTGGCTTTAAGAGAAACTGCCCAAAGACCACTTTTTCTGGACTCTCCTGGTGAATTCTTTCTCTAGAAGAGGATGATTTCTGTTCTTCCTGATTCCTTGCTACTGAGTATGGTTCCTGTTCTAACTCCTTAAAAAGTGGTATTTGTGTTGAGATAGGGCTGAGACGAGAGAAAGCGCTGTTGCTGGAAGGATGAAGGTTCTTCTGGCCTGCCATGGGGTAACTATAAGAGGAGCTACTGTTATTTGCAACATCACTGTCAGTATTTGAGACAGATAGAACAGCTTCTTGTACAGCATTAGGAGTATGAAGTTCTGGACTGTTTACCACTGTCAAAAGTGAGCAAGTCTGTGTTTCCTGATTACGATACTGGTTTCCAGGCCAGGAGCCAGTACAGCCTAACTTTTTGTCTTCATTTGCTGTGTATGCCCAGGCATCTATTGTCTCCTTCCTTAAAGGAGCTCTCTTGTTTGTTGAGGATTTACTGCTGGTGTGAATGTGAGGTCTGATAGGTATCTCATTCACAGATTTGCTACGAAAGTTTGCACTTTCTTTGAGCCCAACAGCAAAAGTGCCAGTGTTGGTAATTGTCAGGTTTGCAATCGCCTCATTGTCCTGGTTACCTGATAAGTTGTTGCTAAAGTTTGATGGCATGTGAACAGGAACAGATACAAGGCAGAAGATTGTCTCACTCACTCTTCTCTTGGTGCTGCTGTTCATCTCTGTCCTTGAATCTGGTACAATTTTTTTCACTTGGGTGATGGTTTCTCTACAAATTTTGTCTTGTCTGGAACCCTGAAAAGAAGAGGTTCTTGGTAATGAGGCTTGAAAGGCTGAAAAGGGTGATGGAGAAGGATGGTGGGTTTTGTGATGTCTGTTACAGTTTTGGTCGGTTGCTGGCAAGTTATCAACAGTCTCTTTGTGCAAATTGCTCTGCCATCTCTTATTGTCACAACTTGATGATGTCAGATTGACAGCAACAAATGGCCCCGGTGGTGGGGCTAAAAAGGCACTGTCGTCTTGGCAAAGCTCAGACACTGGAATGCTAGGAAGCTCATTACGGATGTGGCGAATTTTATCAGCATCTGTCAAGGAGTTGCCACCCAGGGCTGAGGAAAACGTATTGATACATGGATCATCAAATGGGATACATTTTACTCCCCCTCTGTTCTCTTTGCTAGAATACAAAGGGTAACACTGTTTCTGGCAGGACACACTTCTCTCCATGTGGGGATGAGGCCAAGAACCAGCTGGATATCTGATGAACCAATGAGATTCATCGGGTGCCATTTTTATCTGCTGATACATATCCCCTCTGCACCTAGATCAAAACAAAAACGTAACAAATATGTAACAGTGACATCAAAATTGGATGTTCGAATAATAACTCAATTGCTTATTTAGGAGGCGTGAGGACACTAAAGTTTTTTAGATTCACCCAGATACAGCACTTAAATATTCTAAATCAATTCTCAATTGCCACACGTTAATCTTTGAGCTGATATGACTAAAAAGGTTTAGAAAGAAATTGATTGATTGATTGATTGATTGATTGATTAATACTTCATTGATCTCACAAGGAGAAATTAACTTCCAGTACAGCCCGTACCAAGATCATAAAAACAAAACACATAATGGGAATGTTGGACCCAGAAAACTAAAACTAATTATCTGTTTATGTTTATCAATGAAAAAATCCACTCATCCATTCTCTATACCCCCGAAAAAGGGGTGTGAGAGGCTGGAGCCTATCCCTGTTGCCACTGGATGAGAGGCCGAGTATACCCTGGATAAGCTGCCAGTTCATAACCAATTAAATATAGACTGATATATTTCTTTGAAAGTAGTCACTGTGAGAAAATATAATTCTGCACAGAAAAAAAGTATATATCAAAACTGAGTTATATTTGTTTTCTGATGACTTTGTGCTCCTCTGAATTATCAGTGATTCTTAGAGGTGCCAAAATATTCTAACCACTACTGTGAAGAAAATGAAAATGCTAGATTAATTCATAAATTCAAATATAAAAATAGAAAGACAAGGAATTTGTGGTATTGCAAAGGCAATGTCCTCTTCCTTAATTTTCTATTACAATAAAAATGTAGAAATGCATAAATGCAAGTATTTCTAAGGGCCCCTAAACTTTAATTCAACCTTTTATTGTGACAATTATGAGTATTGTATCTCTTGTATATATCAGTATATTTGAAACTTAATTTAAAACCAAGGGTTACTCACAGGCTTAATCGTCACCTTATCATTTCTCTAATAAATGTTTTTAAAAAAGAAATCACTGATTAATTACTTGAAGAAAAAAAATATGACTTACCTGTAATCAACAGCTATTTGTCCATAATTTTGGAGCCCACCTGCCATTATTGGAGCTCTTTTATATGATGGGGGGGGAATGTATACCGGCGGTCCAGAGTCGTGTGCAAAAGAGTCTAACTGGGGGTCAGGTGTTCTTGCTATGGGAAGTGGTGTTCTGTCCCTGGTCAGTGGGGTAAGTAATTCTCTGCCAGACAACAACTCACAGCTTCCCCTGATCTGCTGGTGCATTTCATAAGATGGAGGTCTGGGAGGGCGGGTGAAGCGGGGATTTGGTGTCATTGAGAGTTGGTTGGCACTAGCTGGCCTACCATTCTCTGGCTGACGCGGTAATCTATAATGATGGTGGTGTGACAGTGGGTGACCATTCATTTGGCTGTACAAGTCCTGACTGGACAATGCTAAGTCAACATATTGCAGGCTATCAGGATGAAGCATCCTGGGTAGGGACTGGCATTTGTTTTTGGCCGTAGGTTGGACAACTGTGCCCTCTGGTGTTCCTGCATAAAACCGTTGCTGCCCTTGTACCCAACGCTCACTGTTGGTTTTATGCAGCTGCCGACCAAAGCCTACAGCTGAATGCCACTCATCTGTTTCAAGGCTCTGGTACTTTCTGTCAGTCATCAAACTGGACTGATGGAGAACTGCCTCATTTTTTTTACAGAGGGCCTGAACTTGATGCTGAGCCTTGGACTGAGTTGCCCGTAGCTGCCTTTGCTGAGCTGTCCACTCTTGGTTCACTCTTGGGAGTTCTTGACCTCTTGCTTTTTGCAACTCCCTAAAGTCTGCATAGTCCAGCAGCACAGTGAAGTCCTGTCCTCTCCTCCTCCAGTAGGATACATCATTTGACTGTAACATATGGCCTTTGGTGACATCACAAAACCTGTAGGAAACATAGATAGAGTTGTCAGTATGCTTCCACTGAATTTCATGTTGAGTGGTCAGCTTGTTTGAAAATATCTCCTGATCTGTTTTTACAAAGGTGAAACTGAGATTTGTCACTTCAGTGTTTAAAACATATGAAAAACAAGAAAATGGGCAAGCAATGAAATGTATTGCTTTTCTTTTTATTCCAAAAATGCTACTTTTTTAAAACTATGTCAAAATAACTCCCAATATTTATTCAATGAATAACCATTTTGGTTACACAAAAAACAAATCACTGATCAGCGGAGATATATGACTGTGTTTGTAAGTGAATGTTATAGTTCTGAATTTGAAAAAAGATGCATTGGAGCAACGGGACAGTTGCTGAGAAGACGTCTGATGCCACACGATGAGACAATGTGAGATTACATATCCAGCTTTGCCATGTCATCTTAGTTAAAGATTGATTCACTGAGAAAATCATTATACAGAATGTGACAAAAAGTGTTTTGGAAAAAAATTGATTACGATAAATTTAGAAAAACTGACGTGCTAGCCTTACTGTCTAAACATACTACTGACTTTGTCTCAGTTAAAGCATATGTTCAGATATGGTGCAAACGATAACTTCAAAATATAAAACCCATAGGGTTTCACTTGCACAACTCCAGACTGAGATAAATACAGCTTTCCCTCATAATTCAAAATATCCAATAACTTCTGTTATTGACGGAGCTAACATAGTTTATATTATCATCACAATGAAGGTCTGTCTAGCATATTGACTTGTTATAAGGGAACGAGGAGGTGGGTTTCCGAAAAAAAACCTAGCAAATGCATATGACAAGTTTGACCAAAAATGGCAAACATAATATCCCTCCTCTCATGATTTATGTGAGAAGAGGATGAAGGGTAAGAACTAAGAGTAACAATGTTCGGCAGCTTTATTAATTATATGACATAGAAACACCACACAGGTCATGCCTGTGAAAATGCCTGTGGAAATGATCTGTGAAATCATCAGCCCAGATATACAGAATATCAGAAGATCATATCTTACCCTCTGTCTGAGGTAAGCGACTTTCCTAAGGAGTGGGTGTCAGTATGGCCTTGGTTTTCACTCTCCCGTTTCAGCTGGCTTCTATTCTGAGGCTGAATGCTGTTGGAACAGCTGTAAATTTGGTGTTCCCGCAAACCATTATTGTGTCCAAAGGGCACAAGGTGCCTCCTTTCGCAGCCATTCACTGTCCCATGCCGATGCCTTTTCTCCAAAATTCCATGGTGTTCATTGTAGGATGGTGGTGTGGATAACAGCGGCTGGTGTGATGAGGAAGCATTGTGTAGTCTAGGTGTCGAGGATGCATTATGCTTAGGCAGCTTGTATCCATGAGAGATGAGGAGATCCTCCACGCTATACATGGTTATGTTTCTGTTTTCTGCTTTTGGCTCTTTTTATTTAGTTTAGGAAAGATAGAGAAATAAAGTTGATTGTCAAGGCAACTGCTTCTTTTCAATGTGCATCAGCAGGTTCACTGGCGCAGCAGGACAAACTAGGCCATCTCTGGTAAAAAAAGAAAAAAAAAGAAGGGTTGTCATAAATATACAAGAGCGAAGAAAGAATGACAATACGGCTTCTGTCCTTGTCCTTGATTTGGAAAACATTTTATAGACTAAACCAAAAAAAAATAATTCCCTCCGCCGTCCTTAATATTATTTTGTCTTCACTGATGATAAAAGACAGGATGGTTAGGAATGATTAGGGTTTTTATCCATAAAGCTTAAAATTCAAAATGATAAAGTAACACTTTCTCATTCATGGTTTCAACTCAGTTTGTAGACTTTGTCTGCCTTAATAGTCTGAACACTGAGTAGAGATGTATTCCTCAAGCAAGATTCAGCAAAAAAAAAGTAGCCTTCCTGATTTTTCTACTGTACCCCTGTTAGGGGATACAGCACCAGCCTCCACCAGCTACCAGCCAGTAATCTCAAACCTCCATTGAAATGAAAAGGAAGACATCTAATAAAAAGCTTTGCTATCCATTTTCTCCTACTATACATGGAGGGAATTCTGCCAGTTGCTGCCTTAAACCTCGCCAACAGGGTTTTTTAACTGGGTGTGGAACATTGCATGACTACTTGAAATAGTAATGTGTGTCTGCTTTAAGGGACCTTTCCTCAGTGCCTGAAAGCAGCTGTCATTAAGCCACTTTAAAATAAAGAATAATCTTGATAAGTAGCTTATGAACAGCTATAAGCCCTTATTAAACATACCGTTCTTAGTCAAATTATGGAAAAATCAGTTGTTCAACAGCTGTATGACCTCCTGGCACTAAACCTGGATTTAGCACCCACATTGAGACAGTAGTTAAATCCGCTTGTTATCATTGAGAACAAATTAAAGCACTGATGTCTCAGCAGGATTTAGAAAAACTATCCACTTTCTATACTAATTACTCTAAATGGGGTCAGGGGCAGCTGGAGCCTATACCAGCTGACAACGGGCGACTGGCAGGGTACACCCTGGACAGGTCCCCAGCCCATCACAGGGACTTAGAAGAACTTGTCCATACTTTTATTTTCATTAAATTGGAGTACAGTAATGCTCTTCTGACTGGACTCCCTACAAAATCAAACAACTGAAGGAAAAACAACTATAGCTTCTGTTAAGGACACATCAGAAATGTTTCCCAAGGTCCTGATTTAATCAATTCTTTTCTCAGGAACTTCTAAAATAAAACTCATCCCTAAAGGACCCACAAGAACATTTGAATTGGATCATTTCTAAATATCATTAGCCTTCTAAATTTGCTAGAGGCTATGTCGTTAATTCATCAAATTCAGATTTTCTTACTGATTGGAATTTCTATATTTACATGTATGTATATGGGGTCCCTGGTTTGATTCCCAGTTTGGTACCATTTCTGTGTTGCGTTTTGTTTCTCTGTTTCCCACGCGTATGGATGCATCGGTGTGTTGGTGTATCCAGGTAACGCGAACTATGCATACGTGACCTGGAATATTTCTCTTTAACGTGCGTTCACTGGCCAGCTAAATTGGGGAAATACAGGGACTTTCATTCCTCTACAATTTTCCTTTAAGTGTCTTGTGCTTTGACAACTGAAGGACATCACTGACCCCATCCTGGATCTTCACTTCATCCTTTGGCACCTGGACTCCACAGGAACCTACGCCAGTATCCTGTGTTTAGATTGGCTTTTATTTACTAACTTTGGAGGGTTACTTTGTTTTACATTATTAAAAGATTTAGTACTGGATTTCATAGAATTTACCAATTACTTCTGTTGATTTTAATAATTAAATTCAGACACTGAACTAATGTTATGTCTACAGTTGTACTTCCAAATTTCTCTCTTTTTTCTATGAGACATTACATACACATCTTCAAGGACAACACTCAAGCACACACATTTCTTATCACATCTCAGTGGAACTTTGGCCAGCCTCGACGGATAGCGTCCAGCCTTAAACCTCCAAGGGCTTGGGAAAATGGTCTGGCGGGTTCGGTTCTGGAACACCAGCCTTGGGATCGAGTACGGTCGTGTGAAAGTGATCTGAAGTAGTAAGAATGAATGTGCACAAGGTTAAATTGGTTTAGAATAAAATAGTGTTTAAAACTGAATTAAGCTGGTTCAAAATGTAATTTTCCAAAATATTCTATCGGCTTTCTTGGGAGGTTTCTGGAGACCGGGCGAGGCTGAGATTAGTCTGTGGTAGACTGATATGCACTTGAGCCGGTTCGGTACCATCAGTAAATGGGTACAGGAACAGGTATATGTACTTGAGGTAAGTACATGTGTTACTTTTTAGAGAAAAGTATCGAGGACATCAGGAGTGTTGTGTTTGCAGTGTCAAAGTGCAATGAGTGTCAGAATTCTGACAGGGTATGGAGTATGGACATTTCTACACAGACGCTGTGCTGAATCGAACTCTTTAAGTCTTACTTGGGCGCTGCAAAATTCACTGTGTGATCAGCTCAGGAGCGCAGCAGCGTACGGTACTTTTGGAAACTAGCACTGGTACAGGTACTTGGTGCAAGTACAAGGGGGTTACTTTTGAAAAGAGTAACCACACGGATTTCAGTGCAAGGCGGTAATATTGTGGTAATAGTAGTCTTTTATGCACTATAAGGTGCACCTAAAAGCCTTCAATTTTCTCAAAAACTGACAGTGCACCTTATAACTCGGTGCGCCATATATATTGATCAGGAGTCGCAACAGGTCTCGCTGCAACTACAGTGGCAGACCGTGCATTTCACACCTAGGCCTTCACTAGTGCTCCGTCTGAATCAATTCACCCCTCAATAACTATTTTATGGTTATAGAAATGATCTTATTATGTAGATATACAGTAGGGATGTCCTGATCCAGCTTTTTGTATTAAAGTTGAAAGTTATTTATCTACTTATTTAGTTGTCAGACTCATGTTGAACAGGGATTTACTCTTAAACTTAATGTTTAGGACACAGAACTGTGGGTCTGCAAATTACTGAGGTGATGTCAGGCTTTATTGACTCACTGAAAAACAACTTTTCCACCAGGTTTGATGATTTCAGCATCTCCAGCGAAGTGGTGAGATATGTTAAGGACCCTTTCTGTGTGAATGTTGAGACAGACTTTGCATTGAAAGGAAAGGAGCTTCCATCATTGGATGAAGGTTTTTTACAACTGGAACTCATTGACATTCAGTCGTCAGATGACTTGCGACAGTCATTGCAGCAGGCAGGTTTTGAAAAATTCTGGACTCATGTAGTCAGCCAAGAGAAATTTCCACACTCAAGGGGTCTTGCACTTTTTCTTCTGACAATGTTTGGCTCAACATACACTTGTGAGTCGTCATTCTCACACATGAGATGCCATTAAAACTCACAATCGCATATCCCTCACTGACCAGCATCTGCAACACTGCTTACGCATTGCCCTGACAACATATACACCTGACTTCACTGCTCTTGCTAAGTAAAAAAAAAAGCCATTTATCTCATTAGATTGCAAATGTTGGCAAACTACATGCAAAGTGACAGTCATGTTAGTCAAACAAGTAATGAGGATTGATTTTTGAACAGTATGATACAATTAACATGTTATTCACCTCATAATATGCACTTAATGTTTTTTTTATATGGTATGGCTCAACTGAACTGAATATTGAGGTGTCTGATGCAATTTCAATATAGGCAGATAAAGGAAAAAAATGTAAAGAGAGGTCAACTAAGGGACTGTTACAGTGAATTTTTTTCTCATGTTAGCAGGGCTAAAATGGCTGAGGTGATTATTGTTGAAAGCAGTTTGAAATGTGCCTTGATAAAGTTCACTGTTATGTTGTTGTAATTAGAAGCATACTATGCAGTTTTGTTTTTTATATTTGTTGGTGCACTTGGAATTGAAGTTGTTTGTCAGTTAAATGAATGAAAATGTAAACAACTGACAGTAGTAGTCCATGTGTGGATTTATGTGTTTATGTTGTTCTGCATTTACAAAACAGAATATATTGACTTCAGTATGTTGTAATTTCGTTTTTTGTTGCCGTGATTACTCATATTCTCTGGCCCCTTATTTTGCCTCAGATTCATGAACTGGCCCCAATTCCATCCATCCATCCATCCATTATCAATACCGCTTATTCCCTGTTGGGGTCGCGGGGGGAACTGGAGCCTATCCCAGTGGTCAACGGGCGAGAGGCAGGGTACACCCTGGACAGTCCGCCAGTCCATCGCAGGGCCACACACAGGACATACAAGGACAAACAACCACTCACACTCACATTCACTCCTAAGGGCAATTTCCCCAATCTCCAATCAACCTAACATGCAGGTTTTTGGACTGTGGGAGGAAGCCGGAGAACCCGGAGAGAACCCACGCAGACACAGGGAGAACATGCAAACTCCACCCAGAAGGGTCCTGGTTCCCCCGGGATTCGAACCCAGAACCCTCTTGCTGGGAGGCGACAGTGCTAACCACCACACCACCGTGCCGCCCCGCCCCAATTCCAAATTAATTGAATAGCCCTGCTCTAAGGCCTCTTCAGGATTTCGCTGACGCTCTTTCAGACGAAGACTATGTGATCCTGACTTATGTCAGACCTGTGCTACACCTATTTAACACTAGTCTTCTGGCACCTGGTGAAGGGGAGAGTGTACTCTGTAAATCATTCAAGACCGCATTAATGGATTACCCCAACAACAAATTTGCAGACGCATCCACCAGTGACCTGTTGGACATTGTTTCTTTTGTGGATCGATGCCTCAGGGCCAAATATATCCCGAGTGAGAGAATTGATGCACTAAAATATAAAGTCATCTCTGAAGCGGAGTCTCTGCTCAGGTTTCATCTACCCCTTCAAGTTGTGCGTGAATCTGCAGACCTAGAAGAAGCAGCAATAGCAGCACCTGCTAAAAAAAGAGATCACTAGCCAGCTTCTTCCAGCACCACTATCACTTAGAGAGAGGCAATAGAAAAGGAACTTTCCAGCTCCCTTCTCTCAGCTTGTGTAGAAAGTGATGCCGACCCTCTCAAATGGTGGAAAGAACATGAAGTTGCTTATCCAGCACTGACCTGCCTGGCCAAGAAATGTTTGTTTGCCTGCTACCAGCTCACCTTCCGAAAGGATTTTCATTTGCAGTGGGAACACTGTAACATGTCAAAGGGCATCCCTAATACCCGACACCTGACAGACTATTTTTCCTGGCACAAAATCTGAAAGTTTTTCAGTGATTGTTTCAGTCCTGTCTGGCTGTGTTCTTGTTTTATTTTCATTTTAGTTTTACACTAAGAAAATTGACTGGGAAAATGTTTAAGTTAACTTCATTTAATACAATCTGTTTACAGGTATTATGTGAGTATATGTGAATACAAGAGCACACAGCAGGAAGCACTTTAAACTATGTCTATGGAAACAGACATTATTTTGTTTGTCTGAAACTTTTCTGTTTACATTTTAATTTAATAGGTGTGTTTTTTTTATTATTACGATTACTATTTTGAGTAAGCAGATTTTTTTTCAGGCATTTCTTATGTACTGGTGTCTAATAAATGTGTCTGCATTTCAGACAAAGTTTTGACACACACAAACATACACACATGCCCACACACACACACACACACATATATATATATATATCTCGAGATGTATATCGCCACTCAGCTTAAAAATATTGATATTATTTTTGGTTCATATTGCCCAGCCCTACTTTGAAGTTCCTCCCTTGCCACATACAGCTTGTAAACATATAGTACGAGACGCATCATACTAATGTTTTCTATTCTATTTACACAATTCTATTCTATGGATTATATATTATATTATATATCTGTACCTTCAGCTCAGCTTCTTTAAGATCATTTTGTGGTAAAGATGGTACCATTAATATGACAAAAGGCCTAATTGGAATACAGAGACACATTCTTAAGCCAGTGACTCTACACATTTTTTGCATTCTATTGGTGCCAACCAGAAAGTCCAGCCCACATGTCATGTCTGCAATGTCCTTCATTGTTGTCTTCTTGTGTATCATAAAACTGACATCAAGGCCATTTTTCTGTGGATAAAGACGGACACAAATGGAAAAGTACCATTAGACAATGTACACTTGTGTCAGGGGAGTCACAAACATGACTGTAATTCATTTTCTATTCAAGATGATACGCCTCAGAAATTAAGAGCCCTTTGAGGTGACCAAAGATCTTCAAGAAGGCAAGTGTTTCTTTTTCAAACTGTTTGGATTACCATACTCTGGATGACTGAGAGGGGTGGCACGGTGGTGTGGTGCTATGACACATCAAAGGGTCCCGAGGGGACCAGGACCTTTCTGTCACGCTAGGGGAATTTTTGGGTGTTTTGTCCTGTCTCCATGGTTTTCTTGTCATTTCCTGTTTTATTTTGAAAAGTACATGCCTCTTGCACTCCCCTGTATGTCATATGTCCCCTTGTCTTCCCTGATCACCAATTGTGTTCACTTGGGGTTCCCTTCCCTTGTCTGGTGCCAGTGTGTTTTGTCTTCGTCCTACGTCTTACTGAGCTAAACCAAACCATAGTGATCCTTGCCATGAACCTGGTTCTTCCTCGTAAAAGTGATTTGATTTCGTACTTTGTAACTTTTGTCCTCCTCTTTTCAGAGTGAGTTTATTTTGTACTTTGTTCATAGTTTTGTCTGCCTCGTTTGAGAGATTATTACTTGATACTTTGTTCATAGCTTTGTCTGCATTGTTTTCAAGACAGATTATTATCTTGCCTTTCCACTTCCAGGGAGTGCGCTTTTGTTTAATTAAAGTTTTTCGTATTACGATCTCTGCATCTGAGTCCTGCCTGAGCACCATTTCTGACACTTTCTATGTGCAGTTTGCATGTTCTCCCTATCTCTGCGTGGGTTATCTTTGGGTACTCTGGGTACCTCCCTAAAACATGCGTTCTAATTTTGTTAACTGAGCAAAATTGCCCCTAGGAGTGAATATGAGTGGTTGTTTGTCCCTGCGATGGACTGGATGTCTGTGTATCTCACTGTCAGATGTAAGAGTATAACATTTTTGAATGTTCAGTGAACACATTTTGCTTTAAACTTTGCCTTTTAAAGCAGAATAAAATAAAAAAACTGAGGGCTTCAGCTACCTCCTTAACAAATTGTGTACAAGGACATCTACAAGTTCTT
>JABUIW010042260.1:2407-12653 GCA_013363375.1 Menidia beryllina | reverse complement strand
CATCATTCAGCACCAGCATCATTAGCATCATTCAGCACCAGCATTATTAGCATCAGCATAACACGTATCATTAGCATCACTATCAGTAGCATCATTTGCACCAACATGTTGAACTTAATAGTATGTACGTACCACCTGATCAGACTGGACCTCTGTTACCTCCACCAGGTCTCCATGCTCCAGTCCATCAGGGATGAAGAATGATCAACAGCTCAGGTCTGTCTGGGTGTCCTGGAGCTGTCCAGACCATGTTAAACCCTTTCAGCTTTAATAGATAAAATACAATTAAAAATATGGCCCCCGGACCCTTGAGGAAGGAGGAGAGCAGAGGATTAAATAAGACCCCCCCCCCCCCCCAGACCTAAGAACAATTTATACTCTTAGGGTATGATATTTTCAATATGAGCACCACAAATGTTCTTTACATCCAATAATGCCTAAACAGGTATGTATTCACAAAATAAAAGAAGTTGATTGAATATTTCATATACAATTAATGTGCATGGAATGAATTACATAGGAACATTTATTTATTTTTGATTTTGGGTTAATTGATTTTCTTTAACTTAACGAGAAAGACACTTCAGGTTATATACTCCTAAAATAAATGCATAAACTTGTAAAACTTTACAAGTAAAAATACATTTTCAAAAGAAAAGATATTGCTTCCTATCATTCAGATTAAATAAGATTCAATATTAAGAATTTTCTAATTATTTTTACAGCAGTATATGTTACCTCTGGGCTCACACACACTGACAATAATAATACTGAAGCTCTCTGGCCTGTTTCAGAAGCTTCTGTGCAGTGAGACCTAAAACTGTAATGGCTGCTTCACTGAGAGATGAGCACAAACTAAAAGCAGGTGGAGTGTGTGTTAGTACTCACAAACCCATGGGTTTGGTTAGTAGCAGAATGGGGGATTAGAGTCCCGCAATGCTAACAGCAATGAGCTTGAATCCAAGACAGCACGGAGCAAAGTCCCAATGAGGAAGTGAGCTGAGCAGGACAGGACACGCCTGAACACAGACAGACCAAAACCAGAGGGACCCATCCATCCATCCACCCAACAGTCTCACACATCCACTTTGATTAAACTACAAATGTTAGAATACAAAATACATCATATTCACCTCTTGCAGGCCAGACTTTTTTCAGGAGCAGGAGTAATCAACGTGTACTATAAAAATGAACTTCCCCCCACGCCAGATGTCTCCTGTCAGCTCTGTCCGTGTGTCTGACAGTAGCATCAGTAACATCATTAATAGCATTGTTAGCATCATCTTTAGGATCAGAATCATCAATCAGCACCATTAGCATACACATTAGGGAGGTCCCAAATCGGCTTTTTCCACTTCCGATCCGATACAGACCGATACCAATCCCAGAACATGTATTAATAATTAAAGTTATTTAACCTGCTTACTTAGTTGTCTGACTTATGTTGAAAAGGGATTTACTCCAACAACTAGCCAGCTAAATTAGGTGACTTTGAATAATACACACTGGTTGGTAAAGAGACTGTAAAAATTGGTGCTAGTTATGGCACCCTGAAAGGACTGTATAATGCTGGTTTATGGAAAAATAGCAAACGGCACAGGTTGTCCAGCCAGAACAAAAATAGATAATCCACAATGTCGACACACACACTTTCTTTGTCGGGAAAACGTCAAACTGTGAACCGTGTCCCGTGGTTTACTAAAAATAAGAAACAGACATACAACGAAAGACATGAGTTATATACAATAAACACAAATGTACAATATTAATGAAGTAAAATATATACAGTAGAGAAATTAAGAATAAATGCAGAGAGAAAATATCCTTCGGGAGAAATAAAGTGCAATTCCCCCCAGCAATTTGCACAGTACAAAACTCAATGGAAACACAGAATGCGTTAGAAAGGAAAAAGGCGCATGGCCCCTTTAAGAGGAGCGAACGGAACGCTGGCGTGCGGGTTAGGGTTAGCCTGCACGCACAGAGGAGCGCTACGCTCAAAACAAACACACACACCTGTGTCACTACTACTCCGCTGGACAAGCACACAAACCCACAAATCTGCATTACTCTGATTAAAACCGTGGCATAGAAAACAGTAAGCGCCATCATAAAAGCACACTTGCACTGTCGTCGCGGTATTACAATGTAACAACAAGAGCGAGTGAACAAAACAACGGCAACTTACGTTCTCAGAGACGCACGGCTGAACAGAATATGGACATTAGGAGTCTGAATGTCCGTGATGAACGAAAGAAGAAGTAGACTCCTGCGTTAACATGGTCCAGCGTGGATGCTTCCTCGGGTCACTCTGCACTGACTAGCGCATCTTCAATCCTGTTATAAACAAGTTTGCTAAGGCTTTGCAGATGAGCTTGTGTCCAGCTCTTGCTCAAGGGTCTTGACCAATCACAGGCAGAGGCAAGAGCTGTGGGTCAGAACCATGAAAGGCCAGAACCAGGCTAGAACCGAGCCAGAACCGAGCTAGAACTGGGACAGTACCGAGCCAGAACCAGGCTAGAACCGAGCCAGAACCAGGCTAGAACCGAGCCAGAACTGGGACAGAACCGAGCCAGAACCAGGCTAGAACTGGGCCAAAACTGGACCAGAACCAGGCTAGAACCGAGCCAGGAACAGGCTAGAACCGGGCCAAAACTGGACCAGAACCAGGCTAGAACCGAGCCAGAACTGGGACAGAACCGAGCCAGGAACAGGCTAGAACCGGGCCAAAACTGGACCAGAACCAGGCTAGAACCGAGCCAGGAACAGGCTAGAACCGGGCCAAAACTGGACCAGAACCAGGCTAGAACCTAGCCAGAACTGGACCAGAACCGGCCGGCGGGGCCGTGGACCCCCCCCTCTCCTCTCAGGTTGGTTCCCTGGTGGATGGCGGCCTTCTGGGGGTCGTTGTAGACGAGCATCTTCCCGTGCAGCGTCGTCAGACGGGGCGTAGACGGCGAGCCGTCGGCACACAGTGTGGACCCAGCAGCCGCGGGTCCAGCCCTCTGTGGACCCGCGTCCTGAAAGCAGCAGGCAGGCCAAGGTCAGACTCAGGGGAAGGTCAGATTAATGTAATGCCAAGGTCAGACCCAAAGACAAGGTCATAAAAAAGTCAAGGTCATAAAAAAAGTCAAGGTCATTTCAAGGTCATTCCAGGGTCATACAAAAAAGTCAAGGTTATTTCAAGTTCATACCAAAAAATCAAGGTCATCCCAGGGTCATACAAAAAAGGTCAAGGTAATTTCAAGGTCACACAAAAAAGTCAAGGTCATTGTTGGAATTGTTGTGTTTCTGTAATTAACTTCAGAGTAGGTCTGACCTGCTCTGATAACTGAAAAGATAACTGTTGTTCTGATGTGGAGCTATAGGAATAAAAATTGTTGTTGTTGTGATACAAAAAAGGTCAAGGTCATGTCTAGGTCAAAGTCATAAAAAAAAGGTCAAGGTCATTTCAAGGTCAGTCAGAAACAGTCAAGGTCATTTCAAGGTCATACAAAAATGTCAAGGTCATTCCAAGGTCAAACAACAAAGTAAAGGTCATACCAAAAATGTCAAGGTCATTCATTTCAAGGTCATACAAAACCTCAAGGTCATTTCAAGGTCATACAAAAAAAGTCAAGGTCATACAAAAAATGTCAAGGTCATTTCAAGGTCATATCAACGTTAGACCAAGGTAATGTCAAGGTCAAGCAAAAAAAAATTCAAGGTCAGTCTAAGGTCATGTCAAGGTCGGACTCTGGTGAAGGTCAGACGAAGGTCAGACTTGTGCTGAGCTGTTGGACTCTTACCGGCTGGCTCCATAGTGTTCCTGCCCGTGGATGTCCGTCGTCCTCCTGTTGTCGGGGTTCCCTTCACACAGCTGCCAGAACTCCACGGCGCCGCTCAGCCCCAGAACAGCTGCAGACACACAGAAGGTCGGTAACAGTTCGGATACAGTTCTAGTCCACAGCGTGGGGGGTGGAATGTCAAAGGTGACATGTGCCTTGCCGTTGGTTCCCCACACCAAATCGAAGTGCAGACAACTAAGGGGAGAACCCTCGAGATAACCCCCTAACTCTAACAGGAACCAGGACCAACACACCCATAACCATCATCCTGAGCATGAAATACCTACCTGCATACTCACCATCACTCCTCTGGAACACCAGCTTCCTCCCCTCATCCATTAGGGGGGAGGTCCTCTCCACCCAGCCAGCCTTCATCACCTGGAAAATGAAGAATGTAAGGAGGTCAGGACCTGACCCTCTGCTAATTCAACTCCAAAATGATGGACCCACCTCACAGGCTGCCTAGGTAGGAGCCAGACCTCCGGCTGAAGAAGGGTGAGTTACCTTCGCTTTAAATTACTCCTTTAGATTTCATTTGCCCTATTCCTCCGTTTTATTTTACCATTCACAATGGACCAATAGGACACTTTTACAGTAACTCTGACCCAGCAATTCCTTTCTTCCTACCTCTTTTCTTCCCTCACTGTCATGTCCAGACCTGGAGGGGGGCTCTCTCTCCCTGGCCCCCGGACTGCATCTCCTGATTGGGGACATGGAGCCCGCTGATGGTGATGGAAGCAGAAACCCGGTCCCCGTCCCAGCAGCCGCTTACGTGGAGCTAAGCCTGGCATCCTGAAGACTGGCCCCCCCACATGCAGAGAGAGCGGCTCCACAGAAGGATCTCCTCTGCCATTTCAATTTTCTGTGAGGAAGCCATCCGCCTGAGGAAGATCCCGTCGAGGGATCGAAACGTTGCTGTGTTTTGGCTCGCTATTTCAATTTGTTTAATTTATTTGTTTTAATAAAAAGTACTTTTTTTTATGTTGTAGTTTCTCTGAATTAATTTTTTAGCACGAGTACGGAAGACTTATCTTTTTCACAAAAGTTTTAAACATCTTTTATCAAAACAAAAACTATTAGCACGACAACTTACATGATGGAGGAAGGGGACCAGCACTGGACTGCAGTGCCGAACCGGAGAGGACAGAGGACTCCTTTCCCAGAGCGGCCGTCCGGCAATTCATCCCCCTGATTGCAAACACCAGGGTAGAGTCACGGTTCAGTCCAGAATTATTTCATTTGGAATGAATTATAGTGATCGATCCCTAACCATAACAGTTTGAGGAGCCTGTAGGTGCGGTGAAAACCAATTTCCCACAAACACAGCCATCTATATTCCTAAGATTAAATTCCCATCCCTCCTCACACGTCAACAGAAACATATTTTGACATCTTTAAATAATTTTATAGTGAATCACTAAGATTTTATCCCAGTTTTACCAACTATCATTTTGAAAACCAGGGTGGCACGCCACCACCGGACCCTCGCCACTGCCACACGCACGCTGGAGCACTGGAGACGCCAGGTAAACTAGAGGCAAGCCACACAGAGCAGGAGGGCTTCAAAAGCATACAGGTATTAGCAAAGAAGACCATTTTAAATAAGGGACTGTACTTATTTCAGATCAGTGACAAGTGGTTCATTTTTACATAGAATAAAATGAGTAAAAACACACATACCCGTGTTTATTAATCATGAGAGCCACCACCATGTTCACCATCGGTCTTCTTGTTGCATCACTTGGGTTTCTGTTTTACTTCTTCACCACCAGAGTTGCTTTGAAGGACACCTTCAACCTGCTATGAAATGAACAGAAAGGAAGTGTATGGCGATATTCGGATTACACAGATATGTCCCAGCAGGGTAAAAGAGTTAAGAGGTGCAGAAAGAGATTGTTAACATTTTGGCAGACACTCCCACTGTCCAAGTTGATGCATTTGAGCTGAAGCTTGGGTCAGACTTTGAAGCAGAGAACTGTGAAGACAAAAAGCAATATACTCCTTTTGTAAAAATCGGTATGATGCTTGATTTAATTTGCTTTTATATCTCAACATAGGGAAAATAAACCTTCTCTAAAACATTGCCTGCTTTAATGGGGTCACTGAATATTTCTTCATCAACGCCAGTATCTGTGCCATCCTGGTATGTAACTTTGGCATCAGGTGGCAGGCAAACTCTTTCAATGCCTGGAGGAGTATGAAGGCAAAGTTTAGGTTCTAATACTGTAATCACCAAGTGTGTCATTAACTTTTTTTTGTTATTGATCATATGATTGAATTGGAGAACATATGTCAAAATAGAAAATAAGAAGGATTTTCCTTTTAATCACCACAGATTTGTTAAAAATGGGTTGACTACTAAGTATGTATTTTCCCTAAATCCCTTTTCCTCTAATTTACCCTGCACACCGGTTTATTCAATTCAATTGTATTTATATAACGCCACATCACAACAACAGTTATCTCACAGCTTTGCTTTAGACGGTAAACAACCTTTATGATGGAATTGATGAAAGTCAAAGCGCCCTTCAACCTCATCCAACTTCACTTACTTATTCACAGTACAAGAATAACTGCAGGAATGAGTCCAAATGTTCAGCTACACATTCTCTGTCCCGAGGTGTGAACAGGTGAGTTTGCTTAAGAGTCCAAACAGAAAAATTAAAGTGTGAAATCTAAGTCTGACTTCACAGATCCATAGGGTTGGTGTATGTATGTGTGTGGGGGAAGATGTGTGAAGATGAGTAAAGGGGTTTTGGGTTGTAATGGGACCGACCACACCGCAGATTGCAGGAGCAGAGGGACAGGTCCAGTGATCCGGAAGAGGAAATGGGTCCTACAGTCATTCATGAAGGAAGGCTCACCATCAATTTCCATCCACAGATCCAATCCAGTGAATGAAAGAAGAAACACGCACACACCAAAAAAACATGACCTGTGAACAGACAGGGCCAGAAAAAAAGTCACAGCTTAAGTCTCATGCAATAATATACACTACATGACATTCACAAGGCTAAACGTACTGTGTGTTTGCTTTGTGTGCCTTACTCTAAAGTAAGCATATAAACAGAAATAACTTGGCTGCACATAACCAGATAAGATGCACAACTGAGCTGTACATTAGAACAAATAATTAAACACAAAATAGACTAAATTAAAAAGAACAAACAGAAATGGCATCAGTAAACAGTAAAGAGTTCAAATAATGGTAGAAACTTTATTAAAAAAGCAAAACACACCAACAACCTCAATAGAAAATAGTATTACCTCAGCATAACTAAGGCTTAAAAAATAAAAATTCAGGTGCCGCAGCGTGGCCTAACGGCTACAGCGGGTGCACCATGTGTGAGGACCTCCTCATAAGCGGGGGGCCTGGGTTCCATTCCGGCCCACGGCCCTCTCCAGCAGGTCTACCCCCCTCTCCATCTCTGCCCCCCCTCCTGTCAAGCTAATGTCATTAAAGGCCACTAGAGACAAAAAATATATTTAAAAAAACAAAATTCAGTGAATATTGAACACTTTTTAAAAGCAAAAATGCCTTCTACTCCCCAATCTCCTCCACACCTCTCTGCTCCATATCTACACACTCCCTTCAACTGTTCGCCCTGGCTGCAGCCTCAGCATGAGGGGGAGATTCTTTTTTACAAAAAAAAACATATCAACATGCTCAGGTGTCAGCCTGCTGCTGTGTTCATCAAGGATGAGGGAAACTGCACTAAAGAGCCTCTCACTCTCAAAGCTTGTGCAAGGAGCACTGAGGAACTGGGCTGATGTTGCTGCAGGGGGGGGTAGTCGAGCCTTCATCATTTTCTGCATTATTTTGCAAATATCGGCGGCTGACAAGCCTAATCCACATCATTAGCACCAGCATGTTGTACTTACAAAAAGTAGTATGTACTTACCACCTGATCAGACTGAACCACTTGTTAACACCGCAGGGTTTCCATGGTCCAGTCCATCAGGGATGAAGAATGATGAACAGGTTTGGCCCATCTGTGTCCTGGAGATGCCCTTTTGAGCTTTAAATCAAATAATAAACTCCCCATTAATCCTCTCTGAATCTTCAAATGATCTTTCAAAGGGTATTCTCTGATTAACAACTAATGTTCACTTTGGGCCGATACAGACTAAATTAAACACTTTATGTAAAGTGTTTAACCTTTTAGCCTGTTTATTGAAGCTCCTGTGTGAGACTTAAAAACTGTAATGGCTGCTTCACTAAGAGAAGAGAACAAATTAAAATCAGGTGCTGTGGATGTTTGTACTCACAAATTCATGGGTTTGGTTAAAATAGGCAGAACGGGGTTTTTTTCACTATGCTAAGGGACAGCAATGACCTTAAATAAGATAACACCAGAAATGGCGCGGAAAAGTCACAATGAAGTGCAGCTCAGCAGCACAGAACAAATCATGAAAACACTTCTCTATCTCTCTCTAGTGACCGTCTCCCTAAAGCATATCATCCAAATTAAGCCACAATATAAAACACTACCTCATTTGGAATTAGTATTAGCTTGATTTAGCTTCGGAAATATCCCAATGCTACAGCTATAATATATTGGCCCAAAAGCACAGAATGCTAACGCCAACTAGCAATTCGCTAACCGTCTTACACATGCAGTTTCATTAAACTAGGACAATTAGAGTACACGATACGGGTATATACATCATATTCACCTCTTGCAAGTCACGAAAGTTTGTTAGTACTACAGTAATGTCCACCATTAAATTTAATTGCTCTCCACCCCTCTGTCCATGGCTCTGACTAACCGTCATGACCGGACTCCAGGCTAACGCGGGAAATGGCGCGCAAAGTCAAAATGAAGAGGCAGCTCAGCATGACTGACCCTCAAAACACTTCTCTAGCTCTCTCTAGTGACCATCTCCTTAAAGCATATTATCCCAACTGAGCCACAATATCAAACACTATCTCTTTTTGAATTAGCATTAGCTTGCTTTAGCTTCGGAAAAATCCCAATGCTACAGCTATAATATATAGGCCCAATAGCACGGAATGCTAGCCGTCTTACAAATTCAGTTTAGTTAAAACTATGACAGTTTTAGTACAAAATACAGGCATAAACGTCATACTCACCTCTTACAGGTCACAACATTTCTAGGACCACCATTAGTCAAAGTGAATAAAACTTAACTGCTCCACACACTGGAGGCTTCCCCTCAGTCTATGGCGTCTTCCCTCAGTCTGCCACGCGCTCACTGCTCCCCCAAGACCTGCGCCACTGATCCCGCCCCTTCAGAGGGACTTCACTGTGATTGGCTCATACATTTTAAAACAACCAAAGCCAAAATAGGAATACGATGATTGACACATGACAGATAACAGTAGGTAGGTTATGCATGTAGACACAGATATAGATAATTAATAAACTTAAAAAACTTTTCATTAATTTATCACGTATTTATATTTAGCCAGTACACATTTCAACCAGTTTTTATTATTTTGAAATCAACTTCTTATATTTCTTTTTAACATAGCATTCTATCACTGTCAGATTTAATGTATGTTCTATGCTTTATTATTTTTATGCATGTCTGTGTGTCTTTCTGTGTGTGTGTGTGTGTGTGTGTGTGTATGTGTGTGTGTCTGTGTGTCTGTCTGTCTGTGTGCCTGCCTGTGTGTCTGTCAATACTGATTTTATTTTGAAAGGATGAATGGGGTGTGGTGGTTGGCAGCTGACAGCACCAACGAGCATCACATCTTATCATCCTTCCCTAAATTCATCTTGGATGTTCTCCTGGAACATGATTGTTTACTTTTAGTGCTGTTAGGGTTAACAGAGCATAACCTGACCTTTGTGGGTTGAAATAAAACAGGGCACCATGGATGGGGGAATAGCAGAAAGGCTTTTATTGATGACTTGAGGCTGGATCAGAACAAACATCAGAGGATGACTACACAGAGTGATGAAGCAGCAGCTCATCTGAATCTGGAAGAAGCCACTTGGGGTCAGGATCATAGTTAAGGGTTATCAGAACACGGTCAACTCCTCATCCTCCTCTTTGTCCTGCGCTGCCTCTGGGTTCTACAGACACACACATCAGCAAAACGGAGTATTACAGGAAGTGATGCCTGACCCCACAGGTAGAGCAGGAATTGACCTTTGATGACACAGGTGTGCAGAAAGTGACCTCTGATACTACATGTTTAAACCGACCAGGAACAGCAGACTGTGGTGGATGATGAACTCTCTGGTCAGGCGGATCAGGTCCTGGGTCACCGTCTGGAACAGGGACGGAACCAGAACTACAGCCAAGTTGTGAGCGGACATCTTGTTCTCCTGAGAAAACACCTGGACCCTGAGACAGAGGGGAGGAGCCAGTGTACAGGTGAGCTGTGTGTGTGTATGAGTGTGTGTTACATGTAGAAGTGTGTGCGTTACATGTAGAAGTGTGTGCGTTAC
>JABUIW010042249.1:0-11602 GCA_013363375.1 Menidia beryllina | reverse complement strand
GATTGATTGATTGATTGATTGATTGATTGATTGATTGATTGATTGATCTCTGCTTATCTACATAAAGCAGAGAGAAAGACGCTGTATTTGGGGGAAAGGGTCAAATTCACAACTTCTTTGAAGCTCCTCAACGGACAAAACAATATTCAGTTTGGGCTCAGCAGGCTCAGATCAAAGTCCTGCCATTGATTTTTCTTAACCATGTAAAAAGTAACCCATATCTGGACAGTCTGTTGGTCACCTCATGCTAATATCTTCCCTGGTCCTTTAGCTGCCATGTCACCAATGATGGTGGACATTAATCGCTATATTAAACTCCACCTGTCTAATCCCGACTGGAGATCCATCTCTGAACCGTCCCAATCCATGACTCTTAAACACACTGCTCTCCACTTCGTATATCTTCCAGTTTTGTCTTTTCAAAGTGGTCCAACACCAACCAAATTTTAAAATCTTCAGAAATCAGAATCAGGAATCAGATAATAATAGCTTTTTTGGCCCGATGTACAACATACAGAAGAATTTAACCTGGTATCAGAATTAAAATAACGATAAGTAAGTACGAAATGTACAATTACATACGACAGGGAATTAAATGAGCATTTGTTGAGCAGAAGATTAAACAGGATGGCAGAAATAAACATTGTGACTGAGGTTCTTTAAGAGTCTGTGGGGGGCTGAGATGTCCTTATCTAAGAGGGTGGTGGCCTCAGGGGGAAAAAAAACTAAAAGTACCTGGTGGTAGATACACAATTACATGAACCAATTATACTCACCTGTCTTTCTATTAGCTTTTCTGGATCCTACCTATATAAAAAGTTACATTACTTATATATATCTACTTTTTTAAAGAATGTGTAAGCAAAGTACTTTAAGAATTAAGGCTAAAATGATTAATAAAAGCAGTTAAAATGAGAACAAAAGCAGGAATTAGAGAGACAAATAAAAATAAATAGTTATGAATCTATTAGATTATGTTGAATGGATTAGCATCATTTTAACTGAAATGACTGCAATGATTTAAATAAATTTTTTAATGAAATGATCTAGGACTGGATTAAGATAAATTCTATTACTAATTTATGAATTTTGTACACCTGCTTAATCCAGTTCCGTCTCATCCTTCGCATTGACAACATCGGCCATTTTCAAAGACCCCCAGATGGAGTTATTCCCAATAAAACCGACCCAATCCAAACACCTGCTGATTTAAGATTAGACAGAGAGAACCGTCTGCTGGTCAAGAGCTGCATACCTGGGCTAAAATTAAACATGTGACCTAAACTGCGAGGCTTTATATTTAGGACGGGTGCAGAAGCGCCGTCATGGCTCCCGGTCGGAGTTTTTCTATTGGTCTTTAAGCCGCGTTGGAGAATGTAACAGCCAACAGCTGCTAATTGAATGAGTAAACAAATTAAACCAACCAACGGGAGGAATGTTAAGCTAGGAGCTTCCACAATCCCACAGCGGCCTCCTAAACGCGAGAGGTCAACAGTCAAATAGTTTTCTCCCAGTTTGGTGCCGTGGCGAGAGGTCAGAGGTCACCAGGAGCTCAAACCAGCCATCATCGAGCTACAGAAATTCAGTTCAACTGTCCGAGTTGTTTTCTCAAAGCCTGAAGAAGGTTTATTATGGAATGAATTTAGAATCAAGTCACCTTTTAACCCTATAAAGCCATATGTATCATATTTGATACAAACGATTTCTGAAAAATTTTGCATTTGAGACCTTTGGCATCATTTCATGGTAAAAACTTTGTTTTAAATCTTGTTGTATAGCTGATAAGAGTGGGCAGAAGACTATTATTACTATTATTTTGACTTGGCAAAAGGTATTAAATGACGAATATTCAAAAATAATTTCTGTTTTCTCTCATATATTTTGTGAAGGCTCAAATAAAGACTTCAAAAACAAAAATTCTCCCTATTTTTTCTTGGATTGGGCTTTAAAGGGTTAAATTTACTCCAACTAAACTTTATCAAACGTGAAGCAAAAGCACTGAAGAGTGTTTTTCATTTTTATTTTAAAATGAAGTCTAATCAGACTATTTGACGCTGTGAGCAAATATCAGGTTACATTTTCCATTTGGGACCAGGGGAAGATTCATGCTATCTCTGAGAATCAGCCTGCAGCATCTCTAAAAAGCAGCATTACCACACCCACAACCACTGTAAAGTTCACGGGATTCCCGGCAGATAAACGTAAAAGTGCTGGAAAGTTTCAGGTATTTACCCCAAACTGGTTAGGGAATAACCTGTTTGGCAGTCAGACAGACATCTTTATTCAAGCTCAACAGTTTTCTTAAGAATCTGTTTCACATTTGACCTCATCGCATTGTTTTTGAGAAGCGTTTTCTGAAAAATGAAAACGAGGTTTACATTTTTTCTTCCTCCATAGAAAAAAAAAATTTCTTCCTCCATTTTTAGAATAACAGCTAGCTTAATCAGTCTTTAGCTTCATGCTAATCACCTCCCTCTAATGTAATCTCTTTATCTCTTTATTCTACATTTCACCTCATTGCATCCTTTTTGAGAAGCTTTTTCTGAAAAAGAAACCGAGGTTTACATTTTTCTTCCTCCATTTTTAGAACGACAGCTAGCTTAATCAGTTTTTGAGCTTCATGCTAATAAGCTCCCTCTAATGTAATCTCTTTATCTCTTTATTCTACATTTTTACATATGACTTAATTTGTTCTTTCACTGACATCTGTTTTTTCCACAGCTGGATGCTTTTATTTATTTATTTATTTATTTTATTGTTTTTTAGTTTTACACGAACCAGTAGTGCAGTTGCCCTCCAGGCCTGCAGGGGGCGCTCGGGTCAGTGAATTACTCAAAGCATGGCTTTAAAGCACGACGTTATCTCCTTCAAACAAACCAGGCACCAAATATTTAAACAAAGCCCCTAACTGAGGAAAAGGTTTGCCTTTTTCTCACCACAGAAACACAGAATTAGTTTAAGAAAAGTGTGTGCAGCCCCACTTTGTTTACACTAAAAGTGAGCATGTTTGAAAAACCACAGAAGCCTGAAACAAAGAAGAAGAAACCACTAGAAAATCCAACTAAACTTACTCACCATTTCAAATATGAAAGTTCAAATCATTTAGATTGAGTTTTGATAGTGTGAATCTCTATTTTTTAATCATATATTTGAATCACTGCAAATACATCTCTAAGCAATTTAGTCTCAAATAAGATTATTAGAATTAGAAAAAGAAGAAACCTCCATCAGAACCACGACGGATTTAATCCCACTGTCATTTTCATGCTTATGGACTCTTGTTTAATGGCAAATCAGTATATCTATGTCTAAAAACAGGAGCATGAAGTCTCAGGGTGATAGTTTTATAACCGTACACATGCAGAACTTTTTAAATGTAGCCCAAAAAAAGTCTGAGTTTTTGTAATAAAATTATATTGTTCTACTCATCTGAGCCCTGGTTTTCCTCCTGGCTGATCCTCTCAAAATATTTCCCATAATAAGCGAGCTCAGCTGTGCTAATTAGGAGATATCTCACCTGAAGCTTTTTGTTCTTTAAATAATTTATTTTAATGAGTTCTGCACATATGTGTTGCTCACCCCATCAGACTTTGTAAATTCTGAAGAATTGTGCATTAGGTCCACGCATTCTGCATAAATACCAGAGTTAATGTGGGAAAAGCACTATTTCAACTGTTTATCCACCTTTTAATATCACTAAGGACATTTAAATATGTTTGCAATGTGCACATGTACAAAAGGCCTCATTTAATTAAAAAGAAATTGAGCACTAAGAAAAAAAAACTGAAGTACTTTGTTGTGGTTTTTTTTGGGTTTTGGCACTCGACTGTCCTTTTGACTGACCCGTCCAACAACCAGCACACCTGTTCCCCACCACAAGTGGCCTAGAGAAGCTATTAAAACCCAAAATACCTCCCATTGAAGTGCAGCTAAGCTCATCTCCCAGGCAGCATTCAGCGATCGGCGTTTTACGGACCCGGACCGCCAAGGTTCAATGAGGAATTTTCAATCAGGAACGTTCAGCATCTTCTCTGCTGTCCGTCACAGGTTCGATGGATTTGATAGAAGGTTATTGGAAGAGGCAGGTGTTTGATGCTCTTCAGATTAAATTAGTTTACCACAAAAAAGACTCTCGAGAGGCAGGGATGCTGTTTTTAAAGTCTCCTCACTGAAGCGAGACCCCTGACAGTTTACAGAAAGGAGAACTTCAGCCCCGAGGATTACTGGATGAGGACCAGAGTAGTGACCAAACGCTCTGGTTCAGACTTTGGGAATGACTAAAAGGCCGGCAAAAGAGGACCTCAGAGTCAGATAAATGAGACAGAATCTCTTGATTTTCCGTCTTTTACTATGTTTGCAGTCATCACAGGCTGCTGAAACTCTATGGTTCTCTTTCTACGTGTCAAAATAAACCCAATTCCTCCAGCTGCTTCCTCTCATTTCGGCTATATTTCAGTTATTTTTACATGAGCTAATATTTCTTAACCAGACAGGAAGATGTCTGATTTAATTCTGATTTAATTCTGACTCTTCTCTTAGATTTTGATAATCCTACAGATCAAACCAAATGAAAGTTAGCCTTCAGTTTGCGTGTTCTTGCAGTGCGTTTCCATAGAAGAAGAAGAAGAAGAAGAAGAATATGGAGCGAGCAGGTGTTAGATAAGTGTTCATCCTGTTCAAACTCATTTATTCCTCTCTGCCGATTTTCTCTCGTGATGGAGAGCGTGCGGGTTTTGTTCGGCCACAAAATGAAGAAGCCCCGACCGTGACCCTCTATTTACCAGTAGTCTACCAGTTTCCCACCAAGGACGGAGCTTGTGTGCAGGCTTGTGTCACATTGAGAGCGTGCACGACATTTGATGTGAGCTTTGAGTGCACACCAGCAAAAAAAAAACATTTTGGTCCACTTGGTGTTTTCTCTGGTTCGAAATACGATAATTAGGTTAAGAGGGAAAAAATTAAGACTGAGTAGAAATGCTTTCATGGTAAAAGTCTGAATCTGAATATTTATGGCGTCTATAGGCGTTTAATTAACATCAGATGAACCCGGTTGTGGCGTTTGGTACAAAAGAGTTGGCTGGAAATAGAAAAGCAAAGTTTTCTTGACACGGGTTGCAAACAAAAAATCCTCCATTCTGCTTATTGTGGCTCCATAAATCCAGAAGGTGTTTGCTGATCCAGATTCTTTTTCAAAAAAACAAATCACAAATCTGTTTCTCTTGTTGCTATTTTTGAAGGACAGCACCTTTTTTAAACCCTGAAAGCTTTTTAGATTTTGTTTATTTTTGCTGAAGGATGCGGCTAATCAATGGAAGCAGACAATACGTATATTTTAGTGTTTTTCTGACTGACCAAACAAACAAACAACACAACGACTTGAACACATCTTTAATTTGAAGTTACAGAGCTTTCAAACTGTGTTATTATGGGATCTAATATTCAAACTGGCTTTGGTCTGTTGGTTTTATCCTGATCTTTTTTGTACGGCGTTGTTCTTATTTCTATTGTTTTAATGGTATAAGTTTGATGAATGCTTTTCACATACCATAGGTTTGATTGTTTCTCAATTCATTTGGATTTATTCATATGTTTTTGATGAGTTAAGATGTGTTAAATTTCCTTACTGTGCTTAATCTGCATGCAGTTATTTATGTGTTGCAAACATATCTTATTGGGCTTGTCTGGGAATCGGGCTTATAAAAAAAGTCAAATGTCCAGGTGTGTCAAAATGAACAAAATAAGCTCAAATATTCCATCCATTGAAATAACTAACAAGCTTAGTTTGACACAAACATAACAGAGGCCATTTTTAATTGCAGGCCCCCACAATACATTTTTACTTTCACCTTTTCAGACATTCAAAGCCATACATTCAAAATGGATTCGCACTTATCATAAAAGCCACGTTTAGCAAGGGCAGTCATCCAAAAACATTTTTGAATAACAGTTAGTCTTCATTCGTTTAGGGTTTATTTTGAAATAAATAACCTTTGATGAACTCCAGAAGAACAGCCTAAAGGTTCAGGGACAGCCTATAAAGAACAGAAAGTGCCTGAATATATGGTTGTGATCTGGACCCCTAACCTGCCTTTCTGTTCAGAGACATTTGATTTCGGGAAATTACGGTTTTGTAGTGTGGAATAAAATATCCATTCCATTCAGTTTAATTACAAATTTTAAATTAAGCAACCTCAGCTCATATATATACCTCTGAGAGACACCGATTTTTCTTTTGTCTTTATTTCTCTGCATGTTTTATTAAATGATTCTTAGGCTACTGCTCAACTTTAAAACAATTTAGTAATATAATTCAAGACGTTTTCTTCCTAGTTTAATAATTCTATCTCTAACTATGTGAAAGACAATGTGAAATCTACTTTTAAAATGCTGTGTTGTATCTTTAGGTAGTTTCAAGCCCCAGAATGTGCACGACAAATATGAAAAAAGTAAATCTGAAACTCACAGTTTAATATTTGCCTTGTGTTGCTTTAACTTTAGTTTGACAGCGTTTACATGCTGAGTTCAAGCTTTTATAGACTTAGACTTTTAGACTTAGACAACTTTACTGTCATTTTGTATGTACAGAGTGCACACAAAACAAAATTTTGTTGCATACAGCTTACGACAAAAACAGAATTCAATAATAACAATAATAATTTAATCGATTTATTTTTCATTTCTTTATTTATTTCTTTATTTTTTCCTTTTTTTCCTTTTTTCCCCTTTTTTTTCCCTTTTAAATTTTTTTTATGGATTTATTCATTAATTAAAAATTTTTTTTTGTATTTGCACAGATTTTTTCCTTTTTTTCCCTTTTTTTCCCCTTTTTCCCCTTTTTTCCCTTTTTTTCCTTTTTTTCCCTTTTTTTCCCCTTTAAAAAAAAAATTAAATCGATTTATTCATTATTGATGGTAATCATGGTTTGCGTTTCCTCTTTATTTGAGCATATTTCTCACACGTCCAGACTCCTCCTGACGTTTCCACCTCTCCCTCCCTTTTGCTCCCGTTTGGGGCGCCGACAGCTCCAGCTGTCTTCTCTGTTCTGCCCTTGGCTGTGGCCCATTAATTTCCTCCAAAGCCCCCTAAGAGACAGCTCTCCTTCACAGTGACCATACTTGGAAAAGAGGAGCTCCGACAAAGACAAAGACGCACACATATAGACCGAGAGGACACACAAGTCACAGGCAGGGGAGCCACATGTGCACAAATGAGAGAAAACAAGTGTCTCCAAAGCCAGTTTTGTCCTCGTTTGTGATCAAACAACACTTAGAAACTGTAGCAACACTTGTATTTTTTTCTGTAAAATGTGAACTCCATATTTTTCAGGACAAACCACATAGTGCAAACCATATCACTGGTCAATCTATCCGCCAAACTCCTATATTACATACACACAACTCCTATTATATACACTGTACTTAATCTGTATTTTTTTGTAGTTTCTTTTGCTTAATTTAATTTAATTTAATTTAACTTAACCCTTTAAAGCCTGATCCAAGAGTAAAAAAAAAGCAGAAAATTACTTTTTTTTGGTTTTAAGTCTTTATTTGGCCTTTTAACAAAATATGTAAAAAGAAAAAACAGAAATACGTTTTTAATATTAATCATTTATTACTATGCGATAAGTCAAGATTATTTTTTGTGTAGTCTTCTGCCCCCTGTTATCAGGTGTATCTGATTGTGTACAATAGGATTTTGTGCAAAGTTTTTACCATTAAATTATGACAAAACATTTCAGAAACCGTATGTATATCAAATATGATACATTTGGCATTACAGGGTTAATACTTTTTTACCCTGTAAACTGCTGGTAACCTTAATTTCCTGAGGGAGTCTTCCCAAGGGATCAATAAAGTACTAAGTCTAAGTCTAAGATGGTAAAAGACTGAAAAAGGCTTGTGAAAAGATTAGAACTAGATAGCAGAAACTTTTTTTCGGCTTAAAATCCAACTATTCAACACAGAGTAGTGACCATAACCGTTTGTTTTACACCCCCCCCGGTGCTAATCAGAGCCTCACACGGCCCCAAAATGTCCAAGCAATGTAAATGAGATCCGTTAATGAATGTTTTCTCTCATCACATACAAGTGCAAAGTAACTATGCCGTCTATGCCCACCTTGCCTCTCCATTTACCGCGCCAGTGTGCCAAGCATTCGGACTAAATGAAAATATACACGAGCCCAAACCATGCCTGGCATTCCGCCTTAACAAGCTGCAGAAACGCCGCCAAACGCGACTGCTATGCGGCAGGGAATGCCGGGAATCTCCGTCCCAGGCTCCCAACTTTCACTGTTATCGGACTAATCACTCAGGCTGCAGAGCTGTGTTTTTTATCCCGCGGCAATTCCGCTAAATGTCAAAAAATCCGAAGGATATGAGGCCCATTTCTTGCCTCCGCCTGGCTGCGTAAATGTGAAAGGGGTCGCTCGTTGGTGGAGAGACTCGGAGAACATTCCCGTTATTTGAATGTTTTATCACCTTCAAATGAGCAAACGCCGAGTAAAAAGGCACTTAGCATAACGCGGTGCACTGAACTCGCTCAAACCGGAGATTAAACACGGCTCATTTACAGTGTTCATCAAATTATATTTCATGAATATTCGGTATTTAAGCCATTCATCTGTTTTAATTTTGCAAATAAACATAAACTCTGTGGAGTTGGGATTGGTGTTGGATTGTCCACCCATTTAGGACTTTAAGCCTCTAAAAAAACAAAAATCAGAGCAAAAGAAAGATGAAGTCTGACTGGATGTCTAAAATACACTTAAATTAAGACTCATTTATTTTTAGAGTCTGAATTAGACTGTTCAAGGATAAAAGTAGAATAATTTATTTGCATATGTGATAAATTAGCACTTCAAGCATTGAGCAATCTGCTACTTAAATAAACAGATCATATTTTATCATTTTTTATCAATATTTTAAACTTTCTGATGTGTTCTGGCTCCAGTTTTTACCATTTGTTGTTTTATACGGATACATTTGCCAAATTCTGCTCTGCTCTGAATTTATTACTACTTTGTCTGTGCTAGAGCAGAAATAATGATCTGTAAGTAAGAAATAATTTTACCTTCTACTACAAAGGTTCTCCTGACAAAACGGAAGTGTTCTGTCCTTATTAAGAAACAGCAAACATCACATTTAGTAAACATATCAGCCACGTTTTCTGCCAAATGTTGCTCATCTTTCCAACCAAAAAGACTGTAAATGGTTCATTTCTGCCTCCATCAGAGCATTGGTGCTCTGTTCTGTGCAAATGCAATAAGTAAGAGGTTAAATGATCAAATTCAACTTTCACAGATGCTGTTTTCCTGCATATTTTCTTCCATTTAAGTTACGATCACATTATATAGGTGATTCCTTCATGTTTGAGACTTTTAAAGTTAGTCTGCAGCTCACAAACTGAGTTTTATTTGCTGTTGAGAAGAAAAAAATAAGAAAAATACCTAGAAATCACTTTCCAGTTAATAAAAAGCCTGGAATGTAATCAAAATTATGATTAAACAGAAGCTAAATGCAGAGAGAACACACAGGCTGGAAAAACGACCAGGAAAAACTGCTTTGGGAGGGATAAAACCCACTTTTCTTTCAACCTGATGTTTCTCCACAAAACATCTGGCATCACATACTGAAAACTGAACGCATTTGTAGGTATTAAAATGAGTTAAATTAGTTAAATGTGTAAATGTCTATAATATTCACTTTTTGATGTGCAGATCTTTCATCAAGCAGTTTAATTTGAGCTGATTTGACTGTTTAGGCCAAAAAACAAAACAAAATTGACCACAAGTTTTGATAAGAGCAGGAAAATGATGGAAAATCTGGGTGTTTTTTAGCTGAATATTAAGACTAATGGCGTCAAACATAAGTGAGCAGGTCAGAGAACTTAACTTTGTACTTTTTTAGGTCGGCTTTTTGTTCCCATAAATCCTCCGAACAGGGGAAGTCATTTTATGGACACAAAATCCAGTCGGGCCTCACGTTAGAGCAACTGTTTAAACAGTTAAGAAGTCCATATAAATGACATGACAACATGTCCAAGCAGCTTTACAGCAGCTGGTGTGAAGCTAAAGAGGCCTGGAAGTTCGGCCCAGAAACCCGAGAAACAGCTCCTTCACGAGTTAAAGACCGTTAAAACGCCGCTACATTCGTGGCAACTCAGAAATATGTGTATTTAAAAAAAAAAAAAAGACAGTACCACCTCCAGCAGCCTTCTGAGAAGTTCAGAAAATTTCTAATGGAAGCTTTTAAAGCAGGAACTCAAGAGAAAAAAGGATAAGTTTGGATAAAATGCCAGGAATAAGCAACAAATTGCCATTTTCTGTGCTTCAGTGAACTAAACTGCAGCGAGATTCAAAAGTCAAAGAACAAAACAATGTTTTGTACATTAAAATCAGCCGTCACACTTTTTTACGGTACAAAATTAATTTGCTTAATCTTTAGCAATTAGTCATTTCTCAAGAACTCCCAGCAACAAATGATAAATGTGACATCTTTTGTAATACCATCAAATTACTTTTAGAAAGTAGCCAAAACTTTTGCACGTATTCACATTTTGATGAATTTGTTTTTCTCAACTGTGACTTTTGGAGCTCAAAAGGGGGAAAAAAAGGTTCAGCCATCTCATAAATGTAATAAAAACGCGCCATGTAAACTGAATTTATCCAAATTAAGGCAATTGGTGCATTATTAACCGACCCAGGTCGTCATTTATGATCAAACTTTCATGACAAAACCATAAATGACAGAGATGGTACGTTCAAGGCCCCTCAAAAGCTGAGAGCAGAGCAGCTGTCACATGACTCATGATGTCACATTCGTCAGATTCCTGACACGAATCCCGCGATGGGCGTCTCAATAAACGAGGCATTCTGGGCTTGTGGCAGAAGGCAGGAATTCGAGGCCCGTCACGGTTAAAATTCTCCCGGAAAAAATACGAGAGGCTGAGTCTTTCGCTCCCACTCGTGGCAACGCCGCCTCACGAATCCCATTCATGTGCTCAAACTGTCACGTTTAACATCCAGTAAACCTGACAGCTGAGATTATTTGTCCAACCTCGGGGTAAGAATCCGCTCTCACATTTTGGCTGCAGAGAAATGATCACTACAACTAGAATTTCAGTTTCGTGGTGCAGTAAAAACATCTAAATCTATTCTGCTGTCAGACTCAGATTTCTGCAACTAACCAGTAAAAAAGACTTGATGGCTGAATATACAGTGGGGGAAATAAGTATTTGACCCCTTGCTGATTTTGCAGGTTTGCCCACTTACAAAGAATGCAATGATCTATAACTTTAATCATATGTACATTCTAACAGTGAAAGACAGAATCCCAAAGAAAATTCCAGAAAATCACATCATATGAATTTATAAAAATTGATAACCATCTGATGAGGAAAAATAAGCATTCTTTGTAAGTGGGCAAACCTGCAAAATCAGCAAGGGGTCAAATACTTATTTCCTCCACTGTGTATGCAGATATAAACAGGGTTTTAACAGGAATATAGTCATATCTCAACATTTGTAACATATATGGATCAGAAAAGTCCTTTACTACTCACACAGGAGGGAAATTCAAATGTAAAAGCAGAATACACCCAAT
>JABUIW010042224.1:0-10805 GCA_013363375.1 Menidia beryllina | reverse complement strand
CGACAACGATGACGATTGCAGTGTGGAAGAGAAAAGCCGTGTCACGGGGTATCTTCGTCAGTTCATTCAAAATGGTATAACATTTTCACGCCCACAAACAAATAATTAAAATGAATGTAACATAGCGTTACACCAGATCCTATGTATCTCACTACCTTTCTAACTCCATTTCTTCAAAGTAAAAATGAGGATGTGTGCCAAACTTCAAGTATGTTAGAACTGGCAATGGCCACACAGTAATTTTCTTGAAAAGTTAGTTTCATTTTAGAAGTGATTTTTTTCTTTTAAGAGTAGTATTATCCTTTACATAACCATAACACATATGTGTTGCAGCATCCACGGATGAACTGAAGGCCCTCATAAAGTTCTGGGTTGGATGGGAGGCTCCTACACAAAGTCTCAACGTGGAAATTAGTCACACTCCGGCTTCCATCACACTACAAAGAATTTGAAAAATTCAAGAAAGACTTGATGGCGTCTGTAAATACACATGACACGGGATTTGGGCTTGTTTAAACATAGTGTTAACATTTTACAGTTTTAGTTGCCAGCATTTTGTTCATAGCCTTGAATGGAGCCTTTTAGGCTGAACAGTAAAAAAAAAGGCATGTTTTATTATGTTATAAACGTGCTGTCCTGTCTTGCGTGTAGACATTTTTCATATCCGGTTATTGGCTTCATCCATTTCAGACAGTTTTATGGAAAAAGCCTGTAGAAGTTCTGTCTTAATATGAACAATAAAAACAAGCCTTGTGGAAACGGTGTATTCACTTTGATTAATATTGGTAAGAATTTAAAATACAGACTTTATCAGAGTGTATTTTTATTTTACAATGTGGAAAACAAAGGACTGCTTAATTGTCCCACCATATTTGCACAACCACAATCAGATCAAACTTGTTAAGTGTTGGACATACTGGACCGTAGCAACATATATGTCGTAGCCATGTGAGTCAGAAGGTCCCATTGGATCTATGGCTGCCCTCAGTGCCACAATTTGTTCGGGGTTCAACACGTTGCCAGATTCTGGAATAGTGACCCCGTAATGAGGGTCATCAAGTAGTCTACTGTCTTCCCAGTCAATGTGAGGCACGCAGAGTCCCTGCAACAAAGATGAAGAGCAAAAAGAGGGCCATAATTATGTTGCTACAACTTACTGAATATACTTCAATTTTAATGCATGGAGCTAAAGGTGGAAAAAAAATGACTGGACCTGACTTCTTTTTGTGTTCTGTGGATGAATGTATCTGTTCAGTGATAAATTGTGTACCTAAAAGACAGTGGTTTAAATCCTAGACTTTTTAGACGCATTTGTGCTCCACCCTACTTGAATCAAAAGATTGCATCACCTTAACAGCTATCAAGGGCTGCAGAGACCTGCTTGTCACCAATTTGTGGTCACCTAAATCCACTGAGTGTTTTAAAAAAAGACCTTAAAACATTTCTTTTTAGCAAAGCTTTTGGTCCCCTTTAGATTTTTTTTTCTCTATTATAAAATAGCTTTTTAATAATTATTTTTTATGCTTCTTTCATTTTTACCTGTAGTACTTTGAGATCTTTCGATGGAAAGTGCAGTATAAATTAAATGTATTATTAATTTATTTAACACAGGTGTTTAGAGGCAGGAAAACAGCTAAAACATGCAGGACAGTCGGTCACCAGGGCCAACATTGAAAACCACTAGTCTAACCAACGCTGAGATACAGTCTTACTTGAAGCAGTTTTTAGGAAATTTTTCCAAAATCCATTAATTATGTTAAAGGACCATAATAAACATGTTTTAAAGAAACCAGTTTCAGCGCCAACCCCCTGATGTATTCAACTGTTTGTTGTATTACGAGTGGTCAGATAAATTCCTTTCTGGTTTGAAATATAGACAATGTGAAAAACCTTACAATTAGCAACCACAAATAATACCTCTTACCTCTGTGATTTCTGGTTCAGCCACAACATGCTGGATGCTTCCCATCTCCCATAACTGATTGGGTGTTAGATTCCCCTCAGTTCTAAGTGGATGGTTATCCCAGCCACTGCTGAAGATGTCAAGACTTGCTTGGAGTCTTGGGATAAATACATAATGACAACAGAAGATGTGTAAAATGTTTGCCAGGTCAAGCAAACCGTTGTCCTCTAGTGAGTGCAGGACAGTGTAGTAAATGTTTGTTACTGCACACCACACGTCTCTCCAAAGACGTTCAATTCTGAAAGGAGAGTTAAAGAAGAGATCATGGTTTGAATACAATTTTCCAAGTTCCATTACACAGCATTTTTAAAATTAGAGATAAAACTAAAAAGTGTGGAAAGAAAACACCTGCCAAAAGTCACTAAATTTTGAATGTCACAGGAATTGTAGAATTAAAGTATGCAAATTTGAACTTATTAAAATAAAAAAGGTATATGTATATTTCATAGTATAACACAACTAGTTCTAATACGAAAATGTGACTCAACCTGCCTTTGATTGTGCACACTCTTTCCAGCAATGAAGCTTGACCTTCCTGTCCCTCTGACGGAGAACATCAGCCGGGCAATGTCAACATTCTCGACACCATGATCTGCTCTTACTCTAATAAAAATATACACAAGATTTGTTGCATATTGATAAATGTGGTCCAAGCCATTGAACTCCTGATCTTTCCAGTTTGTATCAGCATACCACTGAGACAACTTTTACAACAATTAATATCATGAATAACTTTTCAGTTCACTGCAATCTATCATGCAGATTCTTTAAAAATGTATTGCATGTTAAGAAATTACAATTTATTTTGTAATCACAATATTATTTTTATAAATTACACATACAATTGTATTGGCAGAAAAATCAAATCATGTAAGATACAATGTAATATGGTGGCCAAAATAAATGTCTTCGTCATGATAATGACAAATAGTTCCTTTATTTACCTTAACGGAAATCCAAATGTGTCCACTGATTGCTGGAATAAGGCAAGGGCTGTTGAGGACAAATTGTTGTTTGCAGCACAAAGGTACATGATCTGCAGAAAATGTAAACAGAATGTACAGTTTTATTTCTCAAACTGTAATAGTAAAGGATGTCTCTTTTACATTACACATACCTTTCTTGAAAAGCCATCAATGCCCCCAAAGATTACAATGTTGTACCTGTGTAGACAAAACACAGTACAATAATGCACAGAATTAGTGCAAGTAAGTCCCATTTGCATAGTTCTGAATTTCTCATAACATCTTTCAAACAGAGCAGGTAAAAACCAAAATTGAATTGCACTCTTTGTAACAAATTAAAAGATACACACCGAACAAGTTTGTGGTTGGTGTCGATGTGCATCAGAGATTTTGGAGCAGGAACTGAGTAGGTGCGCCGCACAACACATCCTAGCTGGGTCATCCTGCACAGGATGCCAACAGTATCTATTCGGTGCATGGAGGCCCGCACCCTTTCCCACTAGACTCGGAACCCTCTAGCCTGCAATGCTCCCTTAACCAACCGATACCCAGCATGAGGCATATCTTTTTTTATGTCACATATCAATAGGTCTAGCTCTGAGTCAGAACAGGTGCTGTAGAGGGCTCTAACAGAGAAGGAAGACTCTCCCATTCTTCTGCAGATGGTACGAGTGGACACGCCCAATAGGTTGGCAATGCATGGTACTGGAAGACCTTGGTTTAGCAGATGTAAGAGGGTATCAGAAGATATATCAAATCTTGGACGTCCAGTTACCCCTTGGGTAATCTGAACAGACACGGTAACGGCCTGATTTTGTCTCTCTTGCACAACTAAAGTGTGCAAAACTGCCAACGCATTCACTATGGCCTCGGGGATGTGAACCTGATCAGACACAACACTAAAAAGAACCACTTCTTGGGAACACACAATCTCAAGGTAATCCAAGCTGAGTGGCTGCTGATTGACAACATGCTGAATTCGCGTTTGAAGCCTCTCCAACATGCTCTGTGCAAGCAATTCCTAAAAAGAACAGGAAAAACAGATGTATACATTTCTTATTCTGGTAAATTAAAGTACTTTCTGGTAGGAAATAAAAACTTTTTTTGGGGGAAGCATTACTTGTTAACTGAAATTGAGACGGGCAGCAGAAATTAACTGATTAAAATCATCAGAGAACAATTTACTTAGGTTGATTCTTCTGTATGATAGGGCATGCTTTAAAACCCAAGAAACAGCAACATCTGTGCTGTAGGTTTCTTTAATGATCATGGGTCAGGTTTATCTTGTAGAGAACGTTTTATACAACAAACAATTATTGATGTGCAGCACGGTCGATCTGAAAAGTAACAGATCGACCATGCCTTTAACTGAAATTGTAAATGCTCTATCTGCATGTTTATGACATAGTCAGATATTCATTTTTCACCGTGAAAGTTTGGAAACTCACCTGTGGGGTGCTCATGGTGTTAGCTTTGAAATCCCGTCTGTCTTCCTCACCCAAACCGGCGCGTTTCCGTTGTTTCGAGTGCGCCCCCTGCTGTCGGGAAGTCAAAACTACTCCTATTGTATCACGTGACTTTTGGCAGAAATGTGCCGCAGAGGGTTTTGTACTCGAGGAGAAGCTGTTTTGTGCGAGCAGAGACCGTTTTGTAGTCGGGGACAATTTATAAATGATATTTTGAGTGCAACATTTGAGGACAGTTTGCAAAACAAGTTTTATTTGTGTGCAAAACAATTTTTTGTGTGCAAAACCAGTTTTATTTGTGTGCAACACATTTTTTTGTGTACAACGTTTTGGCATCAAAATAACTCCATAGATCATCCTTCTCACAACACGCTTCCCGGCACCACCACAGAACACCGTACAATAAATATTGTTAAAGGTCTCTGGTCTCCTGAGTGACCCTGTGCATGGGGGTCAAGATGATTCTTCGTTCCGTGACACCCTGGGCCAAACCCCCCCCTCTAGCCCCCAACCCACTATAGAGAGAATACTGTACATTATTCTTACCATAAATTCATGAAGAAAAGTCTTTAAATTTGTGCCTCATTAAGGACATTTATTGTGTTTCTTTTGGTGTTAAAATATTCTAAACTTTATGAAATGTTTAACTTTAAAAAAAATTTTGAATGAAGAATCCCTCAAATCCTTCAAAACATTTTACCACTTTCAAAGTTTATTACTTCAGCATATCTTCAAACACCATTCAACTTTAACAATGGTTTCAAAGTGTTAAGCTATTTTCATGTATATCACCTCCTTACAGTATTTTATGCTTTTTTTTTTACACTCAAAATTCTTCCATCAGTCATTTCTGAGTGTGGAATGGACTCCTACGGTACGGAACTTTGGTACAAAGTGCCGCTTTCAACTGACTGGAGAAATGCAGGGAAATCCTTTAGATTTTTTTTATACTGCAACTGTGTCCACAATCTTTAACTCTATGAAATTATTATTACAGAAAGATGGAGTAAAACTTCTCCTCTTTCTCACATTGTAACTTTGACAGCATTCAGGGTTACATTTTTTAAACCAGAGCCTTCAAAGTCAAGAGATACCTTCCAGCTGCCCAACAGAAAGCAGCTCAACCAAGGAGAAGACTTGAGCCCAAAAACCTTAAAAGACAGCCATTAAATATGCTCTAATTTAGTTAAACTTTTTTTCTTAGAAAGACAAATGAAACTCCGTTATAATCAGCAAAGTCCCGTTGCTCCGTTGGTGTAAAAACATGGACACCTTGAGTTCCAGTTTTCAGCAAAGCACAGAGATTTGAGCCATCTTTGGTCCAGACTTACTGACTCTTCATAGCAGAATAACTGACAGAGAGAGCTGTTCCAACTGACACACACACTCACACACACACCACTGCTACCAACTCCTCAGTAAGGAAAGTGGCTACTGGCTGTCTTAACTGTTGCTAAGTGACCTTACCACCTCATTTGGATCTAAAAGTTGCATTAAAAGTGTATTCATCCACAGTAGATCGGTAGTACTTTTGTGCATGTGTGGTTCAGTTGCAAAGTGGACTCTGGCTGCAGGTGGCTTTGCTGCACCAGGCTCCTGTGAGACTGAGTGTCTGTGAGAAGGGAGGGGCTTCTTTAAAATGGCTGCTTGCTGAGGACAGTAACTGCCAAGTGTTGCAGCTTTCATCTGGACTCACCAGTCTCCAGTAACACGCTTTTTTGGAGGGAAAAAAAACCTTCAGCTATCGCTTATTAACTTTCAGATTACTGACTGTCACATTTTTATGTGTTTTTCCACTGAGTGTTGCTATTTTTTCCATATTTTTTCCACATTCAGGAGCGTTCTTTGGCATTTTCACAGCTGTTGTGCAGGAACAGATCTTTCTTATTAATGAGTTTAACCATTTTTTCAGTTATTAACATACTTGTACTTTTTTAATATATTAGTGCTAAAAATTGTTACCATCAGTTAAACAGAGGCGTAACTGACAGCTTTTTTGAATGTATAGACCAGCATACAGTTGTGGTCAAAAGTGTACATACACTTGTAAAAAATCATAATGTTATGGCTGTCTTGAGTCTTCAATAAGTTCTACAACTCTTATTTTTCTGTGATAGAGTGATCGGAACACATACATGTTTGTCACAAAAAACAGTCATAAAGTTTGGTTCTTTCATGAATTTATTATGGGTCTTCTGAAAATGTCACCAAATCTGCTGGGTCAAAAATATACATACAGCAACATTAGTATTTGGTTACATGTCCCTTGGCCATTTTCACGGCAACTAGGTGCTTTTGGTAGCCATCCACAAGGTCCTGGCAAGCTTCAGGTCGAATGTTTGACCACTCTTCTTGACAGAATTGGTGCAGTTCAGCTAAATGTGATGGTTTTCTTGCATGAACCTGTTTCTTTAGCACGGTCCACATGTTCTCAATGGGGTTTAAGTCAGGACTTTGGGAAGGCCATTCTAAAACCTTAATTCTAGCCTGGTTTAGCCATTCCTTTACCACTTTTGATGTGTGTTTTGGGTCATTGTCTTGTTGGAACACCCAACTGCGCCCAAGACCCAACCTTCGGGCTGATGGTTTTAAGTTTTCCTGCAGAATTTGGAGGTAATCCTCCTTCTTCATTATCCCATTTACTTTCTGCAAAGAACCAGTTCCACTGGCAGCAAAACATCCCCAGAGCATAATACTACCACCACCATGCTTGACAGTAGCCATGGTGTTCCTGGGATTAAAGGCCTCACCTTTTCTCCTCCAAACGTATTGCTGGGTGTTGTGGCCAAACAGCTCAATTTTTGTTTCGTCTGACCAGAGAACTTTCCTCCAGAAGGTTTTATCTTTGTCCATGTGATCAGCAGCAAACTTCAGCCGAGTCTTAAGGTGCCTTTTCTGGAGCAAGGGCTTCTTTCTTGCACGGCAGCCTCTCAGTCCATGGCGATGTAAAACACGCTTGACTGTGGAGACTGACACCTGTGTTCCATCAGCTTCCAAATCCTTGCAGACCTGCTTCTTGGTGATTCTTGGTTGACTCTTGACCATCCTGACCAATCTTCTCTCGGCAGCATGTGATAGCTTGCGTTTTCTTCCTGATCGTGGCAGTGACACAACTGTTCCATGCACTTTATACTTGCGTATAATTGTCTGCACAGTTGCTCTTGGGACCTGTAGCTGCTTTGAAATGGCTCCAAGTGACTTCCCTGACTTGTTCAAGTCAATAATTTGCTTTTTCAGATCCAGACTGAGTTCCTTTGACTTTCCCATTGTAGCTTTTGTAGCTGAGTCTAATCACTGGGTCAAATGAGCCCTATTTAAATGGGCTCATGAGAAGTCAACAGCTGTAGTCAATCAGAATCACTTAGAAGAAGTGAAGAGGCCATGACATGAAGCTAATTTGATTGACACAACTCGCTACATCACCAAAATTGACATATTTTGTTGCTGTATGTATATTTTTGACCCAGCAGATTTGGTGACATTTTCAGCAGACACATAATAAATTTATGAAAGAACCAAACTTTATGACTGTTTTTTGTGACAAACATGTATGTGTTCCGATCACTCTATCACAGAAAAATAAGAGTTGTAGAACTTATTGGAAACTCAAGACAGCCATAACATTATGATTTTTTACAAGTGTATGTACACTTTTGACCACAACTGTAGATAGTTATTAATCATACTGACACGGAAGGCCTCTCAAACTGAACCTCAGAAAGAGTTTTCAGATGCATAATAAAAATACTTTTAGCAACGGCATCAAATTAGCAGCGCTCCTTTGCTAGCTGTGGTAACATATGACAGTGGTTGACACAAGATATTTAGGGTCCAATTTGAAATGAACAACCACTTTATGAGAGGCCGTGTAGGCCAAAAGACATTGGAATTCTCTCCCTCTCTACTGAAACAGTCTCTCCTTACTGAAAAAGGACTTTCACATATACATTTAAGGGTGGCAAAACACACTGGAATAAAGTCGCAAAACACACTGGAATACAGTCACTCACCACCTTTATTTCTCTCTGCACTGTGGAAAGGCAAAACACACTGGAATACAGTCGCAAAACACACTGGAATATTAGGTTTTTATTTTATTATTTATTTTATTTAATAATTATTTAATAATTAGAGAGACAGCGGAGCACAAGAGAGGCGAGGGGGGGGGGTGTTAGCTGAGAGGAGGGAGGGGGGAAAGAGATAGAGAGAGGGAGATTTTTTCAGTTCGACAGGAAGGCATTTCAGTGGACCCGGAAGTTAGCGGACCCGGAAGTTTGTCACCATGCAGGTTCATTGTAATTTCCATCGCCTCCGGACTGATAAATCAGTCTCTAAGAACTTCATATTCAAGTAAATTATTGTCTAGAAAGGTGTTGATCCGATATATGTAATTTTATAATATGTGTAATTTTCAAAATAATTAGCGTATGTTACGCAGTGGTGTCGCTGTAAAAAAAGTGGGCGGTCTCAATTTTGGTGCTCTAGAGAGAAGTTAAAACAAGAAATTAGGAAATATGATATAGAAACATTAAAGCTTAATAAGATTTTAATTAAACATAAAATAAATAAAGCAGTTATTGCATTTTTGAAGGTAACAGGATTATATGAAAGAATTTAGATTGGGGGGTGATGCTCTGGTCCACACTCCAGCACAGTAGATGGCGATAATACATCTTAACGTTAGATGTCACCCGCCAATAAAAATCACAAAGAAGAAGAAGAAGATTTTGGCGCTCTTTCCTGACACCGATCATGGCGGACGTTCCTCTTAATAGAGACAGCATGGAAGAAGCACTAACAATTTTGAGGAACATCTTGGGTTCACCAGCGATTATTAACACTATTTCTAATGCTATCAGCACAGCGCCACAGGTTGATTCGCAAAGCCTTAATACGGAAATAGGTTGTGTGCACCCATGCACCGACGACAACATTGGGGACCTCCAGTGCTAATGTCACACCTAATGTTATTCCATCAACCACACTGGAAACTCCCAGATTTCAGGCCAGGCGTTTTAGCCGTTGGCATTCCAGAGGAAAAGAAAAAAAAAAGGTAAGATCATTTAATAAAACAGAATTTTCAACAGCCTTTTAGTGCAAGGGGGGCTGTGTTATTAGCTGAACACAGTGCTAGCAGAATTTTGTCATGACATTACACACTAGCATTGTTAGCTGTCAAATCATAAATTATCATCATGTATCCAGAGGAAAAGAAAAAAAAAGGTAAGATAATTTAATAAAACAGAATTTTCAACAGCCTTTTAGTGCAAGGGGGACTATCCGTTACTAGCTGAACACAGTGCTAGCAGAATTTTGTCATGACATTACACACTAGCATTGTTAGCTGTCAAATCATAAAGTATCATCATGTATGCATGTTAGGGGTGGGACGGTTCACAAAATCCACGGTTCGGTTCGATTCACGGTGTCGTGGTCACGGTTTTCGGTTCGGTTCGGTATATGTTGATTGTTAGGAAAATCTATTATGTTTTGTATAGTCAGGTTAAAACTGAAAGAAAAAAGTAGTCTGACATTTAATACATTATTGTGACAGTCTCAGGTTAAAGTAGGTGAGATTCTGGCATTGCAAGCGAGCAAACAGTGCTAATTCCAACATGTGCTTCCCTCTAAATGCAAAGTGTTGCCGTACAGCAGACCTATAAACTGCTGTTGGCGCGTCTGATTTTTATTGACTACGCTGCTTGGCTTCTTCTTCTTGTTCACTACTGGTGGTTGGCTTTGGGCGCAGTAGCGCCACCTTCTGGTCTGGAGTGTAAACGCTTCCCTCTGAGAAAAAAAGGAGCAGCGCATGAACCGTGCGCAACACGCGAACCGAACCGAGGCAGTCGAACCGAACGGTTCAGACGGTTTTCAGAAACCGTCCCATCCCTAATGCATATAGTGCATTCCTATGTTTGTTGCTAAAGGGTACTCTTTTACGTTTTTGTCATGCTGTCTTAACTAAGTCGACGTTCTGCTTTCTTTTTATATAAGAACAATGCCGGCAAAGCATAAGACATAAAACAAGGACGTTATTTTGCTGCCATCCGCTGAAAGCAGTTGCGTTGTGCGACAAAGCACGAAAGTAAGACTTTATCAGAGGGGATACATTCTGAATGCCTTTGAGTTTGATAAATCGTGGGACAGCACAGCTGTAATAAACAAACTACGGCAGGCATTCAGCTCCAGAGTATTTCTCCCTGATAATGTGGGGTAAGTACCGTAATGGATAAGACTCCAGGATGTTCTTTTGAAAGAAGTTAAAATAGGCTAAATGGTCCTTAATGACAGAACTTCTACTGCTAGAGTTAAGTTAGCTAATGTTAAGTGCCAATTTGAGTCGCCTATCATGTCTGTGGGAAGTGATGTGTGCTTGCCTTATTACAAGTGAGTGATCCTACATTTTTGTAG
>JABUIW010042171.1:14683-38552 GCA_013363375.1 Menidia beryllina | reverse complement strand
GAGCTTAAACCTGAACTCTGACCTCAATGAAGAGCTTAAACCTGAACCGTCTGACCTCAACGAAGACACAAACGTTTGGAGAAACGACACACAGACTCTCATTGAAAGAGCACCACTTCAAACTAGAAGCGTGGGTGTTTAAAGGTGTTCTGCAGATAGAACAATCCCCCCCCGTACCTTTGGTTAACCCGTAGCAGCTATGGGGGACATTGCCTGTCCAGAGTGGGATCTAATATTCATTACAAACAACAACAAACACCCCTGTAAACCACTACGGCTGAGCACACGTGCGCCATCACTTGTTGTGAGTGTGTAAATATTCTTAAAATAAATATTTGGTCACTGAAGACCGTACCATGTGGACCTGTTGTTTCTTTTTGAAGTTAAATAATAATTGAACTGAAATCTCACAAAGATTGAGCGGCTGTTATCCCACAGTGTATTTTCTACGTCCTCCAGGCCCACAGTGTTGAACTAAATCCAGAATGTGGAAAAACCCTGGTGTAAAATACGTTTGACTGCATGTCAAGTCATTTCAAATGCATTAACCCTGCTTTGGGAAAAAGAATACCTTTCAGCCACTGCGAGGAGTCTTTCTGGTCTGAATGTCCCCTCCGTGTCGATGTACATGGCTTTACCTTCACCACCCCCTTGGTCAATGGGCAGCTGGGGACAGAGCAAACAGGAGAACCGTCTTCACAAATACAGCCCATCAACAGCTTTCTCTTTTCAACCTAAGAGGCCTTCATGAGACATTCAGCTTCCCAATGGTCCTTCAGACACCAAAACCACCTGTCTGCTTCCCCAGCTCACCTTACCTGACAGGTGACTGCGAGCGTGTGGCAAAGTTGAGTCTTTCCTGTGCGAAACTCTCCAAACATCTCTGTTATGGAGCCGGTCTCAATCCCACCTGCATGCAAACCACTCATTTCACTGCTGAACCATCCGCTGACACAGGAAGGTTTTCTCAAATGACTGAAACGTGAATGATCGACAAGAAAATCACCCTGCAGGAGTTTATCCAGCTCCTTAGAGCCGGTGGAGATCTGGATTATCTCTGCTCTCCTCTGGTGGAATTCAGTCGCTGTGGTGAAGCCCATAGGTACCAATTTGGCAGCTTCTGTCTGAACAGAAAGAAAAATGTAATCAGACTATATATGTAAATGTACACACACACATATATATATATACATATATATATATACATCCTAATCTGAGCTTCTTACTAGAACTTTGTCAGCCTTGGCCTCACTGATGCCCTTAATGTTGAGCAGCTCCTTCTTGGGTGCGTAGGCCACTGCTTCAATGGTGTGGAATCCTGCATCCTCCAGTTTCTTGATGTCACTGGCACTGATTCCACATTGCTGTAAGCCAAAGAACCACGGAAGACATCCCAGAATCAGTTATTAATACAAACCATCTACCTGCACACTTTCAGATGCATATTTGCTTGTTTGTGTCTTTATACAATGCAAAAGAGGGTGTGGGGTGTTTTGTTTCATGCAGCACTGATGTTGTTGTAGGTACAGGTATGGACTCCTTAGAGTATGAAGGCTGACAGCAGCTCATCTCAGACATCAGCGAAACACCCGTAGGTGAGTTCAGGAGAGCACCTGAGCTAAGGTACTGAGTCCTTTACTAATGCATCCTCCTGAATAGCTGAGCCATAGAGAATGGCTCTCACTTCAATCCAAATCTACTGTAATAAGTAAACACAACTTGTGCAGATACCTTCAACCGAGACAAAATTAGGTCATTTTAGGGATTGAATTTGTTTATGGTTAAGTTTGGCAAATGTTCAGCATTTCCAGTACTTTCAGATGGCTTTTGCATCATGACATCCATAAATTAAAGTTGTGAGTCAGGAGCAATTTGGCATCAGATGTAAACTGAGCAACAAATATTTGCAGCCCTTTTCTATAGTATTTTCCACTGTTTGTGTAACCCGATTATCCACACATTTGTGTAAGGGCGAGATAAATACAATGATAAAAATGTTCATACTGTACAATGCAAACTGCTGCTGGGAAACTATGTGTGGATGCGGGAGTAAAGGGAGTAAAGCTGAGATGTGAAGGAAGGAAAGTGTCCACATGAACATGTTCTTCACTGCAAAACTGAAAATTACTTTAAAAAAGAACCTGTACATACAGTAATGCTTCTAATAGTAGGAATTAATGCCCAGATAACAAACCAATGTCTCTAACTTGTAGCTTGATCTGAGTGGCGTATACAGAGTGGGTTAAACGGGGCGGGACCGGGCCCGGGACCGGTGGATCGGGCCCGGTGGACCGGGCTCGGGACCCGGACCGGGACCCGGACCGGTGGACCGGGACCGGTGGATCGGGACCGGTGGACCGGGCCCGGGACCGGTGGACCGGGACCCGGACCGGGACCGGGCCCGCGTACCTCCAGTCTGCTCAGGGGCTGAGGCCCGTAGCTCTCCTCCTCCTCCGCCTCTGCCTCCACTCGGACGTCGCTTCTGGTCGCCATGGTCTGAAACCGACGTCCTGGTCAGCAAGCTTTAACCGTCCCACAAAAGTACGCCTTCATTAAAACACCCAGCTCACCGGGATTTAGCACCGACACGGTGAGAGGGACGCAGTTACAGTCTCCTCTTTCTAAATGGCCGGATCAGCTCATCTCACCCCGAGGTGAGACGGGCTGAAAGCAGCCATATGCTGCCCTCAAAGAAAGTTAGTTAGTGCCACAGCCGTGCTAGTGTTACTCACCCGTTGTATTTCCGACTAAGAATAGCCTTTAGCTCAGACTCAACCCACTAGTTAGCTTAGCTTGGGTACTGTTTTGTCCGTGTGGGTAGGAGACCGGAACTACCAGCTCAGCACAAGAGTCCCTCCGTCAGTCGGAATCCCTTCCTACAATGGAGGAGTTCATCTGAACTTCGTGTAGTTTCCACCTGCTCAAATACTGTCTCGTTCCCTTCAAGCTCAACTGTGTCCAAAAACAAAAGCTCCCGCGCAGAACCGAGCGGAATGACGTCAGACGCACGTAGGCGGAAGTGACGTCAAACAGGAAGTCCTCCTGCAAACGTCCCGATGTTTGAGTGGAAAACTCTTTGGAAGTCAGTTTCCCACTATGTTATCCTTCAAGTGTAGTCCAGATATGATTAGATTAACTACAACTTGAAAGAATATTCCTCCTTTCAAACATTTCTAATGTCTAATAGAAAAAAAAGCACCTCTCAAATTACAGTAAAGTGCTAAAGAAGAAAATATGAACAAATTCAAAAACATTTTTTTTAAAGGTCTTTCTGGGCCATCCATCCACGGATAGATTGTTAGACTGTAAATGTTTTCTATCATTATTTGTTTTGTTTTCATTTTGAAATTCACCTCAACGCACTTACCTTTTAATCACCGTTACTTCTACATAACGTTAGTAAAAATTGTGTGATTATTTATGAACTGTAAAAACATCACTCATAAGTATCCAGAGAGACTAGATAAGACATTTTATTATCATGTCTTTGACCTCAAGAAGTTGTATTGTTTTATTGATATGTAGGACACCATTTTCATGTAGCAACTTTATTAGACTGCCATGGATAGAGAAGCCGAATTCAACAATACTAACTACTGTAATACTGATATATTTTTTATATGACTCCAGCACTGTGGATAAGAAGCCCACAGAGCCAGGAGCTTTTATTGAGCCAATAATAATACCAGAAGTTTCAGTGATGATGACAGGAGAGACATGGGCTTGATAACACATAAAAAACAGCTTTAATAAATGACAGCAACCACATATGGTGTATTGTAAGATGGCCGGCTTCAAACTGATGATGTGACGAAGCTCCAGGAAAGACTCTACTGACAGACTAACAAACTGACTGAAGGAGGGTTTTATTTTCATCCAGGCCCATATCAGAAATACACATCAATGCATCAGATCTAAAGAGGTCCTGAATGTTGAGGCTCTCCCTAACTCTGTGTCCAAACTCTTCTTACAGCCGTTTAAACAATTCGTATTATCACTCTCGCGATGTAAATACAATACATATCTTGTCCTCTTTTTAAGTCTCGTGAGTTCTCTCTTACAAATGTTTTCACAACAACGTGTGACTCTTATGGGATTTCAGTTCCAGAATCATATAGCTGAGGCGACCGGGCCAAGCACCAGTCATGCAGCCCTCAAAAGCTGAGACCTGATATGGGAGGCATATGGGCCAGCATTCAACAGCAGTCAAGGGCTTCATTTCAGGTGGAGATTTGGTGGAAGCAAATATATGTTTTCATTGGTTATGGACACCAAGAGTAACTCAAATCCTTAAAATAATAAGCAGATATGAGATGAGAAGCTAACTCTTTAAGATACGCTTTATTAGTGAATCTAAAACTGTAAAAGAGATTTTTCTTTAAATAGTAAAAATGATCAGATTTTATTGGGTTTTGCACATTTCCTCTTGTTTTGGGGAAGAAGGCCACCACTCCCCGTTTTTGTCAGGTCCCACAGCTGCCTCTGCAATGAAAACAGCTCACATTAGAGAAATGACAACATAGGTTTGATAACTCAAGCTGGTTTCCAGCAAAATAGAGGGGTTTTATGTCTGTGTGTTTATAGATGGACCACAGTTCTATTGACCAGTAAGTGGTTTATAACCCTCACTTTGTTTGTTAAGGCAAGAGAGCAGATTAATCAAATCCCTCATTCTGGTGAAAACGAACTAACAAATCAGAGCACTTGCCCTGCTCTGCACCAGTTGTGCCTGGACTGGAGTAGAGGAAATCCTTAGCGAGATAAATAAACTTCGTCTTTCTGCCACAAAGGACAGTCGTGATAAAGATGCTCTACAGCACAATGTCGGTCAGGATGGTCTGTAACGTACCTGGAATGGTTCCAAGGCTGGAGTTATCAAAGAACTGTTTGGGACAGGTTCTGGACAGCAGCTCTGAGCTCTCACAGGCATCAAAGAATCTGCTCTTAGGGGAGTCCAGCAGTGACAACTTTGGCGAGTTTAGCTGCTTGACAGGAGATTCTAAATCCTTTCTGGGAGAGTCAGTGACCCTGCCGGGCACAAACAGAAACTTTTTGGGTGAGCTGAGGAGGTGAGAGGTCTCTGAAGTCATGGGCAGACTCCTCTTGGTGGGAGTGCAGGGGGGCGAAGGCTTGTCCACCCCAGCTTTGCTCTTCATCCTTAGATTTATGGCTCTGTTCTTCCACTTACTGATCTCTGCTTGCTGACTGAATGCCAAGCTGATGAGACAGGGGGACAGAGGAGAGAGAAGTTTACAATGTAAACCAGCTTTTAACAGAACACAAATTTGGTTTCATGATGACTGAAAAAATACATTTTCCCTTCATGTTAATTCATAAATAAGCGTCTGTGAAAACTGCGTGTAGAAACATTTAGAAATGATGTCAACTTGTGTTTTTATCCGTCGCTCTCGTCATCTCTTCCAACATGGTAAGCTGCATCTTGGCATATAATGAAGTGAATCGGCTAAACGGAGGCAGCAGGATCCGGCGGTGGAGCCTGGCGTCAGCCCGAACCCCGCCCCTGCTCAGCCCGTTATGCCCCTTTGCTTTCGCTAACCATGGCTTTGTAGCAGGGAACAGAGCTTTTGTGCCTTACAATAGACTTAGTTTGCTTATGTATTTGGAAGAAAATCAGACACTTTGAATTTGCAGTAAGTCTTAAATCAAGACAGCCGTACCTTTCTAGCTTGCTGATCTTTAGCTGAAGCTGTTTGACATCCTCCTCCAGCTTGGTCTTTTCCAACAGAATGCTGCTCTGTATTACCACTCCTCTGGGTTTAGTAAGTCTGGAACAAAGGTCTTCCCCCTGCAGAACTGAATTAAACACAACTACGTTATTGTCCTCAAACAGTGATGACAGCTTCATGCTGCTACAATGTCATCTTAACATTTCCGTAGTTAGAAACCTCTTCTGCCACTTCCATACATGGCTATGTGACCCTGAGCTTCAGGCTCAGGCCTGATGCAGACCGAGTGAGCCCAGGGAGGATTTAGCCTCAGGAAACCTTCGGTATCAGTGGTGATGAAGTCCAAATCATGGCAAAGAGCCTGTCTGCAGACTTGGGAAGCCCTTCATGGCTGACCAATCTGAAAAGCATTAGGCAGGTGCCAGAACCCCCTACTTTGAAGATACTATCAAGAACAATTGTTCCGGTTAGGGTTATCATCTTGTTCTGTTGCTACCAGCATACCCTCTTTCAGCAGGTGATCTGGCTTCTGAAGCCTAGCAACATCCCCGCACCAACACAGAGGCTGGGGGGGGGGGAGAAAAAAACCATCTAGAAATGGCAGAAAGGTGCTAACCCTCCCAGGTATGCAGAGTTTGCAGCCTGGTGCCTCTTTCAGGCCAGCCTCTCGTGGAATCAGAGACCAGTTAGCTTAAAAAGAAAACCTTTTGAAAAAGCCAGAAACCATAGCACTCTTCTTGTGCTTTACTTTATACATCCTACCTTGGTCATGCACTTCAGTACAAAACCAAGTGCAGACATTCAGCTTTAATTTGAATATTTAAACAATAAAAAAAATGATCGCCATAGACAGCTATCAAATCTCACTTTAATTTAAAGCTAAAATTTCTCATTTGACATTGAATGATTAGTAACGAATATATTTTCAAAAGTTCTTCCCTCTCTTTCTAAGGTAAAAACAGAAATAACATCCACATTTGACTGCTAACTTACTTGACTCCTCCCCTTGCTGTTGGGACTTCCTTAGAGCCTCCTTTAGCTTCCTCAGGGACTCTTCCTTTTCTCCCAACAGTTTGGTCATCCTTTGTATCCTAAGAGGAAGAGAACCCTATCAGTTATTATCAAGAGGAATAGTAAAAAAAAATCCCTCCAGTAAAAAGGAAATAAAAGGGAACAAATAAAAAGAACCTGTGGAAAAACACAGAAGGGGCTCAGTACAGGAGCACGCCTACTGACGGGGCCAGATGAGGTCACACATCACCCAAATGTTTTGGTCAGTGAGAGAACTCCAGAGGCAAACATGGAGACAGCATAGAAACTCCCCGCCAGCTCCAATACTATCATATCATCCTAATATCGGAATCATGTGAAAACTAGTGAGGACGGATGAAGTGAAAAGGCTCTTACTCCTGTTGGTGGTGGTCTGATACTGAAGCCAGCTTCATCTCCGTTTTGAACAGCCTGTTCTGAAGTTTCTCCAGCTCCACTGGAGCAGCTCCTGCTGTCTTCTGCTGCAGAACACAAAGAGCACCGTAGAGGCTGGTCAGTGGAAGAACAAACTGGAAAAAATAATGAGAGTTGCTCTTAAGTGTACTTCAGACTGCTGTAGTTTTCTCTCCAGGGTTCGGATTGTGTTCTCTTTCTCCTCGGCATGCGTGCGACTGTCCTGCAGCTCCGTCTGTAGGAGCTGGGTGGCCCGTTTGTGGCTGGACAGCCTGTCGCTGGCGCTGGCCTGTGCCTCCTCAAGCCATTCAACCCGAGCACGTAGAGACTAACAAATAAAGCCACACAGCGTTTTACAATGGGTCACTTTTCTTTCTGCCATTTCCCATGACAAAGATAAAAACCTTTTGGTCAGGGCAGATGCTACTTTTGAGTTTCAGTAGCTCAAGCGCTGCCTCTGTGAAAGTGCACCAGTAGGCCTGGTTCTCAGTGGAACAACTATAAGACTAAGGTCTTCCTACAAATAGGTATGGAGGGGACATGAACATTACTTGGTTGTTTTCTTCTGCTTGTTGAAGCTGGAGAACGAGGCGCTTGTTGTCGGGGAGGGAGAGTTGTTTTTGCAGAGGATCTCCCCTCACAGCCTCCAGCAGAGATAAACACTTGCTTCTCTCTTCTCTGAGCTCAGCATCATCCTGAGCATCCAACTGCTGTAATTCTCTAAAAAGGATATTCTGCTCATCCACAAACTGCAAGACACACATGGAAAGAAAACACTGAAAAGACAACAAAAGCCAATAGAATCAATCGGAGCTGAAACCAGGTCCAAAAGAGCTGAAGCAAATTCTAATCAGGTCCGTTTTGAATAAAGGCTCGAACTACATGACATGATGGATGTGGTTTTTGTTGGGGTTTTGTGAATTTTGGATCAAAAGCATAGTAACCAAACGGGAAGTTTAGTATCTATGATATGGACGGTAAGAGGGACAAGGGATGTGAATGAATGATTTTGACCTCTTCACCACTTTCTACTCTCCTTAAACCCCCCCCCCCTGTGCTTCCACCTTATCGTGGTGGAGGGGGTCCAGTGTCCCACTGATCTCAGCAGCCATGTTGTCTGGGGTTTTAAGCCCCTGCTGGTGTCACCCAGGGCAAAGAGGTCCTAGGGGCAGGATCAGACGCAGCGCAGCCCAAAGACCCCGTATGATGAGTTATGCAAAGAGGCCCCCCTCCAATGGGCTCACCACCCGTGGGAGGGGCCAAAGGGGCGGGGTGCTGTGAGGAGCGGGTGGCGGCTGAAGACTGGTAGACTGGGGTGGTGGTCCCCATATTCAAAAAGGGGGACTGTAGAATGTGTTCCAACTATGTTTACTTTTTAATGACACTTTAAAGCCTCCCTGGGAAGGTCTATTTGGCGGCTCTGGAGAGGAGCGTCCATCGGATATTTGAACCTCAAATTCAGGAGGAGCAGTGTGGTTTCTGTGAAGAATGGATGGGTGGATGGCACTTTCTAATAATTAAGATCACATATACTTGGTTTCAATTGGATTTTTGTTTCATACTTTTGGTTTATGTTTATCTTTAAATGTATATATGGACATGGAGTGTGGTGTTGAGCTAATACTGATGAATATGTTGTTGTTGTTCGGGAGCACTGTGCTGGGTACCCTAGGAGATGACTTTATTATCGAGTTGGGGAGGGATTATAAAGCCTTGAAAATATGCGAATAATAAAATAATCTATGGGGTCTATTTTGTATTTCTTTGGCGGAGGTTCAATGGACAGGGGTCCACTGTGTTCCAAATGCTGAAAAGCCCACCTGCAGAAGCTCCATTCTTCTCTGTGCCACCACGGACCTGCGCTCCAGCTCTCGAGTCAGGACGCCATCCAGCCCGCGGAAGTTATTCGGCTCGTTGGTGATCAAGGACTGTACCTCCACCTCAAGCTTCTCTTTCTCAAGAATCTCCTCTTTCAACTCAGTCAGAAAAGAAGCCATGGTGGTTGCCAGTTTCTCCAAAATGCTGTCCATTTTCTGTAAACATAAAAACCAAATCACAGTTTGTTCTGTAAGAGCAACAGATCCATTGAACCCTCTGCTGTTCCATCAACTGAGCTTCATCTCAATTGAAATCAAAATATTTTTGCCGAACTGCTCTGTCAGTGCTTTCATTACTGTGGCTGATTAGTGAAAATCTCTCCACGTGTTTTCTGCCATTTGAGGTTTGGTGGTGCTTCAATGTTGTTTTAATTCTCCTGCAATATTACAATAAGACAAAAAGAGAGCTAGCTATATCTTTAGAAGGGCTTATTCCCTGTACAATAGATTAAGATTGAAAACACAGCAAGACTCAGACACGTTTTGGTTCCAGGCTAAAGGAACAGAGAAAGCCAATGAGATCACAGAGTATTAGACCAAGTAAACCTCTGAATTCTGGACACCAACTCCCTCACCCACTTCACAGCAAACGCACAACCTGTGCAGTAGCACAACATGGCACACCATCACTTCTGCCTTCAAACAACAGTACAACAACAACACCCGATGTCTGCTGCGACACTAAGCAACAAGGGCAATATCCTTTGATGCTACTCTTAACGGAAATGGTTGCAGCGTTTCTCCTTGCAGAGCTTTTTGTTTCTTAGTAGAACTTCCCCATGTCTTTTGGATTCTTCTGGAATGAAAACTCTGTCCCAATTGGGAATGTATGATGCCAGAGTGTGGCAACGATAAGAGAGCCTTTAATCTATAAAATGTTGTATGAGGAGTTCCCTTTCTTCTCCCTCCCATAACAGTCACCACCCCTCCTGATTTCTTTCTGTTAAGAGAGAATTGAAGAAAACAGAACGGCTCACCTGCAGGTAGAGCTGCTGTTTTTCCTGAAGCTCTTTTTGTCGAAGACCCCAAAGTGTTAGGGAGTGTTCATCTTTGCCAGAAGGGTGGGGACCTTTAGTTCTGCAGAGCAGCAGGTCCTGGAGCCACTTCTCCCCAGTAGTGCATAAGGCTTTGTTCAACAGCTCCTCAAACATTCTCCTGTATTCATGTGCTCGCATATAGAGTTGCGACTGAGGAAGCACAGAGGACAACTTTTAAATAAAATACCCATTAAAATTGAAACATATCAGACTTTTTGAACTAAGGAATATATCTATATTTACCGGAATTGCGACAAACTTCTCCAGAGGCAGCGGTCCCAGATGGAAGACGGCGTCATATGCATTCATGGTGGGCTCCGGGAGGGCCGTCAGATAAGAGTCCGTCACAGAACTCTGCAACAGTAGAGTCCTGTGCGGGAATCTGGAGTTGCACTTGGAGCAAATGTATTTGAATTGTTCAAGTTTTCCAAAGAACTCCTGAAAAGACGCAGGTTCACTGATATCAGAGACATGATGAAATCTTTAAACACCTTTGCCTTTAACTTTGATTATACTTAGTTTTGTTGTTAACTGTTATTTTATGAACTAGACAGAGGCTTTCACATAAGAAGCAGCAGGTGCTAGGCTCCATTTTTATCCCCTGTAATGTGGATGTGTTTGACTCAATCTGAGCTGGAAACAGCCATGGTAAGGGTGAATTTTAAGACATCTTTTCCTGCCCTGAGCTTCACATAAGTCTATGTCCTCAAAGCGGCTGTTCATGATCTCCTCAACTCCTCTCCACTGCTGTGCACCAGGGGGACACAAAGACGCATTGCACACTATATGAAAGCCCCAGTGCATTACCTGAAGATAACCGGTAGAATTTGGAAACTGTAATGATGCTTTGGTCCTTAGCTTGAAGCTCTTCAACTCCTCTTTCAGGGCTGAGATAGTTTGGATTGCTTCATTGTTCAACTAGAAGGGACGTAGCAAAGAAAGACAACAAATAAGCAAACATGCTAAATTAAAAGAAATCAATTAACAATAAGGTCAAATAAGTTAAACTAAATATCATATTTTGTTGGTTACCTGAAACAATGAGATAATTATGTGAACCTCTTGATACGCGTGTGTCCTACATAAAGGGAATTAAACCACCAAAGCCATGTGCAGAAATTCTATCTCTTGTCCCCGAGCTCTACTTTCATAGTCATAAAGCCACAGCAGCAATATGAAGAACCAGTTTCGGCGCTCATCTCTCCCTGTGCATGTGCGTGGCTCTGAGCTGCCGTACCACACAATCCTAACTGAGACAAGTCTGTCAGGAGGGATGTAAAGAAGAATGTGGAGTCTCATCAGAGCAGGTTTTGTGAGGACACAATCAGTTGTTCTGCTGATTTCAGTTTTTAGACTGAAATAGCCAGTTTGTTCTAAGGCCATGTCATATACCCTTCTCTTGAAAAGGGGGGCCTGGATAGCTCGGCATATCACACAAAACTTGACAACTGACACTAAACATTCAGCTATGTACATGGCATCAAAACCATGCTGTGCCCTTGTCACCGGTTCTTCACTGTTTAATATCACATTATACGCTATATACAAAAGATTTGATTCCCTCAAGGTGCCCTGGAGGTACCGACAGGCATGTGTCCCTCAGGCACAGGCAACGGGAGTATAGGCGTTTTCCTCCATTCAGCCACACTTCAAATTTGAGCCTAAAATAGATGTATCTGGAATAAAACCCTCTTCCCTATGCTGGTGTGCAAAGGTGGAAATTTGTGGAAAAGAAACTTTCAATAAAATAGAACAAGAAACTTTCTTTGACAGAAAGTGAACCTATGAATTACAATCATCATTTGTACCATTTCTCTCTTGTTTTCGTCCTCTGTCTCTTCAGTTATGGATGTAGAGCACGGCAGCTTCTCCAGCTGCACTTCCTTGGTCTGGGGGTTTGGTGAGGCACTCTCAAAGTCTTGATCAAACATCTGAAGTAGCAAATAATGACAGGATGTGGTAAATAGTTTTAAAAAGCTATAGATACGACACAATATCGGTAATGTAGATTTTCAAAATGATTTGAACATAGAAACGTGATCCTGCCTGGTGGCTCTGCTGCTGTAACTGGATGGCATTATTCCCCCCGCTTTGTGTGCCCTCGGACTCTGCCTTTTGGCTCCTCAGCATGGTCACCTCCTCTTGTAGAACTTGGTTCTTCTCTTGCAGAATAGTCAGTTCCTTATGACTCTCTTTCAACTGAAAGATATAAAAGTTCAAGAATACAGACAACATCACAGTCAAAGTCTGAAACACATTCTGAGCAGTGGAAAGTCATGGCAAAATAGCCCAGAGCAAGACAAACTGAGGGGTGCACAATAAAGAGGTAACACTGTGTCAGAGGTCACCTCTTCCTTCAGCTTGTTCAAACGGGTCTCCAGGTGCTGCATCTGTAGCAGAGCAGACACAAAGCTCAGTCCAGTGAAAGGCATGCCAGGACACAAGACGTTTCTCCAGGGTCACCCAAGTGTTTAGCAGTCACCAGCTCCACAATCCTAACATGCTCTTACACACACGGGGCCCAGGACCCGTTAGGGAGAGTGCATGCCATTTTCTTTTACCATCTCCATCCTTTTCTCCAGCTCTGCGATGGGTGCCGCCTTCTCCTCTCTGAGGTGACTCAGAGCCTCCTGCAGCTCATCCCTCTCCTCAGTCAGAGACCTCACTTTGCACAGCAGCTTCTCCTCCTCCTCAGAGACATGCTGATGTAGGGCCCCCAGCTCAAGGCTCACAGCGTGTTTCTCTGCTTGGGAATGTGCTAGCTTCTCAGAGAGAATCTGCATCTGAGAAAAAAAAAAAAAAAATCAGAAAAATAATTCAGAATCTTTAGGAACAAAAAACAGGAGGCTAAGAATAATGAACGGTTTATGTAACCTGTTGCTCAACATCCGATTCCTTCTGCTCATAAAGCTTCACCAGGTTTGAATGCGTTAGCTTTTGCTGTTGAAGGGTATCTTCAAGAGCCTGTAAAAGCCCGTTGGCCTCTGCAAGCTGCATGAGAGTATGAAAGATCATGCTAGAGTTCTCTGAAAAGGGACAGAAATATGTCAAACTGAACAGAATCGACCTGCCGTTGCAGCACAGCTCGCTCTTCTTTGCTTATTTTTTCCTTTTCAACGTGTCTTTGATTCTGTTGGGTGAGCTGCTCTTGGAGTGAATCTAGACACTTCTGAGTCTCTGCAGCCTATAAGGAGAAGAAAAGAACACATTTGACAAATGTTCCAATGCATTTATTATACTTGATATTTCTTATAAGCCCACAACTACAACAAAAGGATGAAATCACTTAGTGGAATCATTGGGAGGCTGTTTTTATAGAAAGAAAATAAAAAGACTACTCAAAGCACTTCATCTCAGTTTGATAAAATGTGAAATAAAACTCATTTGGAAAATGCAAACTACAACTACAGCCTCATGTTAATTATTTGTGACATGATATAATGTACTATAAAAATAATGAGGAAATGTCTCAGAGTTGTAAACCACGGCAAAGGTTAATTCCAAATGAATCTTTGAGTCAAATGGACAAAGATTGGGTTCCTTTTTGCAAAAGTGATGTTGAAGAAATGTTATTTTCCACCAGTACAGCCCCTCAAATAATACTTTGACATAAAAGACAGAGCAGGTACCCTAAAATCTAAAGGTTGATTTATGTGGCTGATGTTTTTTAATCACATATCTATAGGTTTTATGGGGTAGTGCTTTCCTTCCAGCTATAGGCTATTGAAGCTAACGGCTCTACATGAAGCTACTTATGACATCAATGGTGGCTCAATCGTTTGAACTACAACAATATTCTTAGCTCTTTTTTTGTCCTTACCATCTCTCTGCTGTGCTGTAGCTCATCCTCAGTCTTGTTTTTCTCTTTTGTGAAGGCCTGTAGAGTAGTCTGCAGTTGTTCTATCTGCAGATAAAAACACGACACACTTTAAAGCAATTCTAAAGAATGTTGCTAATCTTTCTTTACATCTTAAATATTATTCCTACGCAAGATATAGGCTTACATTCCAAATGGAACCAGAAAATGTGTGCATTTTTCAGTAGGTGGATATGGGGTAGTAGTATTCATTGCCAGTGGAAGCATGGGTTGGTGTAGATTGACTCTTGTTAAGGGACAAAATATCGGGCTAAAGCAACACCTGCACCCAAAACTCCAAAACCCCTCAAGAAACAAGGTTGTAAGACTTTTTCAAAGTCAACTTTTTGTGGTCCACTGTTCCACAAACCACCCAACAATCTGAAAGACCTCCTCTCCAACACCCTGGAGGACATTTTCCATGGGCCAAGTAGAGTGCTCGGCCTGTTGTTGGGACACATTTGCTGCTCCCCTTTCTCAAACATGGAGGGCATCCACTCCCAGACTTCCATTAGGTGTGTCGGCAACGATGGCCCACCATGCTTTAAGCATCTGTCATCTTTCAGGAACCCAGGTCATTTCTGACAAGGCCGCTGATGAGTTTCCCCCCAGTGCCTCCTCACTGAAGAGCACATGGATTGCTGTGGTCCAAGCAGTGAAATTGCATAAAGTCACATGCAGTTACTGCTCTAGATTTGTCCCCTCTAGTTTAAGTTACCTTATGTTAGTCAGTATGTTAGCAGTAAAGTTACCATTTCGTTTTGTTAGGTCCACATTGGTTTTAGAGTGCAAGAGAAGACTAAAAGTGAAAAAGGATATCTGAACGAAAAAAACAAACCATCTTTGTCCTGTCCTCCATGTCATCTCGGAGCTGGGTCTTGTCCCGCCTCAGTTCCTCCATCATCCTGTTTAGCGTATCCCGCTCCTCGCTGAGAGAGGAGACTCTGAGCAGCAGCTTCTCCATCTCTTCCATCTGCTCTGAGGGAGGTGTGCTGGTTTCCTTCTCAGCAACCATGACATTCTGCTGTTTCAGTGGAGATCATTTAAGATTGATTAGTTTAAGTTTTCATCTGTGAAAAAGTGGTTATAAGGGCTTTAGAGTGGGCTTCCCGTCTTCAACCTCAACAATTCTTTCATTAGTTTATCAGCTAAATGTCAGTAGGTCCTGCAGCAGCTTGGCTGTGTTCACAGAGATGGATGGGCCTCTGGTAAGAGTAAAAACACCCCAAACCTCAGTCTGTAGAGCTTTCGTCCTGTGCTCCATGTCATCTCGGAGCTGGGTCTTGTCCCGCCTCAGTTCCTCCAACATCCTGTTTAGCGTATCCCGCTCCTCGCTGAGAGAGGAGACTCTGAGCAGCAGCTTCTCCACCTCCTGTGCGGATGGAACTGTGTCTGCCACTCTTTCCGACAGAAGCCTGTCCCTCTCTGCTCGCACACTCTCCAGTTCTTGAGTCAGAGTCTGTACCTGGAGGAAGGGAAAAGCTCATCAGCTTTCCTGTTCTTTAAGATGTAATCAAGGCGGGCTATTAAGTGGGAAGTTTTTAGAGATACTCGCCATTCTTAACCCACAATATATCAGTCTGAACTGCAGACTTATACAACCAGGCTTTTTATTTGCATACCTTTGTCTCATTGCCAATGATGCCACACCTGACTTATCGTGGAAACTATTTAGAAATTCACAGGCTTTTTTGGTTCAGTCTTTTGCAGCTGTGACTGCTTTATACTGCCGACAACATCACTAAGGATAAGTATTTAAGTTTGGCTTTTGCGATAGTCACTGAACTATTGTAATGGCAGGTGCATTCCAGGTGGTGAAACCTCATTACCACAGCTACACGGTGCCAGGAAGGCAGAACTGTGACAACTGCCACAATCCCACTTTCTCACAGGAAGGATGGATGGCTATGAGTGTACTCACACATAGATGTGAGAGGGCAGAATAAAAGCAAAATGGCTGAATATGATATTTAAACACATGCCAGGTGCTAAACGCAGACCCTTAGATTTAAAGTTGCCACTTAAAACATTCAAATATTGTGTCATACTTTAAAATCTGAATTATGAAAAGACAATGTAATGATTATGGGGTATTTCAGAAACAACAGTGAACCCAATTATTTGAGGGTTTACTTTGGCTTTCAGCGCCTCCAACTGTGAAGGAAAATCATTTGGAGATCCATCCAGATTAAACTGAGCAGATTCCAGGAGTTTGATCTGCCTCATTTGATTCCGATTCCTCTCCAGCGCCGTCCTCAGCTCCTCCTGATTCTCAATCATCTGTTTGATAGACTCATATTAACTCTGGAGTATGAGGTACTATGAAGAGCATTCTACATCTGTCACACAGAGTCATCTCACCATATCCACGTTTTCCTGAAGGTCTGCTTTGAGCTGGTCCCTCTCTGCAGTGAGAGAAGCCACAGTGCTGAGCAGCCTCTCAACCTCCTTTGAACATTCCTGGACACAGGCCATTTCCTTTTCCTCAGGCTGCACACACTGAAGTTCCTGTGATGGCGGCATCCGTTGACACAGTTTACACACATTTAGACTTATTCATGTGTGGGTCTCTAAACTAAAGTTTCTCAGCATTCCCAGGCCTTAGAATGAGCAAATCACGTACTGACCTTCACATGTTTATCTTCAAGCAGACTTCGGTCCTGATCAGAATGTTCCAGGTCTATGTGAAGTTCACCAGCACACTGCTGGCTCAGCTCTTTTTCCAGAGAAGAAGTACCCACCTGAACAAGAAATAGAATGAAATAAGTCCAAAGGCCTAATCTGGCTAATGGAAATGTTATGTCCCTTTCTGACCAACACAAGCCAGTCCAAATGTTGTGGCCTCACTCTTTTTGTTAAGTCACCCAGTTGGTCAAGGGTGGACGAGTCTGGAGTAGTCTGGATTGAAGCGATCTCCTTGAGCTGGGCTCTGAGTCCTTCCTGGGCTTCATGAGAGGCCTTGAGCTCTTTACTCATCCTGGCCACTGTCCTCTCTAGCTCCACACAGTCTTTCAAATCTAAAGACAAAGGCCTTCAACTTCAATATGATTGTACAAGCAGAATAACCTGTAAACCTGAACACACACACACACACACACACATAGACAAACACCTTGAGGAACTTTGCCTTCGAGCAGAGTGTTAAGCTTTGCATTTTCCTTAAATGCGATGTTAAGCTCTTTTTGAAGATCACTCTGCATCTTCTTGTTGTGCGCCTTCTCTGTCTCCAGTTGAAAGCTCAGGCTGTTCACCTCAGCTCTCATCTGGTCATTAGTGGCAGTCAGGGTCACCTGCAGAGATGAAGAATGATAAAAACGCTAGCTCCTCAGTGGCCGACCTCCTTAGCACTGACAACAGAAGAATAATAAAGTACAAATTCAGCAAATGACCCCCTCGTGCAGATGCGCATTAATATGGGCTGTGATGGATAGCAGGTTCTGCTGCAGATGTTCTCCAGCATCTGCTAATAAGCAGCTCAGTGCTCCTCCTTCTTGGCCTTCTTGCAGCCATGCCCACGTCTCATATTTCTGCTGCGTCTTAAATTGGGGATCGAAGCCTGTCTATGGTCTCCCGCTATCATGACTAGGGGGAAACGGTCTTTAGCCTATGCGGTTCCTGCTCTGCAGCCTGTTTACCTCATCTGGATTTGAGGGGGTTTCCAGGCATTTGCCAAGCTTTGGATAGCTATGCTAGTCCTTCCCACAGCACACAAACACAGAAAAAAGTCCAACAAATCTGTCTGTTCCCAGGAAAAAAATAAAGACTAAAATGGAAAAAAATAAAAATATTCAGCAAGATATCCCAGGAAGATTGAGAGAGGGCAGGCGGTCCGATTCCAGGACAGCACCACCCTGGGGTCGTTTGAATTTACATCCATGCCCTGGGTACATGAATGAGGAAAGCTCTGTCCACTTAATATCATTTTATATCGATATAGTAAGACATTGATAGAACTTACAGGCGAGCCTGAAGCTTAAATAATATGGAGGACACATAATAATAGGTACAAAAGAATATAAATGACTAAATAAGATATGGTAGACACTGCAAACAAAAACTAAACCATTTATGCTGAAATACACCTACACTTTTTCATACACGCTCTTAATCTGTCAGGTTGGGACATGCTAATCTATATTTAGCTAGTTATTGAATTAATACTCATCTTGAAATTTTCTTTGTAATCAATGTTTCTTTGGTAACTTAATTTACTTCTGCATAAACGATGCCCATACAAAACATAAATCTATTCATTTCTGTATTGCATTGCCTGTCCTGTTTCCCATTTGCCTGTGCACTTCTGAATGAATATGAATGACTATGTTCGGTTCAGTTTGCTCAGATGTAATCACTGGTTTTACGGTCTAGAGAGCTGATGGAGATGACTCCATTACTGCTTACTCTGGGTTTTTTCACATCACTGATGGGGTTGCAGACATCCCACATAATAAAACAAACTAATCAGTTAATAACTACTCACAGAAACAAAAGGAGTCAACTTTGCATCAGACCGTCAGCCTGTTTTTCCTCTCTAAGCTCTCCATCACAATGAAATCCACTCAGGGTTCGTTTTTGTCCAGCATCGTACTAATTTGCTTTATCTCCACCAGCAGAATCATTTCAGTTATCTCATTGCAACAACAACACTTTCAAACCACCCCCCACACCCACCACCCCCCAACTTTCTCTCCAAAATGTGTCATGAAACAGTGTCTTTTGTTTTGTTTTGGTTGTTGCACACATTCACTAATGTTTATGGAGTTTATGCCTTGCCCCGAGGCAAACCAACACTGCCAACAAGCAGAACCATCACACCCACATGGAGAGGGTTCAGACTGCACACACAAAGGCGTCCCGCTGGGATTCAAACCGGTCGCCCTTTTGCTTTAAGGCAGCAGAATGACCAATACGAAAAAATAAATCAATCTGAAAAAACAAACACCAAATACACAGATTAGCATGTTTAAAAAGGATTTAGTAAAAACGATTAATTCCACCCACATTCAGCTCCTCCAAGGCGATGCTTCGGCTCCGGAGGACGGCCCACTCCTTCTTTGCGTCTCTGCTGACGGCCTCCGCGTCGTTCAGGGAGCGGCGAAGCGCCGACACTTCTTCCACCAAGTCCTTACCGCTCTGTAAGGGTGAGGAGTCGCGCATTAGCACGGAGCTGCCTGCCAGCAGCAACAGCAGGAGTTTCCTGCACCGAGCAGCTCCACAGCTTAACTTTAATGCTCTAGATTCCAATGCTTTCAGGATTTGCCTTCTCTTGGCGCCAAAAAAAGCCGCCTCTGTGTTTTGGTGCAATGCTGGGCACCAACACCAAAGCAAATTCCTTGTATGTGAAAACCTACTTGGCAATAAACCTAATTCTGATTCTCATTAGGATGTCAGATATTTACCCTTGTGGTTCACAGATTCTGTGGTAGGTAAAACAAAGCTTCCCTTTACCAACAAGAGCCTTTAATTTCAACCAAGACGCTGGTGGGGGCACGGGATGCTGTGTTGTAGCAAATTTACTAAGATTAACTTAGCCGAGATTAAACAGAATTAATGGACAAACCATGCTCTGAAGTTCCGCTGCAAACTCAGTTTTCTTTTTCAGCTCGGCAGAAAGCACTTCTAGATTGTTCTAAAAAGAGAGGGAAAAAAAGTGCATGCTTAATGGGTAGCCATTTCCAATATGAGTCTCTTCACATTTCATCTGAAACCCAGCATGTAAAATGAAGGTGAAATAAACATACAAGGATAGTAACAAAAACCAAAAACTTTTAACTCATGGGGATACGAGACCTGCAATCTCTGCTAAAAATCTGTAACAATAAACACCAATCTACAGATAATGGCTCATCTCAGATAAAGAATTTGAATAATCATTAGCTGTTTATGTTATGCAGACTTTTAAGATTGCTGTGCTTAAGCCTGCTTAAAAACTTCCATCTATATAAAAAAAGAAAGTACAGATTTGACAGCCTTCCATTTATTACTAAAGTTTTTCAAAAGGTTCATTATCACGAAGAAGAAATAGAACCAATGCCCGTAACTACCACAGCTACGGGAGAATCAGGAAAGCCCTTTTAGCTGTTCACTTTCAGCTTATGTGCTCTGATGCGTTACAGCACCAGTCAGGCCCTGTCCACAAAGTTAGTGAAGCTCTTATTGCTGCCAATTACTGCTTCAGTAAAGCTTTCTGCTACATTGTTAGATTCTATATGACACGTAGAGATGTTAGTGTTTTTCTCAATGTCGTCTGGATTTAATTGTTAGTGTTTGTAGGACAATTCCAACTAATGCTGCTTTGGGATTGGGATCCAACAGGGTCTGATTCCTATGATCCCGCTATAAGGTACATCTCTTTGACTTCTGTCTTTGCCCATGCAAAGCTAAAGCACCATCAGCACCTGGACAACCAGGAGTAGCCTACTGCCCGCACTATGAGACTGGCCAATAGCAGAAAAGAAGCTTTAACATGTGAACACTGTAAGGTACAACCAGGGAACATATGGAGATGGATTCTATTTTTGGACAGGGACATGTCTCTGTCACAGATACTGTATATTAGGAATGGCATATGCCCGTTTCAAATCAGACTACAGAGAAACTTAATGTATGGTTCTGGACTGCAGGACAGGATATCCTGGGACATACTGAGAGGCCTTCACTCTCTCCTGACATTACTCAGCTGAATTGTTCTTCTCTTTTTCAGTTTAAAGAACAAAACTGTTCTTTTTTTTGAGCAGTGGTCGTATCATAAACAGCCCCCGTTTACAGCAACCTGGCTACAAGAACTTGGCCTCAATTATTAAAGGCCCTACAATACACAATCGTCTGTTAAAGCAAATGCACACACCAATCACAAATGCATTAGTCATTACATTTGAAACTATTTTCGATGCAGACAGTTCTTTGACAGTGGCAGAAAAAGACACGTTACATACAGGTTAAGTCAGGAACGGGACTGCTGTGATCTGGTGGTGCCACCTCACAGAACTCAGCCCTTCCTAATGAGGCCCGTCCTCAGTGTTGAGGTGCATCTTTTTACATCTCCCTAGCATATTACCAAAGGCCAGAGGGTATATAGGTGGGAACAGGGGTGGGTTGATGTGCAGGATGCTTTTTGTTCTTCAGTGCATGCCTTGACTTTCATCTTTGAGGGTGGGGAAGAGGTATTTAGGTATTTGTCCACGTCAAACGTAAAAAACAACAACAAAAAAAAAACATAGCAGTAGCGGCGTTACAGTTTGTATTTAGTCTTTAAAACATATATAGGAGCCTTAAATGTACTCGTCTTGACATCTTCTTTAAACTACAACACTTCTGGGGCAGGGACAGTTTCGGTATACAAATCAAGACAACAGACAGACTGTCCTGCATCTTCACCGATGAACAAATACACAAACAATAGTGAATATCAGAAGATAATGGCGTGTTGGATAAAGGGAATGATGCGTTAGGAGGGGCTAGGTTTAGGGTTTGTGAGGCCCACTGCATTTTCAAAGTGGCTCAGTAAATGCTGTCTTTTTTTGCACTTTTCTGTATAAGGATGATTCCTCGTCTCTTCACTCCATTACCACCAATATAATAGAATTGTATTTTGGGACCTTAGTAGGACTGGTGTTAGAAGCTGTTAGTGTGTGAGGTGACAGAGACAGGACGTAGTGGTCACTTATCCCAATTACATTAAGATCTGACCTCACCCACTATTCCTGATACATGCAGAAAAACAAAAAACATTTTTCATGTGAACTAAATAAACAGAGAACTCCTTTTCAGATCCAAACATGTGAGGATATACTATCTTTCTGCTTACCTGAAGATCAAGGCAGTGAAGCTCAGATGATCTGATAGCTTCCTTCAGGCTAGATATTTCATTCTGCAACTCCATCTGTAAAAGTCAAACAAAAAGAGAATAAATAAATCAGGGAAATAATAATAATAATTATTTTTACTTAAACAACTTTTATGTACAAAGATCCAATGCTGTCACTAAAAATGTATCCATCCATTTTCAACATAAAACAAAGATGTCCCATATCAAAATGTAGAACTGGACAACAGATTTAAATCCAGTCTGGAAAAATAAACGGACATAACAATATTGTATATATTGTATTGTATTAAGATGGCAGCCTTATTTTCTTCCCCTGCCAAGACCAGCAGCAGAATGATTTCTGCGTTCTACCCGGGGTTAACCGGCAGAGACTGCACCTTAGACTGGAGTGCAGGCTCGTATCACCGTCCCAGGACATAAAACTAGTTTTTCACATCTCACGGAATAAGAGAGGTCTCCTGTGTTAGCTGTCAGAAGGGACCCAGAATGAGCAAGACGCCAAACGACCTGCTTAAGAAAGCTTAAATCAGAAGTAAAGGGGGACATGGCCTGCGACAAGATAGTCATTCCCTTCACTAGGAAATGAGCGATAAACCTGACAGAGGAAATACAGGCAGAGGCCTGACAGTGGAGAAGACAGAAGCTCTTATAACATCACAAACCCAACACTGGACAGATCTGGAGACTATACCAGGAAGGAATAACATGCTCTTCTTTGGGCATGTAGACGGTTTAGAGGGAAACTTTGACGCATTTCTTTTCATTTTTTTGTGACCTCTGACTGAAGCACTCTTACAGTACGCAGCTTAGAACCGCTAGATCAGCAGAACCCAGTGTGCCATAAGCAGATTCCTCTAAAATTTTATCCAGAAATGCAATAGTAGTGGCTCATAAAACTTAACCAGGAACGAACATTACAGACTGAACTTTCAGAGTGAAATTTGCACTTACTTTACAAAATACAGCACAAATCTATAAGCTGCAGATTTTGGAGGGAATTTGTTCGGGAAAATGTATGTTTCTGCTGGTTCTGACCAGAACCAGGCAGGAAACAGGACCATATATTAGTCCATATTTTAGTTCTGTAGTTGGAGAAGTATTTTTTCCCTCTTTGTTCATTAAGAAAATGAAATGCATTATACTTAGACTTGACCAGACTAAATTCACTGAGGTTTTGTTCACCTCCTGAACACAAACTGAATAGACTTGTACCTCATGCTCCTTTCGGAACTCTTCTTCCAGAGATTTAAACTCGTCCAAATCCCTCCTCTCCTTCAGTTCCTGTGACAGAGCGGCTTTCTCTTTTTCCAAGTTTTCAGTCTGCTCTATGAACATCCCGAGCTCCTGTTTCAGATAATCTCGCTCTGCAGCAAGTATGTCCTACAAAAGCAGAAGATAACAGCCTCAGCAGCAGGCATTTTTGGGTTCCTCTCCCAATTCACCGGTGCGAGTCGGACTTTTCACTTGGTGCGATTTACACATTCTGCCCAACTTGAAATTGATTTAAAGACAGTATTTGTATGGAAAACAATGTATGACTGATGGATTTATGTTTTAGAGAAAACAATCCCAAAAGCATAGGAAAGAATAAGGCCCCATTCATTCATTACCTTCTCTGAAGCCAGAGTTTCACACAACTGAATGGTCTCTGCAAACTCTTTCCGCATCTTGAAAACACCACATTTAGATTAAAATTGTGCAAAAATCACATTTCACATTTTTGTACTTACGTTAAGGAGAAGATACTGGTTTTAAAAGTAGCTTACCTTTTCAGTTTCAATGTGTCTCTGTTCCTCTGGTGCTCTCTGCAGGTCTGCTATTTCAAACTCCAGCCTTTCAAAGTCCTCCTCCTTCTGCTGAGCTTCTGTCTGTAGTTGCATCTCCTGCTCCTGCTGAGCTTCTGTCTGTAGTTGCATCTCCTGCTCCTGCTGAGCTTCTGTCTGTAGTTGCATTTCCTGCTCCTGCTGAGCTTCTGTCTGTAGTTGCATCTCTTGCTTCTGCTGAGCTTCTGTTTGTAGTTGCATCTCCAACTCTGCTACCCTCTGTTCTAGCTGTATCTTCTCAAAGTCTTCTTTCTTCTGCTGAGCTTCTGTTTGTAGTTGCATCTCCAGCTCTGCTACCCTCTGTTCTAGCTGTATCTT
>JABUIW010042171.1:0-14673 GCA_013363375.1 Menidia beryllina | reverse complement strand
AGTTGCATCTCCTGCTTCTGCTGAGCTTCTGTCTGTAGTTGCATCTCTAGCTCTGCTACCCTCTGCTCTAGCTGTATCTTCTCAAAGTCTTCTTGCTTCTGCTGAGCTTCTGTTTGTAGTTGCATCTCTAGCTCTGCTATCCTCTGTTCTAGCTGTATCTTCTCAAAGTCCTCCTGTTTCTGCTGAGCTTCTGTTTGTAGTTGCATCTCCAGCTCTGCTACCCTCTGCTCTGTTATATTCATATTCTCCAATACTTCCTGCTTTTGCATAGCCTCAGTTTGAAGCTGATCTTGCAGCACTTTCATCTGACCATCTAATGTTGATAATTTTCCTATGGCCTCCTCTTTCTGTTGACTTTCGAGTTCCAGTTGCATCTCCAAGGTGGATACTTTCTCTGAAAGCTCACACATTAGATCAGGAGAGCCAAACTCTCTGGAGGGAAAGAATAAAAAAAAAGTATATCACTACTATGCGATTATAAATATTCAAGTTTTGATATTTAAACAGGTTGTGGCATCAATTGCAATTTAAAGTAGGTAACCTATGCAACTGTTACTCAGTATGGAACATATCAACATCCAACAGTAAGAGTGGCTCAAAACTGACACCAGCATCAAAGCAGCAGTTAGGAGTCCGTTACAAGAATACACTTTATTGTCCAAATTAGGTGCTCACCTGCCTTGACCTGCATATGAACCCAAGTGACGTCCCATTCTTAATCCACATGGTTAAATATGACATCGGCCCACTTTTTAACAGCTTCAACTCTTCTCAGAATAGGTTTTGGAAAGTGTTTATGGTGTTTGACCATTTTTCTAGAAGCGCATTTGTGAGGTGACTGACGACTGATGTTGGACAGAAGGCCTGGCTCTCATTCATCACAAAGCTCTAATCTGAAGGCCACATGAGGTTTGGAGGTCTGCAACAATTGACTTCTGCGCCTAAGAATCCGCTACAAAATTCCCTACAACTCAAGTAGTGCTGTTTTTCCCCCCCCAACTGCTTCCACATTCCTATAAAACCACTCACAGCCGACTGTGGAATATTTCTGAGGATTTTCCCTGCTAAACCTGTTGCACAGATGCCGTCCAAACACAGCAGCACACTGACAGTAACTGAGCTTCTGAGAGAGACCCATTCTTTAACAAATGTTTTTAGAGACGGGCTGCATGCTATGTGCTGGGTTCTATAGACCTATGGCCATGGAAGTGACTGGGACACCTGATTTAAGTTTTCAATTTTCAACTGGATACCGATACTCAGGAAAATACTCAATACCATTTTCGATACCACAAGGATAAAAACAAAGACCCCAAAATTTAACTGAATTGTGTCTTTCATTTCAAACTGACCTGTTACTGATGTTATTGTGACTGGTGGCCCACATTAACGACCCTGACCCTAACCCTCCAGCCTTCATAATGGAGAGAAATAAATATTTTTTGGTTAAATTTGTTTGGACTTATTGTACAAACCTATTAAACATCCACTATTTTAACATAATATTATGGATAGAGTTTAATTCAGTGTTTGCAAGATTCATTTCACTATTTTTAAATTAATGTCTATATTGCCATGAACCAATTAGGATTTTCTTGCCTGGGATCTTCCTATTGGTGACCTAATCAAAATGGCCGACTTGGATGTGGGCGGAGTTGGATATGTACTTGATTAAGGGTAGCATGTTATTATTAGCCATTAGCCGCAGCTAGCAAGGCTAACGTCTTGTTAATGATCATAAACAACGTAAATAAATACATAAATAAATCAGAGAGAAGGGGCTCACGCAGTGGTATCGATACTTTTGAAAATGAGTACCGTATCCGGATACAAAAATTTAGTATTGAGACTTTTTCGAGTATTGATGCTTTGGACAAGCCTAACTCCAATGTGTAGTTTCATCTGACAATGATAAGAGCAATAAAACCTAAAACAAATATAAGGGTGAGCATTCTGGTCACGGTCGATGGCAACAACAATTTTGTAGCAACAAATCCTAGGGTGAGAGGACTACCTCCCTGTGAACGCAGAAGCCCTGGTAAAGCCAATGGAAATTCATCCTCGTTAACTGACCTGTCACAAAATCAAACAATAGAGCAATGCAAGATCTGTGATCTAAATTCCTACTATGTTACTCTGTATACAAGACCAATGTAGTGAAACTGTGCAAAACTACAACATGGTAGCCAAGTGCGGTATACCACACCACATCCTCTCTCTGCTCACGCTAAGGTCTGTTTTGTGAGGCCATGCTCTAGTTCACCTGCTACTGAAGTGAGATCTGCACTTTCAGGCAGACCTGCCTTCACCTGGTTGGCTCTAGTCCCTTAAAGAGAACCCATAATCAAAGCCCCCACTGGAATGTTCACAAAAAACCAGATGAAGGTAAAGGTTCTAGTCCCCACTATCCAGCAGAAGTATGCTACTAAGACACAAACTTCACACGTCAGGTTTTGCCTAAGACACAGGAACATCTTTACCGTTTCCCTAACAGTGGATCCTTTCAGCAAGCCAATGCTGGTACCCCTCTGGGGCGGATGGAAGGGAGTATGAGGTACTCTACAAGTTAGCATGATCCCACATCCTTAGAGATCAAATCTGAGTTAGGTTACCTTGGATTATACCCGGTGCATGGGTCTTGCCAGCTTGTTGTGATGAAGATAACGCAAACTGGACGATTTTACGGACAATTATTGTATTTTGACCTAATATGGGAGTTCAAAGGTGGGGAAAGGGAGAACATTTGGAACCCTGAAGAAGACCCAGATCTTGCTCAATTGACTGGAAACATCTTGCTTTGCAGTTGTGGTAAAACAAATTTAAAAATCCTTTCACCCGACATTCTCATATTCCATGATAGAGCTGCCATACAGTGTCTAGGACAATTTTTTTAAGATACGGGTACCATAAATGATGAGAAATGTACCTGTCTCCAAAGTTTCGAGATGTAACGGAGTTCTGAGTCATATCCATTTCATCGGATGGCTCATCAGGAATCCCCCAGTGACAGTCAAAGGACTCATCATCTGTGAGATATAGCATGTAAATAATTCTACAAATTAAGAAATAATGTGTGTGGTTTTGGATATTTTGTTACCTTCAGCCAGCTCCGTTAAATATGAGCGGTTTGCTGTCCTCTTCCTGAAAGACTCCACAAAGCCGAGGCCAGACATCCCATCATCGAAGGCAGACGGAGGGGCGAGCCTCATCATCTTCCCTCCCCACGTAACCCTGCGCTTTGGCAGCTTACAACAAAATCAGAGTCACTGTCAATTTGAACAGAAAGATGGAGAATGTTCTTGTCTGGTCGCTCTATGGCCATCATGGCTACCTTCTGAACAGGGACCAGGTTTGAACTGGTGACAAGCAGTTTGGTCAGGTTTCTGATCCGGTCTTCTTGCTCTCTTTGGAGCTGATCCTTTTCTTGAAGCAGCTGGGATAGAACCTCCTTTTCAGTAGCTGTCGTCTGCGTGACTGAAGAAACCTAAGGAAGATTGTGAACGGATGAACACAAAAGCCGACTTGATGAAACTAATATACGTGAGCCAAAGAGAACACGGCTGAAGAGATGGAGTGATGACACTTGCCTCATGAAGCCGTCGCTTTAGATCTACAATTTCGTTGCGATACCTTTTGAGCAAAGCTCCATCATCTGATACTTCAGTTACATGTGGGTCATTCTTCATTTTCTTTGCAGTGCAGGCAAACTAATAATAAAAAAGAGAGGATTACTAATAATAATAATTAATTATTATTGATCTACTTGATGTTTTGTCTTTTTTTGGCTGTAATGATAAAAGATTTACTATTGCGTGATTATGTATAAAAATGTCACGGTAAAGCGGTTTTTCACAAACCTGCAGAGTGCTAAGGGTCTCGTCCAGAGTAACGGGAGTGATGGTGCAGATGATGAGGGTTTTAGCATTCCCACCCAAGGAGTTCTGCAAGATGCGCGTTAGCTTGCTATCCCTGTAGTTTGTGAAACCCCTACAGAAAGAGAACAGTAACAACTAATGCCACCTTAACATCACAGAAGAGAAAAAAAATCTGCTTCCCTTTTTGTAAATGTAAGAAATTGATTATCAGTTGCAATCCATTTATATAGACATGGGCTGTATGGTACATAGCGCCATTTCCGCAAAGCAAGAAGGTTCCCCGTCCAAATCGGGGGGCGGGTTTGCATGCTATGCATAGGTTCTTTGGGTACACCAACTTTGATTTTTTTTTTTAACATGCACATTAGGTTATTAGATTTTTCTAAATTGGCCATTAATGTGGTCAGATTTCAGAGGCTGATTATAACTGTACCTGAAAGAATTTCAATGTCAAGAGTTTGTATGATTTACATCCAAATGAATGCTTCTACTAACACATTTAACTGTTTTTATCCTATTTTATACTGAGGCATAAACTCCACTCTTAAAATTTGAGTCGCTTAGAGAAGCAGGCATAAGCAAGGCAGAGCCGAGGGTAACAGTGACACGTCAAATTGAGAAAACCTTGCTTTGGGGCCATTTTATCGGTAATTGCATGATCAGATTGTTGTTGTGAAGCACGCACTAATCAGCCATGACATCCTGATATGACATGCTGTCGTCACTTTTACAGCAACCTAAACAATGCCGCATACCAATCCCAAAGCCACACCACTCCATAACGTTAGCACAAATGTAAAGGTTACAGGGGGCAATGCTGTCGCCTACATATAGGACACCAAGAACTAGCAAAGCGCATCAAAAACATACTTACTTCTGGCTCTCATCTGTTAATTTCTTGATCACCTGGCCCAGTGTAAACAAACTACGATTGATATTGCAGCCTTCTTTTAAACGTGCACCTTGGATATTAAAAGAAAATCACTGTTAACTAGACAGGTTACCGTCAATACACTCCACAAGCACATCAAAAACTACAACTACACATCTGAAATCAGATGAACAGAACAAACTCAAAACTATCTTGCCTTCAGCTCCAGTTTGACTTGCCCTCTCAGATCCTGCCAGATCCACGAGATTCTAAAAGACAAAACAAAATTACAACTCAAGATGAAGTCCTTATAATACCCAAATGTACAGATGGCTAAAAATGAGCAAACACAAGCAAGTAACAATGACAAAAAATAACTTACTAAATGTGAAACAATAATGGCTCCATCAGCATTTTCACCTGATGCTGGGTCGCTCCTCTCTCGGCTCTCCAATATCTAGGGGAAAATCAAAAGGTTTTTGAGGGGAAAAGAGCCTGACACTATCTTTTTAGAGAAACATGGACTGGATGCTTACCATTCGAAATATTGTGTGCGAGCGGCTGCTGCGCTGGTTCATTTTTGTCTTCCCGTAATGACGGTTCTCTGTTGAGGCACAGTGTAAAGTAAATTAAGTGATTCTTATAGTAGCCTGGCTACAAATAGTCTTAAAAGATACTGTCATGAATGATCTAATCTTACTCTCTCCTTTACGAATCCAGGCAAGGGCTTGTGCAAAAGATGTGACAAGCTCCTCAGTCAGATCAGCAACATATATATTCTTCTGCAGACAGGAATCATCAACACATATGAGATCATGTAAAACAAGGTATGTTTTACAGTGTTCCAGCCATTAAAATGTCCCAACACTAAAAATACAATCAAAAGTACTCCAACCACTGATTGTCTGATTTTATAGTCCTTACTTTGCTTGAATGATGTGATCAGTCCACAATTGCATACCTAGCTACCGGTGGTCAGCAAATACCAGACTACTTAAGCCTAAGACACAAAGTATGTTAGGCTGCTGGCAGAGGCCCCCCTGATGAGTTGATAGTATAAATGTTCTGATATTCTGCCCCAGTGCAGAAAGCTGTAGTCACAGTGCCCCATGCCAGCAGCAGAGCCCTTTAACAGGAGGATCTATCCTAGTGTAACCAGCATCTCACCTCACACGGCCTGCTCAGTTGTTTCCAGGCAACAAACAACATCATAAATTCCCTGCAGTTTCAAGAGATTACAGTTTGTCAACTGTAACAGCAGAAACTTCAAACGTTAGGTTTATTTGATGCAAATGTAAAAGATTTTCACAGCTCTCCAGCCCACACTTCTTCAGGCAAATCTGCGCTCAATCTGTCCAAGAGCTGTTCTACTGCCACTGAAGCAAAGACACAAGTGTCACTTGAGACTTGAGATCCTCGTTTTGTGTGTGCTTACACATCATTGAGGCAGGCATCACTCTACAATTAGTAGCAGCCTTTAGCGTCCAAGGACAGGCTCAGCAGCAGGAGCACAGACAGTGTGTAAGAGACTAGAGATCTCCTCTACCCCTGCAGCCTTCCAATGGGAAAGACTGACCTATATGACTGTGCAGGTCAGTGCAGTTCAGCTTCAGGTTTCCACAGCGCCTCTCCAGTCAGAAGAGAGACACACGGCTCTGTTCTGATACCTAAACATCATCAGTTTGCCATGTTGCTCAGGGCCCTGGGGCTGGTGTTGGAGATAATGGACAAAGGAGATGGCATGGTGGCAGTCATGTTTGTGATCCCTCAGTCCCTTTAATGCAATGCAACTGTTATTGTTTGAAATAAAATACAAGCAGATCTGTTTAAGAGTTTGGACAACTGACTATCTATAAAAAAAACAGTGTGTGAGGCTGAAAGGTTGTGTGTCTGAGAAGGTGAAACCCAACTGGGGTCTCTCTGTTCACCTCAGACTTCCTCTCCAATTCATGTCTGCAGTGGGAAAACTTGGGAAAGAAAAGAGAAGAAGAAGAAGCTGGTGAAGGAATGTTCATCTTACTGTGGGAAGGTTCAGTTTCCCAGCTTACTGTGCAGGTGAACGGGAGGGGCTCAGGCCCGGGGCAGCACAGCTAATGGGGATGGGTGAGGAGGACATGGCGTTCTAAAGTGCTGCGCAGAGGGAAATACTCAGCACAAATGAGGAGTTTTTCACAGCAGGGTGAAATGATTGTTTTGGATGCATAAGTGAAACCAATGAATAAGAGTCCTCATACGCCAGGTGGGTCAATTCAATGCGTCCCACCATTAATGAGGTGGCATCATCAGTGGAGTATTTCTGCTAAGGTCCCACAATGTGCACCACGATTAGCCTCTCAAAGCATCAGTCAGGACTGCCATTGTGCATCTTCAGATAAAAAGTCAAATTCCCTCAAGAGTGTCTTTCCCCAGAAAAAACGTAGAGAGCCTGTAATGATTTAGAGGGAGCTGATGGTAAATAGTTTTGTAAAGAGGAAACAAATCCAGGTTTTAACTGCAGTGTCCTCTGCAGTTAAAACCTGTCTTGCAAAACTCTGGTTAGGCAATAACAACTGACACATCCCCGATGTCCATGGGGTTGGCTATGCCCTACTGTCACTCAACTTGTTCTTTTCTTTTTTGAACATTTCCATTAGGAGCTGTGGCTTCTAACAGTACACATTCTTGCACTTTCTGGACCTGGGTTTCCAGCAGGACTAGTTGGGCAGATGGCGACTGCCAGTTGCTGGTTTGCAAATGAGTCATGAGATTGAATGAGTCATGAAAGCTGCTCATTCGGGAGACCCCTACCTATAGTAAAAAGTCAGCAACAGTAAATGTCCAGCCCATCTCCATTAACTATGAGACTGTCAATGCCTGATACATGAGAAGACACCCCCGTCCATCACTGAAGTCCAGCTACATCACTGTGCCGACGATGATGAGAGGTGAAGAAGTCCAGTGGCCCTCACTGAAGCACGAAAGACTACATATCTAATATCTAGCCAACTTATTTTGTGCCTTTATTGTCATCTTGCAAAAAAGGAGCAGCTAAGTTCTCACAAACCACCTACTAGCAGGAACACACACACAGCTAAAATCCCAGTTTTCAGACGGAGCTGACATAAATGACAAAGGTTTAGTCTCTCGACTCAAGAATGGATACCAATTCTACCCTTTCTCTCTGATAATAAAAGACAGAAAAGCTACTTAACTTTAAAATGTACAGAATAAACTATCAGTTGTGAAATTAGATCAATCAAAATGGCAAAGAGTAAAACATATTGAACAACTTACATTGATTGCTTCACGGACTTCCAAGGGCTTTCTCTTCCAGCTATCAACCAGCAGATCAGTCACCGTCTCATTGTAGATTTCCATGTAGGAAACCCTGAGAAGGAACTCCTTCTCTGGAAACTTCAAGTAAAGGGAGAAGCAGATGTTTAGAGTAGTGGCCACTCAACATACAGCAAATGGACATGTTAAACAGTTCTTACCTTTTTAATGGTTTGGAAAACATCTTCTACTGCCAGGGGCATGACTCCAGGTATATTTTTAGTCCCCATCATGGTGAAGGTCTTTCCTGAAGACGTCTGCCCATAGGCAAATATAGTTCCTTAAAAAAATAAATACAAATAAAAACACACACACACCATCGGTATAGAAGGTACAAGCAAGGTAAAATGATTTTCCCGAATCACAGATAATGATCCACTTCACTGCAGAGCGAGTTCTGCCAGTTTAAACCATCGGGGCAATATTTTTTCTGTAATGTCATAAAATGTGTGCTAAAAGGACATTCAAGCGTCTTATTCACAGCCGTTTATGTTCCACACCTGTGCACACAAACAGTGAGGTACTAAAAGGATCCAGACCAGTCTTCTACAGTACCTTCAGCAGTGTAACGTACTGTAACGTGTAACGTGTGGCCAGGAATTACAGTCTTCAATGTTCTGATACTGAGGAATTAAATAAACAACCCAAAACACACAACTGCGATGGAGCATGGCATCACAACAACATTAGTAAGAGTCATTGCCTACCATTATAGCCCTCCACGGTGGAGACCACCAGAGGTTTGGCTACAGCCTGGTAGAGCTGGCAGGTACTTTCCCCAGCAGTGAACACCCGGTCTGTGGACGAGAGAGGACACTAGCTGAGCCCCAAAACCCCACAGAAATGCTGCCCAAGGCTGCTTCACTTACCAAAACTAAAGCTCTTGCTGGGATTTCCATCATCTACTTGATGAATTGATTTCTGATCAGCTTTCCAAAAGAGCTGGACGGGGTTCCCATTCTCAGATGCATCACTCTCTTCACTGGAATAAAAACAGCGAGTGGAACAACAAAACAACTATGGGGACATTTTCAAAATGGAAATGAAAAGTTTAACATGATCTGACAAAGACTTTTAAGCTGCAAAGCTTAAAGTTACAGGTCAGAATAGCTTTCGGAGGGACCCCCGTCCTTCCGCCACAGAAGGGTACACAGGTCAGACTTAGGGAGGGAGAAATGGAATGTAAATAAAACTGAATTCAGAAAAACGTTTATACTTGTTATATTTACGAGAGATTAAAAGGACAGTGAGGGCTCCATGTCTGCTCTGGCAGAAGGCTTTGGTGACCTTTTCAGTTAACGTAACGTTAACTGAAACGTTACCTAAGTTAACGTTAGGTCTTCCTTTCAAATTCCTTCGGAGACGCAAACTTACCGAGCAACGAGCGGCCGAACCCGAACACAAACTTTAACTGCCGATTCTTCCGACATTTTCTGTATGTCAATGATATAACAAACAACAATCCATTGAGAAGAACCCACACGGGACTAAATCTTTGTGTAAAAGTGAACTAAAACTCCCAGACCCAGTTTATCCTTCTGGCGGTGAAGTTTCTTAATTTTGAACGCGGGCCCTGAGCTGTGATTGGGTAACGTCATTTGTGACCAGGCTCGTGGGGGCGGTTACAAACCAGCGCCTTTCAGTTGGCCTATATTTGTTTTTTTTTTTTAATCAATACAATTTACAGACAACATTGTGAGGAATATTCCGTAAAAGCGAACATTTGTTTGCCTCAAAATACAAAGTACAGGTTTAAAATCGCGCTACTTTGACGTAATCCATTGTGGACGCGTCCTGTTTGCCAGCGCAGTTGTGACATCATATTTATGCGCCTTAAGAAACATTGCACATTGATAGAAAAGATATACATTTTTTTTGTTTTGTTTTGTTTGTTTGTTTGTTTGTTTGTTTTGCTTTGAAGGGGGTATTTAAAGTTAGCATCCCGATCCACACTCCATTCCAGTAGATGGCGGTAATGCACATCTAAAAGTTGCTTGCCAACCGCCATAAAAAAAGAAGAAGAAGAAGAACATTGCACACGTGCGGAAGTGGTGGACTGTGTTGATTCGTGAATGTGCTCTAAAGAAATGCTTTTTCCAACGTTGGCATCCTGTTGATTTTTAGCCATCCCTATCGCATGTTTTGTGACCGTCCACCTCGGAGATAGTATGTCCTTATTCGTCGTGAAGAGGTAAGATTATGTATATATATATATATAAAATGTCCACGTGTATTGTTCCATATCGCTGATGTCTCCAATGGATATGTTAGCTTGGTGGATTGATTTGGAATTATTGTATGCATATCTAGATGCAGATCATTTGCGTGCAAAGCATTTAACTGGAAAAAACATTTGATAAAAAAATGGAATGATTACAGATAGATAACAATAAACGGGACTTTAACGTCACTTTAAAATCCTGAATTTTCATTATTGTGTAATCTGGGAATTCACGTTCTCTCCAGGAAGGTAAAAAAGCAGTGATTTGATTTAATAGACAACCACTCAGTCACTTAGAGGGACAATTAGGAATGTCCAATTAACCCAATATGCACTTTTTGGATGGAGGGAAGCCGGGGTACCCGGAGAGAACCAAACACACAGAACAGGCTAACTCCTCACAGAGAGGCCCCCAGTGTGGTATTCATTACGGAATGTCCTTCAGTCAAATCTGTGATGATTCATTTACAGTACAGCAAACATGGATTTATAGAAACTGCTCCTAAAATGTTAATAATTTCCCCTTTTAACCCCAAGGTTATATCTTTTTTAGTTTGTAATGGACATTAAATGCTGTTTCGGTGCTCACAGGTATTCTGGTGAAGATGAAGGAGGAAATGTCTCAAAGGAGTCCCGCTCTCAGGCACTGCTTGCTAAGTTGCAACAGAAGGCAAACCAAAGGCAGAGACAAAGTTTGACCAAACAAAAAGAGTTGGAGTGTGAAGAAAAGACAGAGCAGCATGATGCCAAAAGGAAAAGAAGGGCTGATAAAAGCAGCAACCCAGACCATCAGCACAGCAAAAAGAAGGAGCCCTTGCCTTTGTGTGATTTAGACTCCAACAATCGAAATGTTGAAGACCAAGAAAAGGAAAAGAGAGTAGCATGTGAGCTACAGAAGAATGAGGATCATTTGGGTGTGTTTTTCTACTTTAATATGCAAACATGTTGAATTTTCTCTCTGGCTCCAAAGTTTGAGTACCTTACTTTCCTAGCTTACTTTTAATTTGAATCCACAAGGTATTGAAGTCATGAAAGCAACTCCTTCCAGGGAAACCTACCATTTTATAAAAACCCAGAATGACTTTTTAAAATGTTTATGACTAGCTGTATTGTAGACCAATGAGCAGGCATTATCTCCATCATAGTGATGTTGTAGCGTGTCGCATACGGATGATGTCACAGGTCATTTGGACCATCCTGCTATTACACTCTCCCATTTGATTGAAAACCACCCTTTAAAAAAGATCATAAGTTGGCTACTCTGTCTGTCCTGTTCATTCTGTTTGCCTGTTTTGGGATTTTAGGAAAGTCCACTGGAAGCATTTCCCTTAGGGGTAAAAGAGGTGCAGGGGAGCATAAAGCAGGTCAGGAGTTGGAAGAAAGCGCAGAGAAAGCTTCTGCGTGTACTGGATTCACTTTTCTTGGAGGATTTGAGAGCAAACCTGTTCAAAAGGTACAGCGATATGGTTGTAGACTGTAGAGCCAACTGTCAACAGTAAAGCAAGTGTTTCTCCTCTCTGCACAGGTGAACGCAGTCCTGCCCCACTGGCTTATTGAGCCCCACGTGATTCGGAGAGATATTAAAAACAACCTGGTTCCTGTTTCCGACATCTCTGGGATTTGTGGTCAGCTCCTTAAAAAACTGCAGAACAATGGCATTCACCACTTCTTTCCAGGTGATGAATTGTGTTTGTATTTCAAGCAGCTAGGCTAAAAACTTCATGACTGATGAGCTGTGGCGGTGGCCTGGAGACGGCCTTTTCCGTGGTTCTGTCAGAGCCCTGGCAGCTCTGAGCTCAGACATTTGTGATCACTAATGGCTAACGTTTGTGATCTTAGACGTCATCAGTGTGCCATGCTGTAGAAATGCTTTAATCCCGTCTGAGTCGGCTGACGGTTCCAGCCTCCTGCGTGTTTTTCCTGTATCGGTCCGTGTGTTGTGCAGCACTTTGGTCACCTGAGGTTGTTTTGATGTGCTATGTAGATGCATTTGAACTGGAACTGTTGGGATTTCTGTAGAGTACATTGTGCTTATATAGAGAGGCTGGTCTTTTCACAGTGCAAGCAGAGGTAATTCCAGCCATTTTGGAAGGTGCACGGCATGGACTGCTGATTGGTGAAGGAGGCTACAGACCCAGAGACATCTGTGTGTCTGCACCCACAGGCAGTGGGAAGACGCTCTCCTTTGTCCTACCTGTAATACAGGTCAGCTGCAAGTGACCCTCAGAGCCATGAGCAGGCGGCTGCACGGGGCTGAGCAGGTCAAAGATCCTTCCTGTTCTCTGGCAGGTCCTGATGGGGCGAGTGGTGTGTGAAGTCCGGGCTTTGGTCGTGTTGCCCACCAAGGAGCTCGCTCAGCAGGTCAGAAACCCGACCGTCTGCCCCTCACTCTGACGCTCTGCAGGCCTCGCTCACACTTCCTTCTCATCCAGGTTTACAAAGTCTTCTCAGCATATGCAGAAGGAACTGCTCTGAAGGTGATGATGCTGGCGGGGCAGAAGTCCTTTGCTGCAGAGCAGGCCTCGCTCTCAGAGCACAGGTGAGGCTTTTCTGGGCCAGCCCTGAAGGGTGGGGTTAGCCACTGGAGATGGAGGAGCTGCTGGACAATAATATGTCCTCCAACAAGGTGGTGCTGTTGGGCCAAAGAAGATTCAAATGCTTACACTTTTATGAATGATTGACAGATGAGAAAACTTTCTCAATCTTCCTTTTGTCTGCCTCCATGAATGTTAGTGTTTTCAGTAAAACCTCAACATACAAATGTAATTGGTTCCAGGACATGTTAAAATATTTGTATGTTGGTTCAAATACACTGTAATTTGTATAAGTCGTTCCACAGCCCAAAACCTTTTATTGGCACTTGTTGGTGAACGGAGGTGTGGAGGTAGAGGAGGAGACAGATACAGATAACTTTCACTACGCAAACTTTAAACTAACTTGGCTTATTTATTTTTATCTATTTTTTTTCTATGACTTCGTCAAATGTTGGAAATTTCCTTCTGGTGTCGAATCGAATATCTGATCAAGTGTATTTTGGAAAATTTGTATGTTCAGGCATCGTAAGCAGAGGTTATTACCTCCAGGCTTTCTTGTCCCAATAAAAGGAATAAAGAGTTGCCCCCCCCAGGCCACCTCCTCATGTGGAGCTGTCATTTAAGCCTGTGTGGCCGTTCCCAGCCGCGCCTCACTCCTGGAGACAGGCTGAGGGATAGCTGCTGCTTTAATGGAGCGGCGGTGACCTCTTCACTGACCAGTGGTCAGTCTGCTGTGACCACACGAGGCAGTGCATCAGTACAGTAGTAGCAGGGAGAAGGAGCAGGCACGTTTCCCTCCAGTGACTGCTCTTCCAGGGGGGGCGTGCGGCGCAGTGCTGCGGACATCGTGGTGGCTACCCCGGGCCGGCTGGTGGACCACATCAACAGGAAGTCGGCCTTGAGCCTGGAACACCTGCGGTTCCTGGTGAGTCCTCAGACCTGCGGGGCAGCAGCGGGCCGGACAGTGTCCAGCGTCGGCGTGAGAAATGTCACTTTGCTGTCCTATTGTCCAGATCATCGACGAGGCTGACAGGATGATTGACAGCATGCACCAGTCCTGGCTCAGCCAGGTGCTAACGGCCGTGTTCGGTTCAGGGGGGGGGGGCAGGCGCCCCCAGCATCTTCAGGAGGAGCCCGGCTGGAAGCATCACAGCGGGCGGGTGAGTGCCATGTTAGTTAGTAAGGTGCAGACGCGACAGGAGGCTGAAAGGCTCCCGCCCACAGCCCCCCAGGCTCCGGTCACGGGGGGGCTGCAGCAGCAACCTGTGCTCCAGTCTGTCCCCAGCCCAGAGGCCCCTGCAGAAGCTGCTGTTTTCAGCCACGCTCACACAGAACCCCGAGAAGCTGCAGCAGCTGGGGCTGCACCAGCCCCGCCTCTTCAGCTCCACCCACAGCCCTCCCAGCACAGGGCCAGCAGACCCCCCCCCCACACCGCAGCGCTTCCACCTGCCCCAGGGCCTCACAGTAAGAGCCTTTAGCAAGAGAGGAGGGGGATGAGAAGCAGGGCATTCAGTACTGACGGGTCTTTTTTCCTTTAGGAGTACTATGTGCCCTGCACCATGAGCAAGAAGCCCCTCCTCATCCTCCATTTCATCCTCCATCTGAAGCTCTGCCCCATCCTCTGCTTCACCAACTCCAGAGAGACGGCACACAGGTAGGAAGCAGGTAAAGCCCAGGCCTGGGTCTGCTGCTGCTGCTGAGCTGTGCTGTCCCGTCCTCAGGCTGGTCCTGCTGCTGCGGCTGTGCGCCGGGATTCAGGCCGCAGAGTTCTCCTCCAGACTCTCTCCGGGGGAGAGGAAGAAGACACTGAGAGACTTTGAGCAAGGAAAGATCACGTTGTGAGTCTGCCTTTATGCTGTG
>JABUIW010042166.1:10154-24820 GCA_013363375.1 Menidia beryllina | reverse complement strand
GCGGGCTGCCGCGGTCCCCGCTGCAAACCCACACCAAGAGGATACGGATGTTGACCAAGACAACCTAGACTATTAATATTTCAGGCGCACAGTAAAGCGATATCGGCGTTAAACCCGGAGTGGAGGCGCGTGTCGCGGGGAAAGGTGCGCACGCGGAGCGGCGCGCTTCCATCTGCTGCTCCCCAACTCCACTCAGGTACGTTCGCCCCGTTCCCATCCCTCACGAGGCGTTTCAGGCTCAGGGCATTTGTTTTCTCGGTCGTGTGGACGCCCGTGCGCGCGGGGAGCGCGAACTGTGGGTGTGCGGAGCGTCAGCAGCAAACTTGAATGCTGATGTATGCGGTAAAAATCCGGCGCAGGGAACAGCGCGTGCTGCGTGGTTTTTTCTCCGTCGGAACAACACGCAGCTGCTCACCTGGCGGGAAGTCTGCCACACCAAACCTGGATCTGTTATTTTGTTTGTTTTTCTCCAGGTGACGGCCGCGGATTTGCCGAGAGGAGGATGTCCGAGGCGGCCCTGAAGACACCGACGGTGGAGAGGGAGGCTCCGCGCGGCTCCCGGCAGGAGTAGGAGCTCCGTTCCCCCGACTGGCTCCCCGCACCTGAACGCAGCATCCCCTTCCTTCCCAGCGACCCGCCGACAGCAGGCAGCATGACGGTGGTGTCCACGGAGAACATGGACGAGACGTCCACCCTGCCGGGACACCCGCAGGACGCCTACCCGCTCGACGACGACCGCGACGACCACGACTGCTGCGAGCGCGTGGTCATCAACATCTCCGGGCTGCGCTTCGAGACCCAGCTGAAGACCCTGGCCCAGTTCCCCGAAACCCTGCTGGGGAACCCCAAGAAGAGGATGCGCTACTTCGACCCCCTGAGGAACGAGTACTTCTTCGACCGGAACCGGCCCAGCTTCGACGCCATCTTGTACTACTACCAGTCCGGGGGCCGGCTCCGGAGGCCCGTCAACGTCCCCCTGGACATGTTCTCGGAGGAGATCAAGTTCTACGAGCTGGGGGCCGAGGCCATGGAGAAGTTTCGGGAGGACGAGGGCTTCATCCGGGAGGAGGAGCGGCCGCTGCCGGAGAAGGAGTTCCAGCGCCAGATCTGGCTCCTGTTCGAGCACCCCGAGAGCTCCGGCCCCGCCCGAGGGATCGCCATCGTCTCCGTGATGGTCATCCTCATCTCCATCGTCATATTTTGTCTGGAGACTCTACCCGAGCTGAAGGAGGACCCCAACGACCGGATGCACATGGTGGGCAACACCACCATGTACTACAAGGCCAGCGTGCTCACAGACCCCTTCTTCGTGGTGGAGACCCTCTGCATCATCTGGTTTTCCTTCGAGCTGATCGTGCGTTTCTTCGCCTGCCCCAGCAAGGCCGCCTTCTTCAAGAACATGATGAACTCCATAGACATCGTGGCCATCATCCCCTACTTCATCACTCTCGGCACAGAGCTGGCCGACGACCAGGAGAGCCGGGAGGGGAAGGCTGGGGGGGGGGGAGCAGGCCACCTCTCTGGCCATTCTCAGGGTAATCCGTCTGGTGAGGGTGTTCAGGATCTTTAAGCTGTCCCGACACTCCAAAGGGCTCCAGATCCTGGGCCAGACTCTGAAGGCCAGCATGCGCGAGCTGGGGCTGCTCATCTTCTTCCTCTTCATCGGCGTGATCCTCTTCTCCAGCGCCGTCTACTTCGCCGAGGCCGAGGAGAAGGAGTCCTTCTTCACCAGCATCCCGGACGCCTTCTGGTGGGCGGTGGTGTCCATGACGACGGTGGGCTACGGGGACATGTACCCGGTGACCATCGGGGGGAAGATCGTGGGCTCGCTGTGCGCCATCGCCGGCGTGCTGACCATCGCGCTGCCGGTCCCCGTCATCGTCTCCAACTTCAACTACTTCTACCACCGGGAGACGGAGGGGGAGGAGCAGGCCCAGCTGCTCAACGTTAGCAACCAGAACCTGGCGTCGGAGACCAACTCCAGCCGGCGCAGCTCCTCCGTGGTCAGCAAGTCGGAGTACATGGAGATCGACGAGGACTTGAACAACAGCATCGATAACTTCCGGGAAGCTAACCTTAGGACTGCCAACTGCACGGCCCCCAGCCAGAACTGCGTGAACAAGGGGAAGCTGCTCACAGACGTGTGAGCCGTTAGCCCCGCGCACAGCTGTACATATGTAAAAAAACATCTGGATGCTTTATCTCCATCGGTGCATTTATTCTCTTCTTTGGATTAATTCGTTCAAACATGTGTGAAGACTTTTGTGCACACATGCGCAGGTTATTGTTACCATGAAAACAAAACATTTATTTGGCAATATTACAAGTAAGAGCAGGTGTTAAGGAAAAGTTTTGGATACATCACTTAATAAATATAACCGTCTGAACCCTTAACGCATCAGATGTTGTTCACAGAGTTAAAGGGAGACTCCACCAAGTGTACACGGCAAAAGGATCGTTATGGGCAAGAGGATGGAGGTTCTCCTCATCCCGGACGACCCCTAACAATGCCCGAACTAGTCCTGAGAGAGTTGTATTTCCAGCAAAAATTTAAAGCTAAACCAAAGGAACTTAACTGTGACAGAAAGAGTGGCTGTAAGTGCCACCAAGTGAGCTTCAAGTAAGCTCAATTAAGTAGGTCCAAGCCCTAAAACTCAGCAGTTTAGGAAATACTGAGATAATACCTTACAGCCCAGTTAGAAGAGTACCAGGTTTTAAAGATACAGAGCAACAGGAACAAGCTAGCTTTGCGTTTATGGAGGATAAATAAGCACAAGTTGTCAATAGCAAGCTTCAAGTAAGCTTAAGTAAGTGAGTTTAACCCCTAAAACTCAGCAGTTTAGGAACTACTGAGATCAGAAGCTTACAGTCCAGTTACAGTAGTAGCAGGTTTGAAAGATTTAAAGGAGCAAAAACAAGCTAGCTTTGCGTTTTGGAAGATGAATAAGAGGGAGTTGTCCAAAAGTTAGCTTCATGTAAGCTTAAGTAAGTAAGTCCAAGCCCTAAAACTCAGCAGTTTAGGAACTACTGAGATCAGAAGCTTACAGTCTAGTTATTGTCGTACCAGGTTTGAAAGATATAGAGGAACAGGAACAAGCTAGCTTTGCGTTTTGGAGGATAAATAAGCGCGAGTTGTCAAAAAATGGCTCCTCTCAGCCTGTGTTGCTTTGCTGTTCTTCTCTCTCTCAACATTCCTCTGTGGTGTCGTACTAAATTGGTGGGGTCCCCCTTTAAAAGCGCAACAGCATAACTTTCTCTCGATATACTTCAATTTTAGGCTGTTAAGGCAAGATATTTAATTAATGTTTTTTATGTGATTATAGTCGAATTTAGAATATTTTAGACGATTTAACTCGCAACAAATAAGTCAGGAAACGGCAAGAGTGGATAAACTATAGGGAGTGAATTAGGGTCTCCATCTGTGGTTTATAGCACCTTATGTTTACACGACAAGCACTGGCATTAAAGCCGGCAAGAAAAGAGAAATATGCAATATGAGAAAGGAAAAAACATGAAAAAATAAGACAGACGCGTGACACACATCGAGCAGAATGATTAAAACAATAGCAATTCAGGATCAATCTGGGGAACAAGCACTAGAGCCGGGAGAGACTTTTTTTAAGGGAGCAATTCCCTACTTTTCCACGATCATATCTGAAGAATCCAGCAGACACCTGCCAGGCTTTCTGCAACAGAATCGCCTTTCGGGATAATCAAGAAGAACTAAATGGGTCTGACTTTCCCTCCGAGGACGCCCTTCTCTCGGATTACAGTCCAGGCGGGTTCTTTTCTTTGGCACATCCAGGGAGAGTTTGGAAACACCTTTGGGTCCGAGTGTTTCGGGCCCTTTATCGGGGAGGAGCAGGAGGAGTTTTGAGCCCGGGAGGGTTTTCTGCCTCGCTGCTACAGGTCGGCCGGAGGTTCCCTGTTTGATGCCATGCAACACTCCTTTATATAGAAGCATGTGGAGACTCTCTTCTCTCTTATATCAGCATGCACACGACGTTACCTCATTTTATTTTTTTTACATTTCGTCTTCTCTGACCCTCATCTTCTCCTGGATTATTTCTCTCATTTGTTTTCACCAAAAGTGCACTGGCTATTTATTATCGTTTGGGTTCTTTCAGAGCATTTACGTGTTGAATGTTTAAGGGAACAGGAACACTTCTTTTTTGAAGATCATGGCATGTCAAAATACTACAGCATTATGGCCTAATTAGCTATGATATAGCTACGTATACTCAATGCATGACGTCAGTATTAAATTGCTTGCAGTTGTGGAGGGACCTCGGGGGCTGGAGGACGATGATTACTCTCATTGTTGTCGAGCTATCCACAGGAAACGGTGCATGACGGAGCAAACTGTCGGAGGGGAAAAAAAAACAAGAAAAGAAAAAAACGAAACAGATCAATCTCTTTAAAAAAAAAAGACTTTGCAGAAGTTCCATCTGTCATTTTCTGTTTCTCTGAAGCTTTGATGATGGAGTGCATGGGATCATCTGACTTGTGATTTGTGACCCTGTTTTTCTTTTGACTTCTAAAATGTTTCGAGAACAAAAGCAGAAAAATATATAACAGAGTTCATAGATATATATATATCTAAAATTAGTTTTTAGTGCCTTGAACCCCGTCTCGTTATAGAATTGACTAAAGTGCCTCCCATTCCTACAGACATCAAAGAGCTTACAGTGTGCAGCTTAACTTCTCCTGCCATCCAGATGCACATCTGGAGCTGAGGAGGGAGTTCAGACAGAGAATTCGCTCCACGTTCTTGGGTCTGAAATCCAACAGTAGTCCTGGTTGATGACACTCAGCTGGTTTGTTTTTATATTTCCTAACACGTGTTCATGAGCTTGCTTCTCAGTCCTCCAACATCCTAAAGCTTTCCTCTTGATTTGAATGATGGGAGTTACTTTGGGATCTTTAACTCATTCGCTGCCAAAGACGTCTATAGACGTCTTTTATTTTTTTTAAATTGCGAGTGACTTGGGGGACGATCGGCGAAAGTTTTTCCGTAAATATCGGCTTCTAGACAGAGTATGGACTAACAAATTGACCCTCTAGGGGGCTGTGCCACTTTTGATGGGAGATTAGCATAGATTGTAAGCAAATAAAAACAAACGCAACGGTTCGCTATGAGAGAAATGGCGCCGGTGAGACGCACGTCGAAGAAGAACGGAATAAGGTAGAAACAAAATCTTTTTTCCTGATGATAGAAGAGAGTCTCCTCTTTCTTTTGGTGTGTTCGGTGTTTACATAGTCACAGCACAAACTATTCTGTGGCTCTAGAAAAATCAGTCAAAATTCTCAAAAAACTCTGGCAGTGAGCGACTCTCTTGTTCTGAAAATGGCTGCCAGTCAATGAGTTAATCAGATTTCCTCAGCCTTCTCATTGACTAGTTTTCGAATCTTCTCCCCGAACAAACCGCACAGGGATCTGCTGATTTGTGGGCTAATGAGGCTAACGCTGACCTAATTTCTGAGAGAGCAGCTAGCAGTAGGGACTCTTGGCTTTGAGGTTCGTACATGTGGATTCTTGTGAGCTCGGGGGCTTGGTTTCAGTTTTCAGTACACCACCAGCAACACTGCCACCTCTTCTGGGACCAAACATCCTCTGCTGGAGACCTGGTGGAGAAAAACGCCGACTAGAGCTTCGACGCTTGTGAAGTTTCCCGTGGAGGCGGCCTGTCCTGGCCTGGTTTGAGGAGGCAGAGAGAGAGTGGTGCCTCTGGTGCCTGAGAGCTGTTTCTATGAGACAGGGTGATGGATCTGTGGAGGCACTCAGTGTTTCCTTTGCAGAGTAGCAGTCTGAACATTACCACAGGCATTAGTCACTCTGCATGCCAGCAAAATGGCTGCTGCTGCTGCTGTTATGAGGAGGAGGAGGAGGAGGAGGCCATTTCTGGACGGATCTCTTCAAATCAAACGGCCTCAGATACAGATGATAGCTGCTCATATCAAGTGTTCTCCGTTAGGTTTGTGTGGATCAGACTGAGGGGAAAAGTGAGAATAAGGTTTAGGAGGCGTCTCTTTGACCTCTTGGTGCATTTGTCCTGTTTTCATTTCAAAGAAAAGGTTGCTTTAAGGCTTTTTATCCTTTTCTAAAACCACAGCAAGGTTTTTGTTATATTCAGTATCTGCAGTTTCCATTAAATAAAGAAACTAGCTCTTCTACAGTTTCACATTCTTGAGGTTCAGATTATAAATATATCTAAGAAAAACCTCAAATTAGAAGAAAACAATGCCAAAAATGCGGCTGCAGGAAGCTGTAAATGCTTCAGAAATGAAGCCCAGGTTATATGTGGACTTTTGGGGATATTTTCTCTTGTGCTTTGAGTTCAAATCCCTCAATTTTTATTTCGAAAAAACAACGATTGTGTGGCCGAATCCACCAGTCAGCGTTCTTCTCTAAGTTAAACGTTGAAGTCAGACTCCGGATAGCACCGTAATGATGGAAACTTTATTAAACTTTATTAAACTGGCCCCTCTCTGCTGGCTGTTTGCAAGTCCAAGCCCTCACATCTTTGTCATTCTGCCCTTCTGGACTGCAAACAAAGCCGGGGCAGCACAGGTGTCAGCAGCCACATTAACCCAGCAGCTCCATCTGAGTTATTTATTTATTTATTTATTTATTTATTTATTTATTTATTTATTTATTTATTTATTTATTTATTTATTTATTTATTTAATTATTTAATTATTTATTTATTTTTCATTTGTCATTTTTCTATGCATTTATTTATTTATTTAGTTATTAATTCATTTATGTATTTATTTATTTATTTATTTATTTATTTATTTATTTATTTATTTGATTTATTTATTTATTTATTTATTCATTTATTTGTATTTATTATTTATTATTTTATTTTGTTTTTCTATCACATTTAAACCAGCAGCAGACTGAAAAGATGGACGTTATTTAGAAATTCAGAGAAGATTCTGACATCAACCCTCAGAAAATAAACTAGAAAACAGGACGATCTGGAGAGAGAGTGTGTCTGTATTTGACCTAAATGGAGGTCAAATCTATTTAGACACGTAATCTTATTTATTACTGATCTGTGACGAGAAGATGGTTTAAGAGGTTTTGATCAATTTAAAAGCTAATATTTTACATTTTGCATAGATACATCTATTTATGGAACTACAGAAAATGAGTGAACTTTGACCTTTCAGAAAAATGTTTTTAGTTCTGCTGAAAATTGGAGGTTTCCAATGAACACATCGTCATCTCGTTAGCTTTGCATTTAAATTTAATAGAAATTAGTGACAAAAAATGTCTCAGAGGAAGTAGATTACATGTATTTCTAATGATATCTGAATTATTTTGATAGGTAAATGGTTAAAAAGTGGTGCCTACAAAGCTCATTTGTGTGGACAGTTGTGTTAAAAGCACAAATGATAGTTTTTTTACTGACAAAGCACATGTATCCTGCACTTTTCATGAAGTTCTCAGCTCTGAACACGTGTTTGCATGATAATAAGTGAAGGAAAAGGGAGAGAAAACATGATTTTCTGCTGAGACAAGCGGTTCTTTTTTTAAAATTGTTATTACAGGAAATGCTTTTCTTGGGGAAATATTTCAAATTGTTTGTTTGCTGAATCTTTTTGTGCAAACAAGAGCCAAACTTTTCTCACAGGGACCAAAGTCACAACTCATTTTATCATTTGATTTCTAACACGATGGCACAGAAAGAAAAAACTTTCACTTTCTCTCACTTTCACTTTCACTTTCTGTTTCACTTTTCGTTTCCCTGTGAGCTTGAAAAAGACTCTTTTGTCCTTTCCAAACTGCTGAGTGTCATCAACCTGTTGGTCTAAGCCCAGTTTCCCAAACGATCCCTTTAATTAGTCTGGAAAAAACAAATTAGAGCTAAGCAGGTGCTACGTGTTGAACATGCAGTCGGTCCGAGGGAGCAAAATTACAAATTCCACTTGGTTTTTTAAGGTAGAATGAAAAAACGAGTCTATTTTCATGTGATCTATAATTAGTGATTCACACATCCGTTTAGTGGGAAGTCTTCGTGTGCGCTTAAATTCTCTTTGTTCATATTTGTAGTGTTCAGGCCAAAGTTTGCAGCAGACACCACAGAGGGACCAAACCGTGTTTTTAATAGCTTCCTCTCATCAGAGCAGCTCAGCAGACGACTGTGGACGGAATAAGAGTCCAATTTATCTCCACCAAACAGAGTTCTAGCTTCTAACTGCCAAAATAATCAATGGATTTTTTTTTTTTTCACAGACGCTTATCTCCAATAAGCTGTTTGAATAGGAAACATCTAAAAAAAAAGGTCTGATCATGGGTCGGTTTCTGTTTTTTTGGTGCAAACTGAACCGATTTCTAGCCGATGGGGGTCAAAGATAACCCTCGTTGGAGCCCCCCTGAACACGTAACAGCTACTTTTGATTCACTGTAAAGGTTCCCGATCCCTCGCCTCGGCTTGGCCTTTCGTTTTTCAGGGATTCGGTGCCTGTTAGGACCTCTGAAAGACCATCTACAGACTCCTGAAACCAGCCCTGACTCCAGAGGGCTGGGGGGGGGGGCAAAAACGTACCTGTTACATGTTAATATCTCAGAATTTCTTTCAGCTTGAAGATGGGTCACGTGGTTCAATCCTCTCACTATGACAAAATAATTGTATCCCGACCACAAATATCAAACGCTACCAGATTTTTACGACAACTGTCAGTACTGATCAGCCTATAAGTGACATTTCATTGCGTTATTCACCACGATGCCCAGTGTTTTTGACCACGCGTCGAGCTTCTGTGGAGACGGTTGAGAAACTCTGCTTTTGTTAATGTTTCATACGAGTGTTTGAGGTTCAAAAAGCCATGACTAAAGGGACGGTGTTGGGAGCGTGAGAATGTTTGAGAAGAATCAGGGTGTGGGTCCTGCCGCTCCTCTGGGGATGCATTAGCTTTAGTCTTTCTGCTTCCTCTCAGTCAGAAGCCAAAGTCTGGAGGTCCCAGTGCTCACCTAAAACTAAAGGATAAGGACATAAACGTACATCTTTTCCCCTCTCTGGGCTGCTGAGGTCCTCCCTGAAGCCACCAGTCGTTAACATTTCGGTATGTCGTTTTTTTTCTGGTTGTTTTCTGGTTTTTCTTAACGGCGGGAGGCAGAGGTGAGGCATAGTCTGTAACCTATGCAAGGTTAGCTACAGTTCCCGTCCATCTGATTTCATCATATAACAGCAGTTTCAATAAACTCTTAAAGAAGAAAACCGCCGTGCTGTTTGTTGTTTGCCGCCGAGCTCTGGGGAAGCGATTTGAAGCCGGGAGTAAACAGAGGGACGCCTGCCAAGAACGGGAGCAAACAAAGAGCTGGAGCAGCTCAGAGATAGCTGCGTGTGTCGGCTAAAAGAGGGCGGCATGCCAAGCAGCCCGGGGGCCGGACGGATCAGGACAGGACGGGTCACCACCAGAAAACGGCTCCGAGAACAACAACCCAGAGACACCGGACAGGTGTCGGGAGAAAGGAAAAGCAGTTCAAACTAGATAAAGAGCTGTTCCTGCGAAACAGCTGTGTGAGAATGCCAACGGGATTCGAACCCAGAACCTTCCTGCTGGGAAGCGACAGTGCTAACCACCACACCACCGTGCCATGTAGCCTTTCTAGCTGAAAGTAGGCTCAAGTAGTTAGGTCTGAAGTAGGTCAAAGTTTTAGTTAAATAACTTAAAAAGTTGAAAAGTTTTGAACACCAAAAGTAATAGCAGCAATGTCCTGAAAGAGCTGAACGTTTTGATACCTTATTTGTTGAAATCGGCTGAAAGGTGTAGGCGGAGTTAGACGCAGAAAAACGTACGGAATATGGAATACTAAAGAGAAACAGGAAAGGTAAGGTGAGAATGCCTGTAGGCATTCTCACAATAAAGAGAAACAGGAAAGGTAAGGTGAGAATGCCTGTAGGCATTCTCACAATTAAAGAGGGGAGGATGAGAAGCAGGGTAAAACCGTCCAAGTCTAAAGATTAACCCCTGTGTGGTGTTCATATTGTTGTTACTTAGCCAGTGTTCGTGGGTCTGACGGACCCGTTGCATTTTGTGGCTTTTAATGCCTCAAAATTAGGGATGGGAATCTTCACCACCAAGGCGATACGATACACATCTCGATACACAGCCAACGATTCGATACATTCACGATTCATGGAATTTCTAGTGATAAGATTCGATACGATTCTCCAACCTCCTGCGATCCGGTGCGATACAGAACGATCTAAATTTAAAATGCTGCGATACAGTGCGATACGATACGATACAATACGATGCGATGCAATGCAGAAGAAAAGTACACCATGGACTACATAGTTCAAGTTATGGAAACAAAGGAAGTGCAACTTAGAGAGTGATTGTCTCTCTGAAACTCTGAAAGTGTAAACTTCAAACAAAAATAAGATTTCTCTGTAGTGCATGTTGTCCGACAATTAAAGCAAAGGCACAAAGGCACATTTTCCAGTTAAGCCTTTAAAAAAGTGCTTGAAGTTTATACATGAGGTAAAACAAATAAAATGCCCTTATACAAAAGGTGCAGGCCAGGATATTCCATCTATTATAAAAACTAAAAGAAAAACTTAACACAGGGACACATCGCATTTTCCCCCAAATATACAATGCACACCATTGACAAGTACACCCCATTTGAAAAGCAACATTTTGTGAATGTATTATCTCTGTTTCGTTTTCCTCCATGCTAACGTGGTTTCTAGCTTGCCGCCTCTGTCCTCTTCCAAAGCGAGTTTAGACCCTCCTACTGGCGCGAGGCTTGGGGCGAGACTTGAGTGGCAGAGAGACTAGCATGCAAGCAGTAGGCAGGCAACAGGGATGGAAAGAAACGCAACTAAAACTCAAAGACACGTTTCTAAAAAGTTATAATAACAGAAGATAATAATCGGTTTGTATCGATGCAGGTAGTTTTGATAGGATGCATCTGGAGTTTATGTGCGGTTTTTACCGATGCACACGTTTGCAAATCGATGCAACCGTATCGCACAGGTCGTTCCGATGTTCCGATACGCATCGGTGAATCTTGCCATGCCTACTCAAAATCACTTTTATATTAAAACACTTTTATATTAAAATACGGAACAGATGTTTACCTTATCTTAACTTCCCTCTCTCTCATCCAAAACCACTCCCAGTTCCCTCTGGGCAGAAAACCTTTAGACCATCTTGATCGGTTATAAGAAACCACTCTGGCTAAGCTGGGCCAGTGTGGTCCCGCCCCCAATTTTAGCAGATAGACAGAAAATTACAGCAGACAAACAATGTGTGGGAACCGCTTCTTTTGTGTTTGTGCACCTGGGGTTCCCACACAAGGTTGCAACATTGTGAGTGCGTGTGCGTGTCTGTGTGCGGTTCACAGAACATCAATTTCCACACCTCTATTAGCCCCGGGTCCAGTGGACCCGAACATCTTGTATGTAATAGAAATGTGTAGGGGGGGTGTTCGGTGTGTGGGCATTATATATGAATTCTGATATATGTTCTTCACAGAAAATGAGCCAAAGCCAGTGAGTTTCAGTTTAAAAAATGAATTCATTGTATCATTTTTCTTTTAGTAAAGACCCGAACACCACACAAGGGTTAAAGGTACAAGCAGAGAGAGAATCTCCAGTTTCCAGAGGCAGAAATGAGGAAAATCTATAATATGTTAGGAGGTACAGGAGAGAGAATAAAAAAAGAAAAAAGCTGTAAGCCTGCGTTCAGCTCCGTGGGGTAGAACGGGCTGGAAAATGAAGTTTTTGTATCAAACACATGCTAAATAAACAGGGAATCAACAAAAAAAACAACGTTTTTGTTTGAAATTCATCGTCCCTCCATGTCATCCTGCAGTTTATCCTCATTTCTACCCTTGTAAAGGTGTTAAAAAAGAGAGGTGAGGATGGGAAAACAGGGTAAAACCGTCCAAAACTAAAGATTAAAAGAATCTCCAGTTTCCAGAGGTCGAAATGAGGAAAATCTATCTAAGCAGTGTTGGGGAGTAACGGATTACATGTAACGACGTTACGTCATTTAATTACAAAAAAAGAGTAACTGTAATTCGTTACAGTTACAATGAGAAAATATGTAATTGAGTTACAGTTACTTCAGAAAATATTAAAAATTACAAATTTAGTTACATTTTTTAAAAAATATAAAGAAAAACCTTTGCAAAATATTCAACTCACTGATAGACGAAGCGTATTGATTTACTAATATTTGACTGTTTGGTGTTGATGCATGACAAAATGTCTATGACCTAGCATAGCATAGCCTAGCCTAGCCTAGCCTACCCAACTGTAGGTGACCAGACGTCCTCTTTTTCCCGGACATGTCCTACATTTCAGACTAGGGTTGTCAAAAGTATCGATACTTAAAAAAGTGTAGATACTAAAATGTTGTATCCGGATACGACTGACCTGCCGTCGGTTTATTTATGTTTTTATTTACGTTGTTTATGATCATTAACAAGACGTTAGCCTTGAACTGCTAGCTGTGGCCAATAGCTAATAATAGCATGCTAAAATTAGTCATGGGTCAATACTCATTAAAACCTTAAAGTAATAAAAAAGTAATCAAAAGTAATTAGTTACATTACTTTTTAAAAGTAATCAAAAAAGTTACACTACAATTACATTTTAAACAAGGTAACTTGTAACTGTAACGGATTACATTTTTAAAGTAACTTACCCAACACTGCTTGTAAGTTGGAGAAATAAAAAAAAGAAAAGACAGGTCGCTAAAGGTTAAACCTACAATAGAAACAGAAAAAAGAGACTGAAGTATTTATGAAGCAAAATAAAGGGAAATATACAGAAATCAGAGGAAAAAGGTATGAATTAAAGGGGCGCTCATGTCAAAACCTCAAAAACAAAAACAGGGGATGGGGGGTGTAAGGAAAGGTGAGACAGGGAGAAGAGGGAAGCAAGAAACTGGAATTCATAGGAGGAACTCAAGAAAAAGACATTTCTAAAGAGAAAACATCAAAAGACAGAAACGTTGGAAAAAAACCCAAAGGAGGAAGCAGAGAAGCAAAAGTTTAAGACACGAGCAAAGAGAAAAAAAGACTAAGAAGAGGGAAACAAAGACAGAAGAGGAGTCAGAAGGAATAATAAAGGGACCAGGGAAAGTGGAAAGAATGAAGGAATGTTAGCTGATGAGGTAAATATAAAAATAACCTGGAAGAGACGGAGAATAGAGACCAACAGTGAAGCTTTAACGTCATAAATGAGATGAGTGACGAGGGCAAAAACAAGCATCCTGGTGTTAACCCGATTCTTTAGTTGGAAATAAGAATAAACCAGAGTAGATCAAGAGTACAAAAATGACATTTATTGGACACAGTTAAAGTAATAAGAGCTGGGCTCTCTGGATCTAACGCAACAGAGAGAGAAAAATAGAGAAAAGAGAGTCTATTTACGACTAAATATAGTTCTAAAATTAATCGACAATCAGTAATTTACATAGATCATTGTCACAGCCTTTTTTATTTCCAAACCAAATTCTTCCGACAAAAAAAGGCCGTCGGTGGAAACGGGGCACTTTCTTTTTATTTCTTGTAAAATTATAGGGAAATAATCGCCAAAATTCATTATAACTTTGATGAAAAGTCAAAAAGGTGGTAGAAAAGTAATACAAAACATTCACCCCCATCCACACATCCCCGGGTGTCCTCCCAAATTAAACTTTAACTACTTAAGATTAAACAGAACATGTGAATTACAAAAAGTCAACTTAACTCATTCGCTGCCAGAGACGTCTATAGACGTCTTTTATTTTTTTCAATGCGAGTGGCTTGGGGGACGATCGGCGAAAGTTTTTCCGTAAATATCGGCTTCTAGACAGAGTATGTAGTAACAAATTGACCCTCTAGGGGGGCAGTGCCACTTTTGATGGGAGATTAGCATAGATTGTAAGCAAATAAAAACAAACGCAATGGTTCGCTATGAGAGAAATGGCGCCGGTGAGACGCACGTCGAAGAAGAACGGAATAAGGTAGAAACAAAATTTTTTTTCCTGATGAAAGAAGAGAGTCTCCTCTTTCTTTTGGTGTGTTCGGTGTTTACATAGTCACAGCACAAACTATTCTGTGGCTCTTGAAAAATCAGTCAAAATGCTCAAAAAACTCTGGCAGTGAGCGACTCTCTGTTCTGAAAATGGCTGCCAGTCAGTGAGTTAAGAAGCTTTTGTTGGTGTTTACTGTCGGTAACAGTAGAGATGGTAAAGGAAAAACAGGTCTGAGAGGCATCCAGGGCAGTGAAAACCGATGCTGAGGACTCCTGAATGTGTGGAGTTCTTCTGAGGCCAAAGGGAGACTAAACTTACACCCTGGAAGTGGTCCAGCTCCAGTGGACACCTGCTGCTGGTCGTTTGGTTCTCAAAGAAATGGATCATAGTTATTTTAGTCCTGGGTGAGCACACTGGTAGCCGCAGTATTTCAGACCAGCAGAGCTTTTATTACGAGGCTAAACAGATGAGTTTTCCAACTTATGAAGTAAAATTTGATCAAATATTCGCCTTGAGAGCCAAAGTAAATTTCCAACATAGAAAAATATATAAAAGATCAAAATTAAATAAAAATAAATAAGCTAAGTTAGTTTTAAGTTAATGTAATGTAAGTTAGATGAAAAATCTGAAAAATAAAAAATACAAAAATTATGTAAAAATGAATAAGATAAGTT
>JABUIW010042161.1:0-11343 GCA_013363375.1 Menidia beryllina | reverse complement strand
CTAGAGTCTCTAACTTCGGCTAGCCATCTCTATAAAAACCCATCTAGTCTCTAACTTCGGCTAGCAATCTCTCTATAAAAACCCATCTAGAGTCTCTAACTTCGGCTAGCCATCTCTATAAAAACCCATCTAGAGTCTGTAACTTCGACTAGCAGTCTCTCTATAAAAACCCATCTAGAGTCTCTAACTTCGGCTAGCAATCTCTCTATAAACACCCATCTAGAGTCTCTAACTTCGGATAGCAATCTCTCTATAAACACCCATCTAGAGTCTCTAACTTCGGATAGCAATCTCTCTATAAAAACCCATCTAGAGTCTCTAACTTCGGCTAGCAGTCTCTCTATAAAAACCCATCCAGAGTCTCTTACTTCGGCTAGTAATCTCTCTATAAAAACCCATCTAGAGTCTCTAACTTCGGATAGCCATCTCTATAAAAACCCATCTAGAGTCTCTAACTTCGACTAGCAGTCTCTCTATAAAAACCCATCTAGAGTCTCTAACTTCGGATAGCCATCTCTATAAAAACCCATCTAGAGTCTCTAACTTCGGCTAGCAATCTCTCTATAAACAGCCATCTAGAGTCTCTAACTTCGGATAGCAATCTCTCTATAAAAACCCATCTAGAGTCTCTAACTTCGGCTAGCAAATCTCTCTATAAAAACCCATCCAGACTCTTTTGCTTCAGCTCCGTTTTTTACTCCACTCGTTCTCTACACACACCTGACGCAACACTTCAAAGTCCGGTGACAGACTTTGGGAAATGCCATCATCTGAGAGCCTGAGCGGGGAGGCTGGGTGAGTCGGGGCCGAGGGAGCGAGGCGACGAGATCTAAGGCGAAGCCGTCTCGTGATAATTTCCTGAAATGTAAACAAAAAGTACAAAACAGTTTGTTGTCTTTCTTTTTTCCTTTTTTTTTTGTTGGCACCGGAGGAAAATATTCAAAAAGGATGAAACGGCGTCTTTGACGCGTGTCACAAACGGGCCACAAAGAGTGATCCCTTATACATTTCCAGCTTAATATTTCATGTACGCGTTTTCATTTCCAGGACAAAGTTAAATAACACACAGCAACTTCAAAGCCTGAAGTTTGATACCATACCAGGAAGCAAATTCTATTGAGGATCAACATTAGCTTAAAGGCGACAGGACTCACTGTCAAGAATTTCGTAAAATTGAAAGAATGAGATGCATATCATAAGCACTCAAGGACCACAAATCAATGTCAAATCAGCATTGAAAATCAGCCATTTTATCTAAGCTGTGTGTATGTCTACACACTGTGATTAAGTTTGACGTTTTATATGTCATTAAGTCATAAAGGGACTAAATGTATCTCCGATAGGAGCTTTAGTATAGAAGATTGAAGGGATAAAGGAGCTTAGCTCAAAGCTCAAAATAATTGTCCACTTAAATGAGGCTTTGTGTAGAGCTGATAAACATCCAGACACTTACAGTCTTCCACCAAAAACAGATTTTAGGATGAGTCATAACTCACTACTTTGTTTCATACGATTTAAAATAAATGTTTATGTTTGTCTTCTTATGGTGGACATTTTCGGCCTGCTTCTTGCAAGTCTTCTTCTAAAATTACCCCACACACCAACTTTTGATGATAAATTCTGCTTTTTTGTTAAATCTATCTATTCCATTCGGCCCAAATACCTGCTTCCCAAACAAGTTGTTTATTTGTCCATTAGACCAGAATTGAACACGTTAAAATAAAAGACAGAAAACAATTGTTTGAATTGTGAAACAAGTTAAATTTAGGGAAAGAGGGATTCAGGAGGGCTAGAACAGATGATGGAAAAGAGGGTGTGTTAGAATTAACATCTACATATGAAATTAATAAGAGGGTAAGGGAGGAAAAAAAAAACAGAAGTTTCAGGAATTCTCACGGTCACGTTGAGGCATATAATCACAGTTTGGTTTTTGGAACCAACAAAAATAGGGAGCTTTATTTTTTCTGAGTCCACAGCGTGATTCGATTTTCTTCCCCAGAACAAATCACCTTCATGAGTCGGAACACCTTTCGGTAATGGCCTTCATCGGTCTTGAAATCACACTAATGAGCCGAACTATGGCAACAGATGACATGTTCCTTTAATGCCATTAACAAGGCCAATGCTCTTTAAGTCACACATGTTGTTCTGAGGCCCTCACTAATGTTTTTCTCTCGTTAGTGAGCAGTTGCTTGGGCCATCTTAACACAGACTTTTTCATTGAAACAAAAGAATCGTAAAACCGTCGTTTAAGCTTCATTATCCTGGAACAAGAGATCGTTTATTTTGTGTAATTCCGGGTGTAAATATGTGTCCACTATGAAATATCCAGGTGACTTTTTGTTTACTCTGGGTTGGTTTGCAGCTGGGGTCCGAATTCTTTGCGTCTTTAAAGTTCACACTGAGGTTTTCTGGGTGTGTGAGTCCTCTTTTTGACTTAATGCAACTCTGAAGACCATTCACACCTTTAACTCATGCAAACAAAACTCACTGAATGACCATGTAAGCTCCACCAACCCCAATTATGGCAGGATTGGTCACCTCAAAAGCCTGGATCACCCCTCTGTCAGTTCTCTGTTGGATATGTTGTCGTACATCTTCAGGGAATTAGGGACACCTTGAAACTCAAGGACCAACTTTAGCAACCTGTAGCCCAAATAGATTATAGATAAATTATTGATGTTTCCTCTATTGTCTTCTTCTGTATCTTCCTCTAATCTGTGTCTCTATATATTTAACCCTTTAAAGCCTGATCCGAGAATAAAACAAAACGGAAAATGACTTTTTTTTTTGTTTGAATTCCTTATATAGCCTTTTAACAAAATATGTAAAAAGAAAAAACAGAAATACATTTTTGATATTAATAATTTATTACTATGCGATAAGTCAAGATTATTTTTGTGTAGTCTTCTGCCCCCTGTTATCAGGTGTTTCTGATTGTGTACAATAGGATTTTGAGCAAAGTTTTTACCATTAAATTAAATTACCATTAAGGACGCAAAACATTTCAAAAACCGTATGTATCAAATATGATACATTTGGCATTACAGGGTTAAGCATCTTTACATATTTTTCTTGCCTTTTTAACTCTCCTTAACCACCTCTGCCCCTACTCTCCATCTTTTGGCATCTACCATCCCTCCTTTTCCTTATATCTCTCTTTTCGAGCTCTGTCCTGCCTCGCAGCGTTCCCTCAGGCGTAGCTTGTATTTTTCTGTCCATCAGCACTTTGGGGAAAACAAGAGAGAGGGAAGATGAGAGGAGGTGAGAGCTGGGCCTTGAGGGGCTGCCAGGCGAGGCAAAAGCCGAGGAGAGGGAGAAAAAATCTGAAGAGGGTTTGTTAGAGAGCTTCCACTGGTCTGTCGGGCGGATGACAAATGGCCGTCTAATGACCTGAGTTTAACTGGCTGAGGGGTCATGATGAAAAAAAGCATCCCCGAAGACGAAGAAGACAGGAAAGATTTAATGTTGCAGGACATAGAAATGGAGTGCCTGTCCGGTCCAGATGTTGGGCGCCGTCAAAGGGAAAGCCGAGACTGTATATCAGAATCAGAATCAGAAATACTTTAATAATCCCAGAGGGAAATTATTTTTGTTACTCACTCCATAAATAAAACAACAGCATATATATATATACACATCCATCCATTATCGTTACCTCTTATCCCCTAATGGGGTCGGGGGGGGTGGAGCCTATCCCAGTAGCCAATGGGGAGAGGCGGGGTCCCCCTGGACGGTCCCCAGTCCATCACAGGGACACACAGAGACACACAAGGACCAACAACCACACACACTCACACTAAGGGCAGTTTGGAGTCCAACAACCTAACATGCAGGTTTTTGGACGGTGGGAGGAAGCCGGAGAACCCGGAGAGAACCCACAGACACAGGAGAACATGCAGACTCCACCCAGAAAGGTCCTGGTTCCCCCGGAACTCCAACCAAGAACCCTCTTGCTGTGAGGTGCTAAGCCAAACTGAGCCTTCAGCCGTTGGCACTCGTCAGAAACGTTGTGGGAAATGGCTGTCATTGGTAAGTATTGAAAATGGATGAACATTTACAGTTACATTATAAATATTTAAAATCATTTTAAACAAAAAATAAACATCTTTTTGAGCAGAAGAATGACTAATTTAACCACGTTTCAGGAACCAAAGCCGGAGCAGAGAGTCATTTTCCACAAATTTATGGGGCGAGGTTCGGTTTTTGCATGATTAGGCCTTCATATTTGGATTCAGGTAAAGGTTTTGGTTAGACGGCAGTCTTTAGCTGCACAAGAATGAGTGTGTGTGCCTGTGTGTGTGTGTCTGTGTGTGTGTGTGTGAGTGTGTGTGTCTGTGGTTTAAGCAGATCTGACTGGAGAATACTGGCAGTTTGTTCTGAGCTCCTTTTATGAAGCAAAACTGATGCAACACCATCCCACCCTGCACAGATTGTTACCAGTGATCAAAAGCCTTCCCCCCTTTCTCTTCCTCTTAAGTACCTCTATCTTTTTAGCATCCCTTTGCTCGTCTTCTCTTTCTCTCACACTGATTCCCTGACTCCCCCCCCTCGGTGATGGTAATCTCCCCGTAGTACGGTGTTGTCAGACTTTGATCAGAAACGTGCCGCTGCTTTTTCTCAGACCTCTCTGTGCTTTTCTAAGTCTCCGCGGACTTACTGAGTACCTGCTCCCGCTGTCAGAGACGTTTGACTGCGCAGTCCGAACGAAACTGAGGCAACAATCGGTGCTTAACTCATTGGCTGCCAAAGACGTCTATAGACGTCTTTTATGTTTTTTCAACGAGAGTGGCTGGGGGACGATCTGCTAAAGCTTGTCCGTAAATATCGGCTTCTAGACAGAGTATGTAGTAACAAATTGAGCCTCTAGGGGGCAGTGCCACTTTTGATGGGAGATGAGCATAGACTGTAGGCAAATAAGAAAAAGCTAACGGTTCGCTATGAGAGAACATGTCGCCGGTGAGACGCAAGTCGAGGAAGAACGGAATAAGGTAGAAACACATTTTTTTTCCTGATGAAAGAAGAGAGTCTACTCTTTCTTTTGGTGTGTTCGGTGTTTACATAGTCATAGCAAAAACTATTCTGTGGCTCTTGAAAAATCAGTCAAAATGCTAAAAAAAACTCTGGCTGTATGGGACTCTGTTCTGAAAATGGCTGGCAGTCAATGAGTTAATTAAAGTGTCTATTGTGGATATTCCTTATTTTAAGACTCCCTGTCACATCTCCTTTGGCTACCTCTTGTGGCAGAGATGTCCCCGTTTTGGTGGGCGGGGCTAACCTGCCACGCCCAACCACACCCGGGAAACCCTGTGCCATGAAGGCTATAAGTCTATAGTCTTTTATCCTGCATTACCCCAATTCCAAGTTCCAGTGTGCGTCTACCTCTTAACAGGAGTTCCAGGTCTTTGATTTTCTTCCTTGTGTTTATTTGGTTTAAGTTATGTGTTAAATGTGATCTTCAGTTGCTTTCATATTCCATTTGAGAAACTTAACTGTGCCATGTGGCAAGTGTTTATGTGCACATTGAGTTATATGTTAATATGATATGGTACTGCATTATTTGGTTTGATTTGAATACTTATTTGATTGATACCATTGGGGATATATTGTTTGGAAGTTGTTTGGGAATGTGCAAGGAAAGGAACAGTCCGGGAATACTAACTTTCTTCAGGACTCTTTGAGAAGCTTATAAGTTTTCAACTTCAGTTACAAATCAATCCACATCTGTCAAATGTGCTAACCCTCTTTAGAGAAGGCAGCCCCTTTAATATATTCCGTAATATGTTTGGATTTGCCTACAATATGGTAAAAAAAAGGAAGTTTTTGTCTGAATGTATATTTACTGATGTGCTCTGCTCTGTCAGCTGTGCACAAACCACAGTTCAGATTTCAGATTTGGGACCACAAACCATATCTCTGCTGTCAAAATACCGAGCACTTGAGTTTCTTTTATTTGTTTCTTACCTTCACTCTGTCTTTTTTTCTCCTTATTTCTATGAGAGAAGTCTATCACAGCTGACGCTGAGCAGACCAGACAAACAAAAGCTGAGCCGCTGCTTGTTTTCTCCTGTTCAGATCTCCTATCAGTCTTCATTTCCTCTATAAGCCCTCTTAGCTTTAGTTTCTGACTCTAAGATACAAACTAGTTGGTGTGTGTGTGCTTTAGGACAATCTTGAGTGAGACTTTTCCCCTTGTTTAAACCCACTGATTGACATAGTCACTCTCACCTTGACGTAAGCCGCTGAAAGTAGCTGCTTTTAACACCCTCAAGTTGATTTCTTCTCCCGAAATGACACAAATCATTTTGATATTTGATTTAAACTGAAAAATGGGACAGAATGAGGCAGAGCAAATACTGTGCAGAAATCTGGAAGTGAAGTCAAATATACTGCAAAAGCTGTGAAATCTGGAGGAACTTTAACCTGAACTACATTTAACTGAATTTATTCATTTGTCTCATGCACACTCGGACCATCAGTGTGATTTGTCCCAACTGACATTGCACACTGTTATATGCTCTGTTAGTATAAACAAGTTCGTTTCCATTTATTTCCAGTTATGAAAAGCACATTCACAGGGAAAACAAGCTCTGTCACACAGTCCAGAGAAGTGTTGGAGGACACTAGTTCCAAAGAAAATCAAGCATGGGAAAGTAAACATCTGCCTTTACCAGTTTGGGGACCGGAAGATATAAGATATCAGCAAACTTTAGCTCTGGGAAGTTATGCTTTGTCCCATTTTCCTCTGAAGTTGGAGTTTGGAGCAAAGAATAAAAGCCCCATATGATTTTAATCCCAGATACTGCCATTTTTAAAAGCGATAAAGAGAAATATGCTGTGTTTTTAATCTAGAAGAAGAGACATGTGAGTTTAAAAGGTGGATTTCCAGATCAAATTGCCTAAAGAAAAAACCTAAAATATGATAAACTGAACATATTTGTATAATTTTAAGTGATGCTATTTGAACTGCATTAGGCTTTTGATTCCATTACAATGTATACATTTGGAGATCAATATCAATTTAACAAGAAACTATTTGATATGTTCGCCAAAACCTTTTTTCATGTTGTCCACATACAAATATCCAGTTGAATGTTTCAGAACTTTGAAAAAAACATAACATATTTGCCTTTAGAGCTACAATTCTCAGTAAAATGGATAAAAACCAAAACCCAAGTCTGGGTTCATTTTATCTCCTGGTCACCGGTCATTGATGTTCTGGGTTTTTTTGTTTTTTTAGCTTGTTTTAAGAGAAGTTAGAGCTAGTCTGGTGCTTTTTGAGTCCTCTTCTCATCGTGCGTTCCGGCTCTGAGCAAGCTGAAGTACAGATAAACTGATAAAATGCATCTCGAGTATGTGGATCGAAACACGGAAACATTAGTATGCATTTGGAACAGCGTCCTGGTTAAAGTCATTTTCACTGTGAAGGTTGAATTATGCAAATTGAATTAAGACACCCAGAAGAATTTGTCCAAACACTTTGCAAACTTCTCTTCCATTCGCTCTTTTTTCCAAGTTATAAAAACAGTAATGTCCAATTCGTATGAATTGTCTCTCGGCTTCAAACAGTGACTTATCATAAACTTCAACGTCTATTTATCACCACTTAAAACCTTCAAATGTTTTAGCATCCTGGGCCATCAACATGCCAGTGTGATTCACCGCTTTGGTCACGATGTGTTTGTATGTTTTCGTGTGACTTATCTCGGAAATTATTAACGTTCTTTGGTTGTTAAAAGTTTGTTACCGAACAAAGAATATTAAAAACCATCTGCACCACAGTCCGTTTATAACGTGTGGCCACTAAAGGCTGCCGTGGTTTTTGTACGGCACCAATAAAACTGAGTTTTGCGACCATTTAAAACGCACATTAGCATAAATCCCGGTATTTGTTAAAGACCGTTGGCTTGTCGTTTGGTTCCTCGAGGAGGAAACAGAAAAAAATACGCCGAGGTGGCATCTGGTCGGAAGCTGCCGTGTGACACGAGGGTGAAGAGTTTAAACAACAGACTGGGGGGAACTAACAATAGACACAGACGCACACTTTGAGCTGATAAAGAGCACATCGAACGCACACACGCAGGCGAACAAACCGGTTTATTAGACGACTGCAACTCTCTGAGTGAACGCACACAGGGAAGTGTGTTAGGTGTCTGTCAAATACGCCTGGAGCAGATGCCTACACACACACACACACACACACGCACACACGGTGACAGAGATTGATTGGATGACAGGAGGAAGGCTGGGTGACATTAGAGATCACCAAGGAGATGGACACCCGCAGACTGACATGAAACAGGGCAGAACCGTGCCAAAGCAAATGAACCCATCCGAAATGCAATCCCCGTGGTCTTATAAACCGAAACACACACACACACACACACATAAACACACACAAACAAGCCAGCTGAGCAAGTCCCTGCTTTCTCATTACTACAGATGGATAGATGGTAGGAGGAGGAGGAGGCAAAGAGGCAGAATAAAGCTGATAGGGTTTGGGGACTAAAAAACAAGGCGAGAAGGAAAGGGGAGAGAAATTTGTTCAGAGATTGGTAAAGGGAAAGGCAAGAACGGAGGTAACAAGACCTGGAGGTGGGAGGTGCGGGTGGGATCAGAAGATAATGGAGGCAGGGGGGGGTGAGAAGATGATGTGAGACTGTTGAGAGCTGTATTAGGGAAGGGTGGCTGGCTATACGGCCGGGGAAATTGGTGTGTGTGTCGTTCTGGTGCTGGAAATTGGTGTCGGCAGGACCCCAAATGGCTGTTTTCCTGCCTGTCAGAAGATAAGAGAGGAAAAAATATATATCAACACGACAGCGTAATCACCGGCGAGAGGAAGGACGCGAGAAAAGAGGAGAAGAGAGGGAGGCGAGCAGCAGGAGAGCGAGGGAGGAGCGGGAAGGGAATGAAATGAGGAAATGAAAGAGGAGAGGAAAGGGACATTTCATTCTAAAGCAGCTGTCTTCTGAGCTGAGAGTTTCACCGTACGATCCACTCCAAAAGTCGAACAAATAAACAAAAAAAAATCTAAATGTGAATTCTGTTTTTCAATCAAAGCAAAGCTAAAAAAAAAACACCACTACACAAAGTTATCCACCACATCAGGGGTCACCAACACAGTGCACACAGTGCTCCTCTTTTCTCGCAGGCCTGTTCTAAAAATAGCACAACTCAATAGTGAGCTGCGTCAAAAATGTTCCGTTGTTATTCTTTTTTAATCACACTTGCATTCATATAGATTTGATTTAAAATAAAAATATGTTCATTATATATCAAGTTTAAGTTTTCTCTAGTTCAAAGGTATTGAGCACGTGACAAGACAAAACCAGTGTCAGTGTCAGTAAGCTAGTGGGCGCAGCGGAGATGGGTGCAGTTTCTTACCCCAAAAAACATGGGAGAAAAACGAAAGAAAACATATCACTTTCACAACGAATGGGAGGAAAAGAAACCTGCGTGTGTCTGATTTGCGGGGTTAGGGTAAAGCGGCACAATGTGGAGAGACACTTCACTTCGTGCCACAAAAGCTAGCATGCTAACTACATGGTTTTGTCAGTGGCTAGTGAAAACGAGTGAAAGTGAAAACTCCTACGTAAATGTAGTGATGTACAGTGAGTGATCATCTGAAAATGTAATAGTCGCTGAGATAAATAGAGATAAAGTGGTGTATATTGATATGTTTCCCATGTTGTTGTCACAGATGAGTATCGTTAATGATTATTAATAAAGTATAGCTAAAAGCATTTTGAGCAAATGTATTATTTCAGAAGAGTGTATCAAACTGGTAGCCCTTCGTGTGACTCAGTACCCATGAAGTAGCATGTAGCAAAAAGTTGGTGACCCCTGCACCACATGAACACTGTTTTTCATGGCCAAACACACATTTCTCTAGCAAGAAAAAGCCCTAAAATCTAGACTGGAAGACCAACAATCTGTCAGAGGGATGAGAGAAGCTGGCCGTTTATCAATAGTCTGTGTGCACGGGGATTACCGGCCTGCATAAGGCCAAAGTCTCTGGCCGTTTGCACGGGAATCCAAAAGAAAAGCCAAGTGTGGAGAGGCCTTGAAGTGTAACACCGCGGCAACACCGAGACATGATGACGACATCACCTACCTCTCCAATTAGAGTGAAAACAACTCCCGAAATTGGTTTTAGGCCTCAGAAATAAGAGGGTTAATTCATCTGTGAAGCTGAACCAAACTCACAATCAAGACAGAGTAATTTTAGGCACCTAATGGTGACATTTTGATAACTTTCTATGACAAATACACTAAAAATAACTTACATATCAACATAGTTTGGGTTCCTGTTCCATGACATTAACCAACAAGGCCGATGACGAGTGGTTAAGGGGAAAAAAAGATGGGGGCTAAATAAAATGGAGATTTCAGGCATCTTAATCCAAACCATGGGTCATGTTGCCTTCTGATACATACAGGTTTTAATACAATTATGATACGTTATCTGCTGGTTAATAGCTAATCAATAATAGCTAATAGCTGGTTAATAACTAAATTAAAGACTTGGAGTTATGATTTTTTTTTTCATCGGAAACCAAAGATGTAAGAAATCATTAAAATAGCCTGGATAGAGATTCATCACATCCTTATACGGCAACCCAAAATTTTACTAGGAAATATCTACAAATTTAAAATGCTAGAAACTTAATGCAAAGTTTGGCTGCTTTATCAGATTCCCAAACAAAAAGTCATCATTTCCTCACTTTCATGCCACTTTTCTCCCTTTTTCACGGCTATTGAACACCTAACTTTTCGCTCTTTCTCCTGCTTTGTCACAGTTTATTAAATCACTGATTTCTTTTGCTGCATACGATTAAGAGGGATGGCTTGAAAATTAATTGGAGCAGCAGAAATATTTTCATCAATCCCGAGATGCTTTATGGTTTCAGGCTTCGATTTCGACAAACAAGTTACATTTCAAAACCACAACATGAAGACGTGCAGAGGCCAGGACAGAAAATAGCTGGTAATATTTCAGAGATTCAGCTGAAAAAAAGTCAAAATAATGGAAAAAGATGGGTTGTCACATCGGAGACGAGTCAAATACGAGCGGTGACCGCCTTCCAAACGTCATATTTCTCATTCCTGATGTCCAATGCTGCCCTAGATACGGAAAAAAAAAAAACTGATATTCATTTGTAATGGCTGTTGAGGCAGTGAAAAAAAAATAGAAATGGTCACTTTCCCTCTCTATCTGCGGTGGTAGATTCCCCTTCACAGTCTAATGAGTTCTGAAGGAGGAATGTGCAAAATGGAGGCAGAGACATTCACAGGCCAGCAGGCTGAGTCATAAATAACACACCTGAGAGCGGGGGGGGGGGG
>JABUIW010042147.1:18142-41426 GCA_013363375.1 Menidia beryllina | reverse complement strand
GATTCCTGCTTTGTCCTCTGGTTTTTTGGATTGAATATGATTTTTCCCTTACTTTTCATATTTTATGATTCTGATGAGTAGAGTGATTTTTGGTTTATAGTTCTTTGTTTTCTTTGTATTCTCCTTTCCGTTCTTCGGTATTAGTCCTATATTTGTAATCTAATTCTTTAGATTACATTTAGAGACTGTGTTCAATGAATTGTGATAAGTTATCAATGTTAGACTGTGTGCTCTGAAAACACAACTTGTCCATCAGGCTGCGGGTTGGCTGAATTACAGATATCAGAAACTTTAGTTGGCACAGAAGTAAAGCCATAAAGTTAACCTTTAAAACAAACATTTCCCCGGTGGCTCCTGTAAGGCCAACACCGTGCAGGCACCGTGTGGGGCTGTTTCCGGGTTAAGTGCAGTCTTCGTAGAGTCCATGATAAAGTTTCCCTCTCCAGTCATGCAGACGCATGACTGCAGGGTTCTTTGTTTGCTGGAACTGGAGTTGGTTCCCTGCTAGACGTGTCAACTGAAACAGCTTTAAGCCACAAATAGGTCAAACAGAACACATGAATCTGTACATTCAAAACAAGCACACACACATAAATCAGGTTGAACTTCATTTTCTTTTTATTATTTTTCTTGGGTTTCTCAATAAACTGAAACGGTCTGCTTTTTTCCCCTGAAGATTTAGTTTTACTTTTTTTTTCATATATATCCACAATCTGTTTTCTATTCATACCTGATCATAAAAGGGGATTTTTGGTCAAGTAAATCAGCATTCACAATCTGACATTTTTATTACGGCAGTTGTTTTTCACAAGCTCTTCGAATGTACTAGTTTTGCTTTTTTTAAAAATGTATTTATTATCTTTAGCATCATTATAGCCTAAAACCCATTTCCTGCTCAAGGGAAACCTCTCATAACCAAAAATAATGAGAAATGTTTCAGGCCTTTAGGGGAACCAGAACGTGCATGAACAAAAGAGCAAACTGGGAATAAAATACAGAAAAAAGAGTGCCTGATGCAGGAAATCACTCCTGATCATTAAGGACATTTTGGAATGAGTCATGACAAATAACCGTCTCATGAAATCTTTGCTTCATGGGTTTTTTTTCTCTAACTTTTAGCGGAGAATGTTTTAAAACGTTGGCAGGAGAGGCTTCCCTTCACAGAACTGATTCCTAGTCAAATTTTAAAAAAAGAAAAGGAAAAAGGGCCGCTTCTACTGACCCACACATGCGTTTTATGCAAATCCAATTGATCCTCAGGAGGAAGAAGCAGGGGGAGTACGGCAAGTCGGAAGACAGAGAGGAACACAGACTTTTTTTTCCAGACTGGAGGTTTAGAACCATAAAATAAGCTAACAACTTTTTTAAAAAGTAGTGTTTTGGTTAAATCTTCATGATTCGGCTAAACTTACACAATATAAGACTGCTCAGCCTCATATTTGAGACTTTATTAATGATTATTTTACTATCACTTGCTTTTTCTGCAAGGATGTGATTAATCGCTTGTTAGGGTCCACCATTTTTTTTTTTGAAGAAATTATTTTAACAGGAGTCAAAATAAAAACACTTCTGGTCGTTTCATTCATTTTCATTTCCCATTCAGTCACTCTGAAACAAAATGTTAGCACACAACATTGTATTAGTAAACAGAATAAACATTCCCAAACGGAAAAAAAAACAAGAGAATTCTTCGACAAAGTGATTTTAGTGATAAAACTTTGTGGGGTTTTTTTAGTTGTGAATGAAGGTTGCATGGAATTGAGTTCTAGGAATGAATTTTTATTAGAACCTGCCAAGCCAAATGCTGAATTTTGAAATGGAAGCTTCTCAGTGCCATTTTCCATTGGGAGGAAGAGGACACAATTTATTAATTTTAGTAGTAATTTTTATTTTTAGAAGCTACAAAAAAACTGATCTCATTATTTTCAACTCTGAAAACAAACAAAGCCCATCGGTCTGTCCTGTTTCGTCTCTGCAGGTGAACGTCTGTGGGTTTTATATATCAATTTACTCTTTGAAATGAAGCGCCAGCAGACAAATAATCCACTTTGGTTATTCTGACCCGGCCATGAGCGAGTGTGAGCGTGCATGGATGTCTGTCTGTCAGCTCGGTGAAGGTACTGTGGACCTGTCCCGACTCAGGCCCATCCACCCAAAACAGGAGCTGTGAAGAATGGACGATGGTTGCAGATTTTAAACTGCCTACGCTCCTTTTCTTATTTCTGTCTTATCTCCCACAGAGCAATGAGGTAGTCCTGCTAAGCTTTCATGTATCAGTCTATCTTTCTTTCTATCACTCCCTATGTCCTAACGTGTTAAAAAGACAAACACAGATGGAAGTCGTGCTCACCTCCAATTTCGTACGTCACAGTAGTAGAAATATATCATTTTTAAATGGAAGACATATTATGAGTAGGATCCTCCCTTAAGGAATTGCCCACAGAAGTAAAAAGGCAACAACATAGTTAAGCCTGGAAAATCTGCCTTTAGGCTTCAAGTAAATGTGCACAGATCCAGATTTACTAACCCAAATGATCAGACTCTTATTCTGAAATGACAAAAAGCTGCACAGCATCACACTTTAGTCTTTAACGCCTACGGTTTTGATATAGAATATTCCTGAGCCTGAGTCCCTGTTTATTGGTTTTTTATCTTTTTATTTGCTCCTTCCAGTGGTCAACACTGAACAGAGAAATGTCACTGCGATGTCCAGAATTCATATTCACTGATCCTACAACACGACTGCCCCTTTCAAACTGTGCCAGAGGGCTAAAATTTCTCTTGAATCCAACTATAAAATCACAGATTCAGTCAAAGCCTTGCAGAGTAGTTTGCTAACTGATATTCAGTAACTAGGACTTTCCAGTGCTGCACTCCATAAGGTCCATGCACGTTAAACTCCCAAAGTCCTCAGCGATAACAGAAGTAATTTGATTTAGGACGTTTTTTAACCACCATCATTTTGAGTGATAACAAGCATCTAATAAGTCCACGACCGTTCCTCATCAAACAAATAGAAAAGAAGCAGCTGAGATTGAAACATCAAAAAGAAGTCTCAGTCAAAAGGTGTTTTTTTTACATAAAATGCACAATTTAGCCTGCAAACAGTTCATTTTTCTTACAATAAGTCTGATACTGACAATGCCATCTAATGGCACTCATGGGAACCGGGCCTTGCAAACATTAGGGCAGGTCTACTCAGAGCATTAGAACCTGTATGGACAACGTTAAAGGGATAGCAACCACTTCAGCATGACTTAGCTGTGGAACAGGTGCTGCTTCGACTTCAGTTCAAACTATTCTAACAGATTAAGACGTCCACATAATGCTAACGTATTTCCAAACTCAAATTTAGAATTACAAATGTACTATTTAGATACTCTATGCCAAGATTAAGAACATTGAGCTCTTTTCTAAAGCCATTTTGAAGGCGAAAGCTAAGTGGATGAGAATTACACTAGCGGGATAACATTTAGCAACTAACTTCTTATGGGATCAGCTTTTTTCCTGTCCTATAAATGGGAGCAAGAGCTGAAGTTTCTCCTTTGTCATTTGCCTCTTTTTTTTGTCTTGTCACTACCACTGAGGGCTAAGAGCTAAATCATATATTTCCTTTTTTTTTAACATTCAGCTACCACTTCTTATGCTGAAAAGAGCATTTCCCCCTCAGTCTTTAAGAGGACAAAAAGTCGCCAGTAGCTCAATCTGTGGCTGCACACTGCAGCCTGAAGTCACCCAAATCCCTTTTTTGATGAAATCTGATTCATTTCCCTGCTTGTTCACATTTCCAAATAGATGCGACCTGTATGCGGGGTCCAGAGTGAGCCTGAAAGTGTCCTGCATGCACAGCAGAGGAGGCAGCAGCGTCACACTGTCCAGCTCCTCAGAAAACCAACAGCTCTGGTCCGTTTCAGGTTTCAGGCTCCTTCTGTTTGATCTGGAGGCTCTTATCTCTCTTCGGCTTTGGAGCTAGGGACGTTTGCAGCCAAACTCGGCCATTTTTTAGGAAATGCTAACGAACATGTCTGGAACATGGCTCTCTCTGCTCCCTCTGTCCTTCTCTCGCCCTCTCTCTCTCTCTTGCTCTCTCTTTCCCCTCACCCCCAACCGGCCGAGGCAGATGCCCCCCCACCCTGAGCCATGGTTCTGCTCCAGGTTTCTGCCTGTTAAAAGGAAGTTTTTCCTTGCCTGTGTTGCCTAGTGCTGCTCATGGTGGGAATTGTTGGGTTTCTGTAGTTAACTTCAGAGTAGGTCTGACCTGCTCTGTTTGGAAAGCGCTGTGAGACAACTGTTGTTGTGATGTGGCGCTATATAAATAAAAATTGTTGTTGTTGTTGTTGTTGTTTCCGATAAGACGCCCTGAGTTTGGCCTGGATAGGGCTGTCCAGCGGAGCACTAATGAAGTCAGAAACCTGAACTTCTGTCCACTCACTGCTCTCTGCTTTATCCTCCACGTGGTCGTTGTTGTTCTTTTGTGTGGCGGGACACAGAAACGTGTTGTTAGCAGAGGATCAGTGACGCTCAGGTGGGACGAGTGTGACCTAGCTGGACGGACAGGGGTCCCATTTGATGTGTGTGTGTGTGTTCTGGATCTAGGACCACATGGGACCACATGTCCATGTGTCCTGGCTCGCATTTGAAACATTCCAGCCTGTGTTGTTCACACTGTCCTGAAAAGGTCGCATCAGGGCGATAAAGTGGGATTTGGGTCACCTCAGGCTGCGGGTGAAGGCAGCCTAAGTTAGTGCAGAAAACCTCGGCTTAACAAAGGCCCTCAGCTGCCTCTGGACACACTTTAGTCACGGATTTGGCTAAATGGACAAGCAATAGAAGACTGAGATGAAGAAAAGAAGCGATAGTCAGGTGAGAGGTTTAAGCAGCAGCAGCTCAGTGTTGATGTTCCAACGTTCTTTAGGTCTAAAAAAAGCCTTTTGTCAAATAAAGGCCTGAAACGTTCTCTCTGGAAACAAACCGCAATACATGTTTGGCATTTTTTGTGTTTCACATCGCCGTTTTTTGAAGTTCCATTCACGTTGGGAGTCTTAGCTCTGTTTTCGTGGTGGAATTCAGTGTGACTTGCAGATGTCATGCAAAAAAAGTCATGCTGGAAAAGTTACCCTAAAAACTCCATTTCTCTTTTTTGTCCAAACAAACATTTTCTCTGGCTGAACACCTGCTTCTTTTTCTACTTCCAAGAGGTGGCGTCCCACCCCACAGCAGGGGCTTGAGTCCCTCCTCATTCTTCCACAGGCCAGCTCACAAATAAATAGAAAAACGGGGATGGCGGGAATGTTTTCTCTCAATTTTTTATGGGTAAAAAAAAGAAAAGAAAAAAGAAAAAAGAAAAAAGATCTCCACGTTTCTCGTTGACCTTCTTCCTGTATTTACAAAAGGATCACTTTCATTGTCCTTTGTCCTGGTTTTAATTGGTTTTATTCATGCCATGCATATTTCTAAACAGGAGGAACAGTCACAGATGCAGAGATCAGGCAAGGAAGGACATAGGAGGAAAGTAGAGCACGAGGAGGAGATCATCTGTGTCTGGCATCCATTTTTTCTGCAGCTCGTATCGACTCAGAGGTTCCTCGTCTGTGTACGTTTTGATCTCGGGTGACTGTGTCTTTGGCAAAATTCGAGAGCTCTGGGGGTTTCAAACGATCACCCGACGGCGGCGCAGCTTGAGGACCGAGCAGATGTCAAACAGGTGGGGCTTTTGTCAGACGTTTCTGGGACATGGCTCGCGGTTTCGGATTGGGATGGGCGGGCTTGGGCCTGCGTTTTAGAGGTGTTGGAGTTCATTACAGGTGTGCAGAGCACCCCAGTGCAAACAGCGGAGGAGTCGTTGCAGGAGCTTGACATCGGAGTGTGGGACACACTCGAAGCGAATATTGTTTCTTCACCAAATCGTGAACACTGAAGCACTGATTTAGTCTGAATAGTGCAGCATTATGGAGAGTGAGCATACTCAGTCCTGAAAACTGTTGTTGTCTTATCACAGTTTCCAGATCGTCTCGGAAAATGAATCCCAGTCTGTTTGAAAGAGGTGGAATGTCTGGTCTCCCATGCTTTGATGGTTTCAGATCTTTTTTTTCTTTTCTTTTCTACTGCATGTGATGATACCGTTAGGTTAAGAGTATCAGAGATACTTTTCTTTTTTTTTTTGTTCCTCGTTTCATAGTCTTTCAGTTTGAGTATTGAGAATGTTTGTGGGAAGCTGAGGAGCAGCGCTTTAGAAATTAAAGTTTTCCTCTTCTGGTCGATTTAGAAACTCAGCACTGTAATGGAAAAAGAAAAGAGAATTTAGTATGTCAGCAGGCACACAGCTCCTGGTCCTCGAAACAGCAGCCCGTGGCTCAAAATGAGCAGGAATAGCCGATAAAGCTGCAGCCAAGAAAACAAACAAACAAACAAACAAACAGTAACAACAGAAAAAAACACAAGGGTGAAACAATAAGGGCTCTTGTTGAAGGTAAAACTAAAACCTCCCTAACATTAGGAAACTTAACCTGACTTAAACGGCAGATATCAGGTCACGCAGTGACAGAAATGCTACCGGACCACTCATGTTGGGACTTTGACAACAAAAAGCATGCACACATCTTCATCTGAACTCAGAAACAGATAGAAGAAGGCCCAGAGATAAAGTGTGCATGTCTGTTCAGGCTCCTGAGGTGTGAACTTCTATTGGCCCTCTTAAAGAAGGGTTCACATTTGGGTAATTGTATCGATCTTTTTCCAGCAATATCACCCAATCAGAGATGTGAAGTCTCCTCTCTGAACACTTGTATTACGGGGGAGGTGGAGCTGCTGGGACCTCCTCCACATGTGACCTGCTCTGCCTGTGCATGGGATGCTGTCAGCCCTCCAGTGGAATGGCCTCGCTTTGTGTGGACACATCCACAGATCTGGTGTGAGAACAAGCAGTCGTATCCAATCCCTGAGCTTATTTCGGAGTAAAGGAACCAACACAGGTAGCCTGGTGTTTTTCCCTTCTGTCCATTCGTCTGAAATTTGATCCAAATGCAGGGGAGTTCAATTTGTTGTGAGGACTGATGCCATTCCAGTTATTTAAATACTGGAAAAAGTAAAAGGAAAGGTCCAATGTGGGAAATAATCAGGCAATCTCAGTCTATGGGGGGTTCCCACCAGGCAAAAAGTGAGGTGCTGGAGCGGGACCTTAGCTACCGGCTGACTAACACCGTTTCCTTTGGAAGGACTTGAGATTTTGGATTACTGTGGCAGCTTTGGCGCCATACGTTTGCCCTGATGAGTGATCAGTAATGCGGGTTCTCTGCTGATGAAGGATTCATTTGAGAGGCAACTTGCAGGACATTTGAAGAGAATAAATAAGGCAATCAGAATATATTTACAGGAAAATTTAAATCCAATATGAAATTAGCACCTTTTTGCCAAAAGCATCAACATGAGGAGAGTAAATGTGTTTTTTTTTACTTCAAAGAAAACAAAAGTTTTTTATTTTCTAGTTTATATATTAAAGGTAACTTTTTTCTTTTAAAATTCAAAGTTTTTATCATTTGTTTTTATGTCTGCAGGTAAATTTCAGGGATTTTCACAGCAAACATGCTACCAAAGAGCGCTGGTCACTCCACCCGGTCTGCACCACAATTAAAACCGTACCGCCAGGCCGCGGCGCTGTCATTTCAAATGACAACGGCTAAAGATCGGCAGTGTTTGCTGCATGATTTGAATTCAATCTCCCACCACATCATTTGAGCGGTCCTCTGTTACCTCCATCCTGAAGTGAGCCTGTAACCTCTGAGGGAGTAACGATGAGAAATGAGGGACAATGTGTATGGCATGTTAAGTGAGATGTCTGCTCTCTGCCCTCACTGCGGCCTGCTGTTGGAGCTCTTTCACCAGCAAAATCAGTTAGCACTCCCAGTTGGCTCAAAAACAGACACACGTTGACCCCTTAGACGAGTCTGATGGCCGATTGGTGGAGACTGCTATGGCAGCCATGAGAAAACGATGTAGTGAGTTCTGCCCAAAACAGTGCAGTCACAACACTGGATCATCCTCACAGGGAACAAAAAGGTGATTAGCCCTTCATTTTTTAAAGTTTTCATTTAGAATCTATATGCACAAAATAAAAGTAAAATAACAAAACTTGCAAGCATGATGTTTATTTCTGTATCTTTAGTATGACATACAAACACAGCACAGTACAGTAAGTGCAACTCCATCTCCAGAGCATTGAGGCTTATTCCTGGTTTGTCTACTGGGATCATAGCAACACATTTAATCCCAAAGATGCTGCTGGCAAAGAGGCAATCAGAGTTCCTGTAAAATTGTGAGACGTGTAGAGTGAGGAGTTACAGTAATCTTTTTTTTTTTTTGCTTTAGCACAAGATGAACAGCTTTCAAAGATCTTTCCAGTTTAAGCAAAAACTAAGGAATAGCAGGTTACAGTAAAATAAAACCGTGTAATCTGTTGCCTCCAGTGATATCAAAATGAGAACTAAGAAATCAAACAATACGACAGAGTAAATTCAGCTAAAGAAATGAAAAGTCAAACACGCCACAGCAGCAAATTGAATGCAAATGACAACGTTTCTTCTTGCAGCGGACATGCAAATACACTGAAAACACAAAGCTTTCATTTCAAATCGGTACGGGCTGTAACCAGGAGTTGATCTGTGGTCAGCGATTGGGCCAGAAGGCCAAAGCCGACTGGGACCAGATCGAAATATACCGAGTGTCCAGCAGAGCAGTTTCTAGCCAGATCTCAACTAAACAAGAGGGTTTTTTTGGCATTGTTTTTTCATCCCATTTAACTGTTGAACAGAGTTAGCTGTGACAGGTCGGAGCCATCCTAAATAATTTACTAGCATTCACTTGCTACTGCTTGACCCACATGTGAAAATGAAATATTGTGTCATACACACACAAAACAAATCAATAAAATAGAAATAAAAACAAAAAACAAAATAAAATCACAATACACAGTTTAAATGAAGTACAAGACAAAAAGGACACCAAACAACGGTGATGTTAACATTCTTACATGAGGAAGTGATTTTGCTTCTTCCTTTCTTTTCCCATCCTCCACATCACCACACTTCTCTGTCTTGCCCAGAACTTTTCCTCCTCCATCTCCTTTCTGCTGCTGCTCAGCTGATAAACTACTCAGAACACAACAGTTCAAACCATCTCTGCCCCGCCGCCCCATACAAAAGTGACCATCATTCCTTTTTCATCACCATGTCTTCTTCCATGGTGAAGTCCACTCTCAGGTCTCTAAGTTTTTAGTTTTTTTTGCTTTTGCCAAGGTACTCAAGTTGAAGTTTTGTCTCCAAATGTAGGAATTTGCCACGTCTCATTTAAAACGTGAGACACTGCTTTTAGGAGAGGGTGGAAAAGCAAAAGGATTCCATCGGGAGAAGACAGGATGCACATTTGCATTTGAACAAGGAAAGCAAAACAGCATTTTTGAAGGAAAGGCTAAAAAGAACAAAGAAACAAAAACAGAGCACAAAGGACTTCCATGAATTGAAAATGCACCTTTTCTTTCACCGTACCATCATGTTCACGCATACAGTACATCGCTGATGAAACATGGCCGAACACAAACACAGTGGGACACGAAGAGAGACTCAAAAACACACAGGAAAACTTTGTACGGATGGAAAAGAAGGAAAAACAAGCAAAAAGAGTGAAGGACATTGAGAGGACACAAATTCTAAAAATACCCAAAATTTTACCTTTGAATTCTTCCACAGCAACACAGGGACTCAGCGGGATTTGTTATGCATAAAAAAAATCCCGATTCATTTCCATCTGTTTCAGACTAATTGAGACGGTGAAGAATTTCCAATTCCAACCCGCTAATGTTAAAAATATCAAATACCCCAAATGCCCCAGGTAACTTTAGCTATCCCCAAGGTCACCTGATTAGTGCTGAGTGACCAGCGCTTATTTTAGACCGGGTTACGTTGTGGATCAAGCCTGCCTTTAAAACAAAAGGACTGACACCAGCAAAAACCTGATGGCAGTCCAGTTGTTGGCTTTAAGCAAAGGTGATAGCTGCTTCCACGCTGCGGTCAAGTTTACAAAAAATAAATCAAATAAAAAAAGAACTTGCCGATTTTGTCCATGAGCAGAGAACCGCCTGTAAATATTACAGAGGTGTTCTTCCTTTTGGAAGGTCTGCGGTCTGATTGGGACCACACACCGCAGGACTAACGGAAACCAATGAGGGGGACATGTCTGGACACTCGGGGAGCGTTTTGGGAAGGCTCTATCACTTTTCCTGGTCGAGAGCGAATAATCGGAATCGTCTTTTTTTCCTTTTTAACTTATTTACATGAGTTCACAGTAATTCACAGTAGTGCTTCTTTTTGCATATATCTGCCAACGCAGAATTTACAGAACAGAATCCACGTCCCAAGAAAAAGTTGGGAGGGAAAAGGATTGATGCTACACCTGTTCCTGTTTGTCTTAGACTTATCAGTATGGATAAAAAGCAAACACATAAGACATAGTTCCCCTCCCAAAAAGGGGCTTTCTCTCTCCATTACACTCGCCCCATTCGGCCTGATCTGTAGCATTTTGGCATGCATAACGGTAACTCATACCTTCTCTTCTTACATTCACAGAGTGAAGAGTTTTTTTGTCCTGCATGCTTTTGCTAGTTCATATGTATGCTTCTAAATACATACACTGATGCATTCTCTTAGAAATGTAAATATTCTATACACATTCATTAATCTTAAAATAGAAGTCGGATGATTACCCTTATTGCTTGCAATGGAAACCCATGCAGATTCTTACACAACACAAACTTTACATATGTACACAGTTTAGACCAAAGCAATTAGTCAGCAATTGCCTCTGGAAATGACAGATGCACTGATAAGACATGGATGTTAAAGGGAAAAGAAGGTGAGGGAAAACTGAACTTAGAAGAAATCAAACACATATGAGTGGAAATTAACTTTCTGCCTGAGAATATAAACCTGAACTTCCACTAGTTTGAAACTTTCACACTATATTCGAGAGCTAAATGACAACTTATCAACCTAATCCAGTAAAACAAGGAACTTAAATTCTTGCTTGAACAGTAAAAATAGATACAAATAAAATTTATTTGGGATTCTATTTGCAAAAAATTATTCTTTCTTTTTTTGGCTGAGAGTTGATGAGGAATCCCATACAAAAAAAACAGACAAAAAAACAAACATACATGTAAATCCTACACGTTTGATTTAAAATAAGAATAATTAAGGAGTAACAAAGCTTGTCTCCACTCTAGGAGCTGAAATGATTTGCATAAAAACATGTTCAAAGACAATCTGGTACATATATTCATGTAGTTTAGATCAGATATCTGAATCTACTCAAATAAATCAATGTAAGAGGATTTTTAAAAAATCTAACTGACCAGAAAGATCTAATGGTTCTTTGTCATAGCTCCATTTCTCTGAAACAGATACTGAGTGTTGAGAACAGAAAAATGGAACATACAGAATAAGGAAATAACCAAGTATATAAATATATAAAATGCTGTTCCAAATTCAAAGGACTTTTAACTTTAAATAAGATGAGTGATAAACAAGCAAAAAAGTAGAAAACAAATGACTGAAAAAAATTACATAAATATATGTAAAATTGATAAATAACATTGACCCAAAACTGAAATACTGAAGAAGCTAATGGAGAAGGTCAAAGGATATGTTGAAATGTATTTTTAAGATAGACGTTGTGCATCTGGTTACAGAAATAAATAACAGCCTGAGCACATACAATAAATCTGAAAACAGATCTAACTTTCATTGTCTTTTTTTTTAATTACACTGCATATTTTTTATGTTTTTGTCCTTGTTGCAATCTCTCACTTCTTCTGGTTTGGTATTTGGCTTCCACTCGTCTTCTACCATGGGCTGTCGCTCCAGTAGCCGTTCATGGTGCCTCCTACTGAGCAGAAGCAGCCAAAAACAAAGACAAGATGGAAGGACAGAAGAGAAAGGATAGGGAGGGGTCGGGGGGTAAAGGCAGGGCAAAAACAGGGAAAGAAAGAGAAGCCAAAAAGGGAGAAAACTAAAAATATTGCCATTGGCTGCTGAGTCACACTGGGGAAAGTGCAAGTCAATAAACTAATGATGGCAGTGATGGTGATGATCGGAGTGGGATGAACTCTGACCTGAGGAACGCTCCACATTTCACCGCCAGTCTGAGCTGCAATGTCTGACACCTCTGCAGATGAGAAAGCCTGCTCCGCCTTTGCTTTGAAATCAATCTCAGAACCAAATGGGATCGAGATGCAGGACCTTTAAATCGGACGTGTCTGAGAACTCCTGAATAAACTTACCAACATACCAATCTGACCCTTTTTCTTTTACTTGACAAACGTAAAGTGAAAAGCACCATGTAAGCGTGCATGTCAAGATGATCCCGCATTTTCTGCTGAGCAGGGTCTTTATCCAAATCCACAATAGTCAAAAACCTCAATGTAATGACAAGACTCAGAGTACATGGTCATGACATCGACAACATTTGGCTTTATGACATTAAATGAAAGATTTATCCACTCTCAGGCATTTTGACAAGGCAGTTCATCTAGCCTATTTTGGATAAGTTCTCTCTCCTAAGTTTTATCCGCACTGTATCCCATTGGGACACCAGCAAATATGCCGTCTTCTTATTGCTACATTAAGTTATCGACGACGTGATGAAGTGCCACAATAGACGAGCGCTGATTTCCAGTTTCGGGCACTACAGCTCAGTCTTTCAATGCAGGCTCAGGTGAGAGGATGACTGGTGAAGGATGAGGGGATGATCTGATTCTACTCTAAGTTTCAATGACAGTGGCTACACTGTAATGCCGAGTTCAAAATGGGTTTCTCAGACAAATTGTCCTCCTCGTATTAAAAAAAGAAAAGAAATAAAAAGCAAAGATTGCATTCACCAGCTCTGTGGTGAATCCCTTTTTGGCTTTTGGACATCTTGGGTAACCATTTTCCACAGGACAATAGCAATGAGAACATAGGCTCATTCAAGTATTCCATCTCAGCAAAAGGAGTTATTGATATGTCACCAAATTCACTGACATGTTCACAGTAGTTTTATTCACAGCAAAGCTGGGGAAACGTCTTACCTGCAAAGGCCTCTCCTTACAATAGAAACACGGAAGAAGGACAGAAGGAAAAATATAGGTCTGTTCATATTAGACATGTGTGCTAAATATGGCCTCTGTCTGAATAATGTCCCTAGCCTTCATTTGCTTCTAAACACTGAGGTGGATGGATGCGCCAATTCATTTTCCTGTCTGTCTACTTTAAATAGCTTTCTTCACATTCCTTTTTCATGTTTGTTAGAATAGGAAATGAACTTGATTAATTATACCCAAACCCAAATTTGGCGATGGGATTTATTTACATGGTGAATTCAGCCTGATGTCCAACTTCTTTATAAAAATACTTGTTGACTACATTTAATTCTAGAAAGTGTCTATAGTTCCATCTGCAGTTAGGAGGTAAATATAAGTTGTCTATTTCTGGATTAGTATTTTTTGGATCACTGTGATGCATGACATGCTTCTTTTGGGACTGTTGGCACTACAAAGTTAACCTGAAAGGCAATAAGATTTTTTTTTTATTAGACTTAACCCCACATAACTCTGCCTCATGTCGTTCATAGAGTAAAAACAACCGATGCTGTTCCTTACAGAAGCGTCGATAGTTTTAATATGTAAGCCTACTCTACGGGCAATTATGCATTTGGGACGTTTTCAAAGGCAAATGGATTAGGATTCATTCGATTGTGGGCCGACTGAAGCAGTGGGTCTGCTACGGGAGAGTCGAGCTGAGGAATCTTGTGGTGTGCTCCGGGGGGTCATAACCAGTGTTGGGTAAGTTACTTTAAAAATGTAATCCGTTACAGTTACAAGTTACCTTGTTTAAAATGTAATTGTAGTGTAACTTTTTCGATTACTTTTAAAAAGTAATGTAACTAATTACTTTTGATTACTTTTTGATTACTTTAAGGTTTTAATGAGTATTAACCCATGATTAATTTTAGCATGTTATTATTAGCTATTGGCCGCAGCTAGCAGTTCAAGGCTAACGTCTTGTTAATGATCATAAACAGCGTAAATAAATACATAAATAAACCGACGGCAGGTCAGTTGTATCCGGATACAACATTTTAGTATCTATACTTTTTTAAGTATCGATACTTTTGACAACCCTAGTCTGAAATGTAGGACATGTCCGGGAAAAAGAGGACGTCTGGTCACCTACAGTTGGGTAGGCTAGGCTAGGCTAGGCTAGGCTAGGTCATAGACATTGATAAACGTTTGTCATGCATCAACACCAAACAGTCAAATATTAGTAAATCAATACGCTTCGTCTATCAGTGAGTTGCATATTTTGCAAAGGTTTTTCTTTATATTTTTTAAAAAATGTAACTAAATTTGTAATTCTTAATATTTTCGGAAGTAACTGTAACTCAATTACATATTTTCTCATTGTAACTGTAACGAATTACAGTTACTCTTTTTTTGTAATTAAATTACGTAACGTCGTTACATGTAATCCGTTACTCCCCAACACTGATCATAACTCAGCCTTCAGTTCCACAGCAAACGCCCCCCCACACCAGCTCTCACGCTGTCTTTCTAAAAAAGCCTTTTTTTTATCACATTCTCATGCAGTCAAGAGGAAGGTGAGTTAAAAAAAAAAAGGACAGGATCTATCACCACCTGCTTCTTCTCCGCTGCTTATTAAGGGGGGGGGGGGGCTGTCCGAGGCCATTCCCTCTGCCGTGTGTCCATGCACTAAAGGGTTCCACACTAAAAAGTTCTCCTAAGGTGCAGAGGTGCTGCATATGTCTGTTCATACACTTCTTGCTTTTTTTTTTCTGTACTGGGTGTATGCGATTTATTCTGAAATTCCCATTAATTGAACCATGCGTGCTCCAAATGCATGTTGCTGCTTGTCAGTGGGTTCATTCATTCCTATTTGAAAAGGGTTGGTACAAACCCACTCTAAAGCCGTGGAGTGAGAGGGTAGTCGAAGCACAGGGAAAACTACAAAAGACTAACTACTGGATAAGTTTCAACTACCCTAAATTCTACCCCTGTTAGTAAGACAGGCTTGCTGGTGTATTTTTCTGTATTTGAGAATATATTTGCTAAAGCTTCTATTAAAGCTAAAATTGAAAACTCTGTCTTTTTTTAAAAATTTTGGCCGAGTGGCTTCAAGAACTCGAATTCTTTTTTTTTTTTTTCTCTAAGAGGAAATCATGAAAAATGAAATGAGGAATGGAATAACAGCTTGGAGGAATGATGCTTTTCCTTTTCTTGCATGTTCTTGAAAGGAGGCATTTCCTATTTTATACTGGTTGGCAATTCTATTTGTTCTGTGCTGGCTATAGGGGGAGCTATAAGATGGAGGGGATAGGTGAGTGGCATCGCCTGAGGCCAGGCGGCTCGAAAGGCTCAAAGGTGGAATTGGTGATTGGAGTGAGTCGCAGCTGGCCCCCCGTCATCCCAGAGATGTTATTCAGGCTGCGTGACTTCTCATAACCTGTGGCTACATGACATGCACAAGTCAAAGGGCAAAGGTTAGAGCAAGGTGAAAAGTCATTTACAATATGTATGATCAGACAAGTTTTCCCATGACATGGCAAATATTTGAAATGGAAAGACATGTTCATGGCAGAGTATGGTGATATAGGCATTGATGGTATGTGGATGGCAGCGTTGCACATCATATATAGCAATAAAGGAGCCATTACAGTGACAAGCAGGTGTAAATCAAATCATAAAGATTTTGAACAAAAACGTTAAAAAACCAGCCCAAAACAGATAAGATATCATAGACAAAAGAAGGAAATTTGAAAAGGACAGACAGATGGATGGAGGGACAAACAGATGGACAGACAAACAGAGACAGAGACAGGACAAAAGAGGAATGTATGTTATGAAAATCAGCTATTAGTTGCCATAATATCTCTTAATTACCTAGATGTGGAGATCCCCAGCACCAGCATGAACCATGTAATGAGGGAAGGGTGAACTAAGTCCAATGAGCCCTTTAATCTAACCACCACCTCATGTTAATGCATCCAGTATTATTTGTGTGCTGTCTTTTTTTTGTATTCGACTAAACGGTGTAGAAATGAATGACATCATTCATTGTCATGTCCAGGCAGTGCGATCCAAACTGTGCCCCTGAAGAAGCAGTAACACCTTACCACTGGGAAACAGACAGAAAAACAAAGGTAACCACTGTTCAAATTAGCTCTGATGTGAAATCATTTTGAATATAAATATGTATTTTGGTGGAATTTGATAGTATGAAATATCACTGATAGACCCCCTCTCAATATTTTGGTGCATCACTAAATTTGCTACATAAGTTGCTTTGGTGTCTAAAACATGTTTAGAATAATATTTTTACATTTTACAGCTAAGAATGATCATTTCTGGTAAAAAAACTTTTTCATGATGCTATCGTTTTTAAATGGATATTATTATTACTATTTTTCTTATTATGGACTGTGCATAGGATCTGTAATAAAAGTGAGAAACTGAAACATTTTATGAAAATGTTTTGTAGATATAATTTCCAATTTGGATTTCTTTAATAAATACTTATTCCATGCTGTCTTTCTTTTTAGCAAAAGCATCAGAATATTCTAATGAGAGCTGAGATATGATATATACCTATATCTATATATATATAAGAAAGCTTTTACTGGATTAAATGTTTTTCATTTTGTATTTTTACTCTATTTTCATCTTATTCTATTTACACTGTTTTGCTACTTGCCTTTTAGTTTGTATTTATAGTTATACATAGAACATTTTAGAAATGATAGTTTTCCTGTAGAAGTTCAGAAGAGAAATATGTATTGCTTTATTTATGATTGTCTCCAATTGTGTTGATAGAATAAAATAAAATCAAGTAGGCACTTTAGTTAAAGGAGCCGTGTGTGAAGTACCAAAGCGGAAGAGACCGTTAAAAAACAGGCGTGTGTATGTATGTCGCTCAGCATTCAGCTGCTTTGTGACTATGTGGTGCACACGAAGACAACACAAGTTCATCTGGAGAGACTTATGATTACTCAGCCCTTAAGCCCTCCAACCATAAACTGTTAGCTACTGTAAAGTACAAAAAAACCCGCCACTCTTTTTTACTATCATTGATTTTTTTTCATATCTACGATTTTCACCCTTTTAACCTCCTGAGAGCCGAGCTTTGATCTGGTTTCTGATCTGTTCCAGATCTCTGGATCAGTAGGAGCTGATATGTTTGACCTGGTACAGGTAGTTCTTCTTCATAGAGGCTCAGTGGGTTTATCTTTAGATTTAAAATGTCTGTTTGGACATTTAATGAAATGTTTTCTCTGCAATTTGGTTCTGAGGGTCCAAATGACTTCTTTACAACATTTTAACTCCAGAATAAGAACATGATTGGTGTAAGATGTCTAATTTCCTTTAGATTTCAAACAGTAGTGTCTGATAGCGTCTGCTATGAGGCCGAGAGGTCAAAGGTCAAAGAAAAAGTAGGATCATGGTACAGAGAGGCAGAAATGCAGCGTCCTCATAGGAGAACAGGCTCTCAGGAGGGTAATTCATCAACAACTGCCTTGAGCTTTGAGCGGGACTGTGGACAGTACTTTGTAGTCTTTTTGATTGATCTGGTTTGTTGCTGCGGAGTTTTACCGATCCATTCTGTGGTTATGGGATCTAGGTTGCGGCTGAGAGTCTGGCGTGGCTTCTCTTTGCGAGCAGGCTGGGCTAATCCTTAGAGTAGGAGGAGGAGCTTGGCTATCGGAGAGGGAGCTTGGAGAAAAGCTATCAAAAGGATCCAAGTGAGGTGGTTTAGTCATCTGGTCAGGATCCCTCTCGGTGAGATTTTCCAGGCATAAGTAACTGGGAGCAGGTTCTGGGTTTGACCCGGACTATAGATCCTTTGAGACCTGGGAGTGCTGTGGGATCCCCCGGGATGAGCTGCTGGTGCTGCAGGGTGGAGGGTTGTCTGGGTCCTGAACCTGTTAGCTCCACAACCTGACCTCAGATAAGCAGAGCAGACCCCGTATATGTATCTGCAGTGCACTGGGTCTTCCCTGTTCCATTGCACTGGTGGTGACATGTTTGCATATTTTTTTTACTTTCACTCACACTTCCTTCAGCATATTGAGGACATATTTGTCTTTTTTGCTTAGTGCACATACTACTAAACTACATGATTTATGAGAGGTTTTGCAATACATTAATTCCCATTCATTCAAGATTTTCTTTTTTTAATAAATCATAATTCATTTAACTATTGTTTTTTCTTTCTCAGTTGACAGGTTTAGCCATAATAATGGCCTGCTGCAACTGTTGATTCCTCCACAGTCAGTGTGATTAGTGATGGGAGCTGCACTATTAAAATACCTTAGTCTCATCTAGCATTTAGCAGTTATCAAATTGATATTAAAGTGCATTTTCTCTGCTATCTAGCAGGAAAAATAAAATGCGGATGACACGCCTGGGCTTTAAGGCCCCGACTAAAGTTTATGATCGTTTGAAATTGGCTATGTCCCTTACATATAAATATGACTCATCTCACTGTTGTTTTATGTGCCTGACATGTACCACTGAACTCACTTTCTTTGGAGGGTCTGCCCCACCTCCTTTCTTCACATAATGGTATGACCCTAGTTTAATTTTGCATGTGAACGGCGGCATGGTGCGCCCTTAGAAAAAACTAAAGCTGATCCCATGCAACTTCTGCTGGACAGGCTGAAGATTTCCACAAATCTCTCATGTCCAGCTATCTGCAGTGCTAGTCGTAACCATTTATGTACACAAATTAAAATATGCCCGCTAGTCACCACGCAAAGGTAGATCAGCATCACAATGTGGAAGCACAATCTTTACACCATCAGTTAGATTAAAGGCAGATATGGGGCATGCATAGTCAAAGGCAAGGGCTGAGGCTTTAAGTTTAAAGGGAAAGTTGCCCACAGAAAGCTGCTGTGTGGCATGCAGAGGAAAGATGCGGATGCAAGGTTTGAAGCCCAAAAGGTGGATAACAAAAGGTGGAACAAGGATGAGTAAAGGAAATGCATGCAATGCAGGCAGCGTTTGCTAAGGCTGACGCTAACATAGAGCTTTTTCAAAAATATGTTCAGAAAAACTGGAAAACAAAGTGGTTATTGAAGCTGATTAGCTGAACACCCAGCATGTGACAGCAGCTACCAGCAACTAGTCAAACCTACACCAAAGGTGGATGTTAAACGCAGCCGAGGAACGGTGCTTCATGGGCTTTGCTGAGCCTTATCACAGCAAGCCAGGTCAAAGATAATCCTGTGATGAGTCACAAAGCACCTCCACTTCTTTAGCTCACCATTTGAACATTCAAGGTTGATCAGCGAAAGGCAAATCCTTCATCAGAGCCACAGAAAACGGAATAAAAAAAGGCCCTGCTGGCAATCGCCTTCGATCTTTGCTACAGTCTATCATATAAAAGTCTGCGACCTGCAAGAAAGAGCAAAGACAAGTGAAGCTCGAGGTGTTGGTGGATGTTGTTGGCCAGCTAGATGCATCTCTTTTGCGCCGATTCTATGAACACATAAGTGACAAAACCTTGATGCGAAAAAAAACAAACCGTGTCAGGGCACCCACCACTCAAACTATTTACAGAAACTTAGCAACACAAGGAACTCAATCTGCCTCCACGGGTGCTCACAGTAAACCTTGCACTTATTGGGAAAGATCCTTGCAAAGTCGCACAGTCTATAAGAAACTCAGATGCAAGCCATGTAAGGAAGAGACTGATTTCTTGGAGTAAAGGCGTGTTTGAAATGTGGTCAAATGAATAGCAGCTGTAAACAAAAGCCTGAGTGTCTGCAATGCACCAGACACTGCTGCACATGAACAAAATATAAAGGAGAGAAGAAACAGCAAAGCAAATGTGCAAACAGCAATCTGCATCAAGCACCCCAGTACAAGAAACCAACGTGTTTGGTGTCCCCGGGGCCAGCAGGAAGCTGGTGCTTTTCAAAAGATGATTCCAGTGTGAAAAATTCTGGCAACGTGCTGATCCAGGGAGCTCAGCTATGAATGTAAAAGAGACTTTAAAATCCAACCATTTCTTTTTTATTGCCTCTTCCACAGCTGTGTTGATGTCCATGTCCTGTATTTAACATCATCAGCTCCTGAGCTTGATCATTTTCTTTAGCTGTATATCCTTTTATGTCAAGATGACGGCTTTATTTTGGATGGTGACTTCCTGGCGTAGTCCAATTATCCGAGCACAGGTGGATTATTCCATGGAGCAAATGTTCTGATGGCGGTCTAAATTTAGATAAAGCACCTTACGGAGACATGGCATGATCAAAGATCTGTCCAGAGAACACTATTAGGCTGAAAATGGAAAGAGTAGTTGTAGCCCGATAATGGAAAAATCCCAATTACACGAGTTCACCACAAGAGTTTTTTGGTTGAAGGCCTTTTCTGTGTGGGTATAGCTTGTTCTCCCTTTTGTTTACTTGGCTTTTCACCTCACCGAATTGGAGTAGTGATATATCTTTTTGGGGGCTTCCACGTAGTAATCCATTACACACATATTACTAACCATTACCTTTTCAACCACTATCTATTCAGCTCCCTTCAGGCACTACATTCAGATGCTAGCACCAAATGGAAATGCATAAAGAAAACAAGTTGAGTTGAGCCGGGTCATGATTATACCGTGTACCAGGTCATGTCGGACCAAGTCACTGATCCACATTGTACTCATCTCATCAGACCTGTGGCCTTGGAAACCCAGGTGAAAAGAGAGAGAGGGAGAGAGAAAAAGAAAGAGAGCTGTCGACTTTGTTTCTGTCCACATGGAAGACCGCCCATGACCAGAGAATCAGTAGACAATGGACCTCCATTCCAGATACAGCTTCCAGGAGCTTTGGCCCAAAGGCTGTCAGTCCATGTTGTGACTCACTGGGGAAGAGATGTGGGGAGGAATCCGGCAAGGCGAAGATGCTCACTTTGTGTTGGGTCATCGCAGGGATTAGCAGTGACCTGGAGCAGGTGGTACCGAGTGGCAAAAGAGGTGCAGCATTGGTTGCTGAGACTAAAGACGAGACCATGGAGAAGGATGTTCTGGCCTGTTCTAAGACTCCCATAGAGAAAAACCAAGGCATTCCTTGCTTTATCTGGGTGGAGAACCTGTGACTCAAATTGAAAATACTGTTCTATGGTAGAGTCTGAGGACTTGTTGGAAGACTCTGATGTTGCTGATAAAAAAAAAAAAAAACGTTTAAAATCTACCGAGTGGCTGGGGGGTGTCACTCGGCCAAGCCTTGTCTTTGTGACGTGGAAGTGCAACGTGAACCAGAGAACGTTCCATCTAGAGGAGGCTTGTGCCACTCCTTGGGAATGTTGAGTCCAGGATGTTGGATATGATGCGACCCCATCTAATTACTGAACCTAGGAACGCACAGGAGCAGTAGTGTTTTTTTATCCATGTAATGGAACTATGGACCAGATTTTGACCGTCTAAATCACACTTTCTATGATGTCTTGTGTCGGTGCAAGGTGTTTCCCTGCTATTGTAACTTTTTGATCAGTATTTCATCCTTTTCATCCTAAGGTAAAATTAATAAGGAATCTAAAAACATAAGATTTTTTTCAGAGAATTACTGATACAGCTAGCTTTAGAGGTCTATGCTTATCTCAGTCAGGAAAAATAACATATTAATCACATAGTTGTGCTATAGTTGGCATATGTTTTCCTTTAAAATATGTATATCGTATGACAAAGGTGACACCCATTTCCAACTCATAAGTTATCTGCGACAAAGTTGAAATTACTCTATTTATTCATTTTGTAACGGTCAAAGCAATACAACCTTGTACCATGAAAGGCAATGAAGACACTAGGGTTGAATTTTGATTCATTGTATGATTGTGTAAAATTAGAATATGATGCATTGCTTTGTTGTAAGTAGCTATCAAAGTCACCAACTGATTTTTATAAATTAGCCCTGATTACCAGTGTCCAATTTGGCATCATCCAAACTGATGGATTCTGAAAACTATTTTGTTTGTGATGATGACTTAACCATGGTTATCATATTGCTAACCTTATCAGGTTTTTCTGGGTAAGACAAAGCACTATCTGATGTTTCTCATCCATCTGCAGACCCCAGCAAAAAATGGACAGCACACCAGAATTAAGCCCCATCAAGGTTAATCATCTAACTTTTATGAAGGTTTTGCATATTTTGATGAAACATGAACCAAAATGTTTTTTTTACTATGAAGAATATCCATATGAGTTTCATCCGTTTTTCACAGCAGGCTGAACACTGGAACAGTTTCAACAGTTTATCTGTTCCAAATCCTTTCTTTCCAAATTCCAACAGCAGTCTTTCATATTTGTGTGTGATAGAAGATTTTTTGATGACTTATGAAAAATCCATAGAGGCCCATGTATAAAAAAATCAACCTCACAGCAACTAAGTGGTCAGCCACTATCTAAGTGGTCAGCTTGACATCCAATTCTACTGGTCATCCAATTGACATTGGGTCAGTTACAGACTGCTCATGGATAGCCTGATTACATTGGTCTGCCTTGTCATGTGACTGCCAGAGACACACTGAAGAAAGTGGCGTAAAAAGTTTGATTTTGGCTGACAGGGAGGTGATTATGACACTGTAGAGGTGTATCAGGGAAGATGTGATGGTTAAAGGGGTTCTTTTGTAGCCATGGTGGCTTGTTAAGTTTTAGCAATGGTTTTCATATTTTTGCAATTGGTATTTAATTTGACATCATAGATTTCTTATGCAGACACTTGTTATACTACTCCATGTAGCAAGGTGATACAGCATTAAGTATTTGTTGATCATAAAGGTCTACATAACTCTTTTGTCATTCTTTTTGAGCACCACACTCAGACACATTACATTGACAGACTGCATTATATTTGTTCCTGGTGGTAGGATATAGAACCATTCATTTTTTATTTTTTTTTTACTAATGCTTGTCCTGTAGTTTGCATGTAAAGAGTTTCTAAATTAGAATGGGAGTTTGGGGCTTCTTCAGGCTTCTATCTTTTGATTTGGGTTTCCAGTGTGGGACAGCAAGCAGAATCCCCCTCCTCCTACCTTTCAGATTATCATTCAAATTGCGTAAAGCTCATGCCTGTATTATTCTGAAATGTGCGTGTCCTGGCCTGATTTTTTATCTGGGTCACTGATGGACGGATGGACGGATGGACGAATAGATAGATAGATAGATAGATAGATAGATAGATAGATAGATAGATA
>JABUIW010042147.1:0-18132 GCA_013363375.1 Menidia beryllina | reverse complement strand
ATAGATAGATAGATAGATAGATAGATAGATAGATAGATAGATAGATATGGAAAGGTTAGTTGTAAGTATTACATGGGCTTTGGTTTGTTCTGCTGATATATTTATAAAGTCTAAAACTTTACTACAATCCCATCATACGTTTATTGATAGTGTGTGCATTCAGATTTATTGCTTGATGATTAAAAAAAATCAAATTTGAATAAAGGAAAAGAAACCAAATTTGAATAAATTAATATCTGCACAACAATAATTATAGCTTTGGCACTTTTACTTTACATATGTACTGATCAGCTATAACATTTGGAGGAATTAAAACAGATGTAGGAAAATCTCATATAGCTGTGGAGTCTAACTGTCTAAAGGAAGTAGAACTTCAGCAAAAATTTGGGATGTCCACAGCAGATTGATGTAAAACGGCTGCTCATTGCCATGTTATTTAAAGTCATTTACTCAGTTTTTATCATTCCCACTGAGTACTATTTGAATGTCTACCTTCTTTAACCAGTGGAACACCGCCATGTAAACGTTATGGAATTGGTTTTAATGTTATAGCTGATCAGTGTATTCATCAAGTGTTTTACAGGCCATAAAGCAGTTCTATATTTTAAGCATTTTAAGCATTTCAGAAGTATCGTCTTCTTAGCAAAAGCAGGACATTCATTTGCATTTCTAGCAGCTTATCGATGGTGACTTATTGTACATACCTCTACTTGTCACACTTTGGTGACACAACGCACAGGTAGAGACTGAAGAGGGAAGCCTAAAGATGGGATGAATATATCATTATTAGAATGGAATGTGGAAAGAAGAGGTGGAAGGTAATGAATGAAAAAGATCAATTAAATGCATGTTCACAAAACTAGTTTGGCTAATTTATTATTATTTTTAAATATATGTTCACATGAAAAGAGAAATTGGACACTGGGTGATTAGCACATGTGCATATATATAGTTATGTGTAAGTAACTTCTGTGTTGTTCTGATAAAACATAGTCCATACCACTTTGTCCCGGTAAGGTCATGAGGGGATGTAGCCTTTTCCAGCGGATTTTGGGTGGAAGGCGGTGTACACCCTGAACAGCAACGCTCTCTAGTTTTGGATGCTGGGAAAAAGCTTTTCATTTTTTTTACTATTTCATACATAAACTTAGATAAATAGCATATTTGCCCAAAATATATATAAATATAATGTTCTCTTATTAAGTGAACAACTACTACAGACTATCTGAAATTATCAAACGCTTTTCTAATTGAATAAGAAAACCTCCTGCCGCACACCATGCAGTGGGAATAGACAGTTTCTCCAAAATAGTTCTTATTACCTCACAAAAACTTTAGGTTATCATATGTACTTTACAGTAGGGGACTCCATTTGGCCCTGGGCCGACCAAGCCTATGTACCTCCTTTGGACCTCAATCTCCCATTGTCTCTAGTCCTGGATCTTATTTTTTCTCTAGGCTGCAACTTTCATTCTCTCCAGCAATGTGCCCTTTGTCCTGAGAACTATTCTGACCAGCGCTAGTCCTATAGAATAGGTCTAAACCCCTACCCTTCACTGCGTCACATCTCTAACTCGTGGTCATGTCTGAGCCTCTGTTGAATTTTCAGTGCTTGTCCTCCATCCATCCAATTGTGCATTTATTTTCTTACGCTTATCTGAGGTCAGGTTGGACACAGGTTTAGGAATAACAAACAGATATCCCTGTCTCCAGCAACACTTTCCAGCTCCTAATGGGGGATTGCAAGTTGTTCCCAGGACAGATAGGGTATATAAACTCTCCAGCAAGTTCTAGGTCTACCCCAGGACCGCCAACCAGTTGGACTGGCCCTGTTCTCTATCACATCGAGAAAATCTTATCACTTCCTTCCACAGGACCATTAGTCAGGGCGTGTCGATACATCCTTAAGATACTCTGGTTTGCCCAGCCATCCCTGTTCTGCCCCTACAGTCATGTGCAGGGCGTGTGGGTTAAATATATTGTGAGTACAAGAAAACAGAGAGCATCTAAACCACCTACCCTTTTTCGATTTTCCAGCTATGATCGCTTTGCTGGCGTATTGCTTGTGGGTTAGTAAGCTCACATAATTTACCTTGATGTGGCGTCATCCACCAAGTGAGAGGTCCTCTCCAGCCCCCTCAAGGACATCCCAGTGATTCTTAACTTTACACGCTTGGAACTTCTTGGAGGACACCGTAAGCTTGCCATGTTTCTTACCAGCATGTTGCTTAGAGGCACAAATAGCTGACGGCCCAGTGGGTGAGAGTTCTACTCTGGCTAGCAATAGTTAGCTTGTGTGCTGCTCGAGAAGTCATTCATTTTAATCTTGGCAAATTCCAAGGTCTGCATATGTTGGGTATGACAACTTACTTGTCAGAACACGTTACTCACATGTGTTGATGCACTTGATGAGTCCCTGCTGTTCAAGGCATGAAATGCTGAAGCAGCAATTGTGGGGGGGTTTCAGCCATCCTGACCATTGTCCATTGTTTGGCTAGCATCTGCATTCGTTAAACTGACTTCCTGGTCAAAAGGACTGCTGCCGGTCTTTTTGTCCTCTTACCCAATCCTGCTTGTCTGCCAAATTCTATATCTGGGTTACACTTGTCTGAGCCTATGTTACAGTCGCTGTTCCCTGTCTTGACAGAGGGCATCCGGAGCATTAAGAGGAGGACAAATCAGCATTTTGTCAGTTTTTACACTTTGGTCCATGGGTTGTAGATGCTTATCAGCAGGCACCCCGCCTTCCCTCTGAGGTACAGGATGGCTCAAGCCAAAGTCAGATGTCTTGTTGACCGTATAAAGGGCTGCTTCCCTTTCAGCAGTCTGTGCAGTTGCAGCATGGTCATATGAGTTCATGTTCATTAAAATTTCACCATGTCAATGTGGCCGCCAGCCCCTCCTTTGGAGAGTGGGGGCTGAATGAATCAACTGTAGTCAACTGTGCTATCTCCGCAGTCAGCCTAGCGTCTTGGAGGCTGGTCAGAGTGGACACTCCCAGTACAGTTTTGCACCACCTTTGCAAGCCTTTTTGATACCTATGTTGCATCCTGCATATCGATAGTCCCTCTACCTCTGTGGCTGGATGTGAAATGGAATTTAAACATGTGAACTTCTATATAACTAATTTATCAAGCACTGTGGTGATTAAGGCACTGGGCTTTAACATCTCCTTGTAGAATTTTTCAAATGGTTACTTCTTCTTTGAGAGAAAGAGAGAAAAAGAAGGTCTCTCTGACGTTATGCTCCCATCAGACAATAAGTGACTTTATGCCTTCACTGCTGTTTTATAGATGAGTTGTGAAGCATGTCCAGGCAAGCCATTTCGTCTTAAAGGAGTATCGATATTTCCTGACAAATGGATGCATACCCTATACATATGGAATTTGTAACGCAATTGAAAGAACTTACAACATGACTTTATGTTGGATCTCACTAGAAAATTATACCTATCTTGAAAAACAGTTGAAAACAATTAGATGGTCAAATTCCAAACATGTCTTTAAGACATAGAGACCTGGATGACTGAATTTTGTTCCCCTAAATTCCTGAGGCCATGGTTCTCAATCACAAAATCTAGATAAGCCTATCATTGAATATTCAGGTGGCCTTCCTCTAGGCCAACACAAAGACACTTGAAGAGGGCTCTGTAATCTCATTATCTGACAAACAATTGGCAATCAAAATCAAACCCAGAGGCACTTACCTTTTCTGTGTATCTACACACACGCCTGCTGACCTTTTACCTGGAAAACTCTGGAGAGAAAGAATGTCCAACCACACTCCAATTTGGTTCCAGATTCCACATCACATGTGGTTTTGGGAAGATCGACTGTATTTCTAGTTTTTAGCGATTCACACCCCAAGCTCACTATCTCAACCCTTTTCTTTTTTGATATTTTTCTACCTATTCCATCCTTGGGAACTTGATTGCTACATTCATTTTTATTGTTATCTATTCTTTTTCATCATGCCTAACACTTCTGCACTGGTGTTTTATAACCCATATGTTTTTTCACCTATGTTCATATAGTAATTGTCAGTTTTGTATGAACAAAAGTAGGTGGAAGCTTGGTTAGAGGGCAAAATATGCACAGCTATAGAAAAACAATAGAGAGAAGTAAACCATTGACAAAGTGCACTGCAATGTGAAAGCATGGTCTAGTGGGGATGGGAAGAAAATTTGGTCGACCAGCAGGTTGTTGATGAGTGGCTTCGCCTTGGGCAAAGACAGGACAGGCTGTCACAAACTATTTGGTTTCACGTGGGCCACCAGAACCGCTAGCGAATGAGCCCATGTGTACTTGCAACTCCAAGGTGACTTACCAAGTTTGAGGAATGACCCCCTTTAACACCTGATACCAAAAATCTTTGTAAACAAATAAGCAATTGGCAGGTGCATTGCCTGGACCTAGATCAAGAAAGAGGGCCACCTTAACCTGCCTCTCCTCCTCCCACTTCCCTTGTATGATGGTGGGGTCAGTATTTTCCTCAATCCCAACGACAAGTCTCCCAATGAGGAAGCAGGACCTGAGGGTGTTCCAACAATGGGGGTATCACACATTACTTAGCCTCCCTGGTAAGGTCTATTCAGGGGTCCTGGAGACGGTGGTCTGTCGAATAGTTGTATTTCATGGACCAGCTGCATACCTTTTTCCGGGTCTTGGAGGGGGCAAGTGAGTTCTAGCCCAAATGTGTTTTTGCGAATGTGAACTAGGGGTTAAACCATGTTCCTTGAAGACTCTTCTGGGGGGTGCTCCGTGAGTATGGACTACTGGACCTCTTGTTCGAACCGTTCGGTCCCTGTGCAACCATGGGCAGAGGCTGGTCCACATTGAGAGTAGTAAGTCGGATTCCTTCCCAAAGTCGGACTCTGTCGCTGATTCTTTTCATTACTATTAAAGGCAGAATTTCCTAGTGTAGAGGGGATCCGGGGAGGTGGCCTCTGTGTTGGATCTCTGATTTTTATGCAGATGATGTAGTTCTGTTGGCTTTATCTAACAAACCCTCCAATCTCACTGGAACTCATTTCTACATCCATATATGACGAGTTTGCAATATTCCTCAATGACTAAATGCAATGGTCTCCACAACACAAACAACTACTTTGCCCCCAGTTAGACATCTAGAACTGACACATTTCACACCTGTCACTGACAGAAAATAGTTTCTGTCATTAAAGCTCTCTTTTGTCCAGGCCTCCCATGTTTATACATAAAGAGGCCTAGCTTAAGCCTGACATTGTCAGAGAGAGGAAAGCAAATGGACCAAAAAAGAAAACGGCAAAGAAAAATCACCCAGTGAGGTCTAACAATGTTAAAATGATTCTTTGGGTTGCAGTTTTCTCCTCACCTCCATCTCTTTTCAGTTTTTTTTTTTCAAATGATCATGCCTGTCCAGAAGATCAAAACCAGCATTTTTCTCATCCACATCAGAAAAACATTCACTTACCGCAACTGGTCTTCCATAACTATCATCCAATAAGTGGTCCATCCCTTTGTATGGAATGCAAAGCTTCATATTGGAAATCAATAAACAATCGCTATCCCAATCCATTTCTGTTACACCCCTCCTTTGGTGTAACATACTGGGTTCACTGTATGAAACTGCTGAACTGTCACACAACACTCGGGACCTGGTGGCATTCTGGAAGATCCAAGAGGGCCAGATCAAGAACAGGGCTTATATGGACCTGCTGTGTTTAACAAATGTTACAGACCACCCAAAGGTCAGATAATACATTTGGCATTGGGCCTACCTCGTGAATCTTACCTCTGTCTCGTTGCTCAGTTTGACTGCAGGATTTCAGCATCTTGTACATATACAACCGCTTCATTTTGGAAACTCACAGAATCCAGACCATACTGCAGGGCACACTTGCACTCACACCTGCAACACCGTTTGAACACCTGTGTTCCTCTGGTGGCAGGGCCTCCTTTAGTGCATGTCTCCACCTTCCCAGCAACAACCTCTGCTACAGGCTTGGTTGTACAAGCCTCATTCTATTTGGGGGGACAAGAGACCCACTTGTGGTCCATGTCTGCCCACTCAACACATCTAACCAGACCTGAGACAACCAATGACTAATTTGGGGATTCCAGGTACCTAACAACCTCTCTGCATACGCCCTGAACAAGTTTGAGTTTGTATTCCCTGCAGCCTAAACTGAAAACCGTCTTGAAACCTGTTTGACCGACTCAGTTTGTTTAAAATAGAACAGCGATACTTCCTTGTTTGCATGAGAGGCAGAAATGACCATGCTCTACTTTGTCTCCATCTGCCAACAGAATTTGCTCCAAAGAGGTGTTAAACTGTGGAGCCCCCCTCACACTTCAAAGAAAAACGTTGCTTTAAGTGGACACAAATCCTAGTCCTACAGCTTAATCCATGGTTGTGGTTAAATTATAAGGAAACAATATAGTTAACACAAGCCAAAGGTGTGAAGACGATTTTTAACAACTTCAGACTCTCTCAGACTCACCATGCATTTCACACCCGAAACTCTTTCCATAACTTTAAACATGACTAAAGATAATGCTGCAATAATGCAACAGTACAGTAAACATGGGTTAAGTGGGTTTCTGCCAACACCGAAGAACTGCTGAGTCAGAGAGTGCTACATCCACAAAACTAGAATGGCCACATCTGAACTCAGTTCCAGCTTCAGCTCTGAGCGGGACTAGTAAAAGTATATTCAGGGACATTAATAAAATCCATCTTCTAAAGAGACAAAGTAAACACATTTAAAGCTTAAAAAATGCCTTTGTAGTGTAACCCATTGTTTAGTATTATGAACCTTTCACTGTATTTTCTGAAACTTCCTGTATATGTACCAGTTGAGCTTTAAATTGCTGATCAGTAGTTAAAGGCTTGATCAGGCTGCTCAATATTCTTTTTCTATTGATGGTCTCTCTTCCAAAAGCCAAAGCCATGAAAAAAATAAATGAAAAAAAAAACAAACAAAATACCATGAGGACAATTTACAGGCGCAGTGATTAGGATTTACGGTAGACTGGTAGCAAAGATGCAGACTGCAGCCAACTGGTTTTCACTATTTCATCCTCCACTGTCATGCATGAGAATACCAAAGACTCCAGCTCCAAAGAGTGATAATCAATCCACCTCAGTGCAGAATCTGAATTTGTCTGAGTGAAATTGTGCTTTTTCAGAATGAAAAGGAGAGATAAAAGGGACTTCTTCAGCTAATGTAATGTTTTAAGGATAAAAAGATAAAAATGGTCTCACGATGGGTTATGCCCACCCTGTGTCATTTATCTTGTAATGCCAATCCCGATTGACTGGTGATCATGATGCCCATATCATCCATTCTTGGCCTGCCCACCACAGCATTGTCATATTCAAGATGAATCATTTTCAAGAATAAATCATATTCAAGATGAAAGCAAGAAGCTGTCTAAAGTTCCATCTTGCACATGATCCTCATTAATTTCACTGTCTCAATATAGAGAATCCTGAATTCCAAGATAAGATTATAAAACCACCAGCACTCAATGGTTGGTGTTTAAGCAAGAGAGCCACAGGTTTAGCATGGAATGAACTACCTAGAGTGTGATGACCTGGAGGCAGGAAGCTGCCTATGATTCCCCTTCTTAAGACGGCAAAGACTGTTGACTGGCTGTTTTCCCTCAAAGCCCACATGGCATGAATAAATAGCACCCAAATAAACCGTTATTGTAGAAAAACCTCTTTTTTTGGGAATCAACTCCTCGAGGAATGATAGAATCACATTGACGGAGCACTGAAAAGAGGGTTGCCCTGTCACTGGCTCCTCAAACATCCTCCGCTTCCTGTCGTAAAGGGAGCCAATTGAAAAATCTCTGGTGTGCTACATGGCATGGATCACATTGAGAGGAAGGTGTCCAAATGACTCCACTCATGGGCCAGGCCCTCTTAGTTTGGAGTAGAGAAACATCACTCACTGGATATCCCAGCACCAGCAACCCTATGGCAACAAGCATCTTTGACAGGACAGCGTCCATAGGCAATGCCCTGAACCAGGAGGGCGATGTAGGGTTAGTATCTCAGTGACACTGAGCCCCGCTATAGGGACGCAACCCAAGGCTGAAACTTCATCACATGCAAGTGGTACTACTACCGTGTCAGGCGTCCTCAGCCTGAGTCACAACCTTTAGGGGATTGAGCCATGTAGCTGGACACCATGCCCTCTAAAGATGCTGACTCAGAGTCCAGAGCCAGTCCCAGAAAATCTATATTTTGCACTTGGAAAAGTGCCTTTTTCTGTCAGTTTATGGTAAAACTCTGATTGACCAAATATAGGAATACTTTGGCAACCAGTACATCTGCCTCCTATTTGAAATGAGCCAAAAGGAACTAGTCTCCAAAGTATGTAGCAGAGCATCCTGGTACCTTAATGCTGCTACTGCTGCCTTGGTACACCTTACAAGCATTCTTGGTTTCCAATACAATAAAAAAGGAAGCACTGCATACTTGTAACAGACATCCCAAACAGAAAACCTCAGGTATGGAGGATAAATTCATGTATGAAATATAAGCATGCTTCTGGTAAATGGATGTGAGCCAATTGTCTTGTTGCACCAGGTGCAGAAGGGCTGTTTATTAGGATAATCAAAGCACCCTTAAATCACCTACAGGGTGAATCTAGCTTCCTGGCTTTGGGAAAAGACAATAGCTGGAATAGAAAAACGCCTTAAATCGTCCTGTGAATTGCAGCCTGTAGCCCCACTGTTTACTGGATCCAGGAAAACCAAATGGGAATGGTAAAAATCCTGTCTCTTTAGTATCAGAGACGATGGGGTGCGTCTTCTTCTTTCTCTCCTGCCACGCCTGCATGAGAGACCCCTCCTTTGGGTTTGGGGCCTCTCCTCTGCCAGCTTGGTCTCATCTCTGAAGAGTGTATCCAGAATCTCCCTGTGGATTCTTTTTGCTGGTGTGCCTAACAACGCAGCAGCAATGTCTTACAGTTTTGGATGCTCCAGTGTATAGCTGACAAAGTAGCTAGTGCCTTGCGATGGAAAAGAAGATAGCCTGGTCTGTGAGCGGTTAAGAAAAGCTAGTCGATAAATCAGGGATGAGCTTCAAAATGAAAATAGGTTTTTGAATTATGTTACTGTGGTACGCAGGCCCCTTAAGGATGGGCGACGTGGGCATCACAATTACCAGTGAATCCAATTGGCATAATTTAGATAGCTTCTCCTCTGGACTGTGAAAAGGAGGCGTGCTTTTCAACAACGTAGATTATGTCATGTCTCAGGGTGGTGTTAGATCCGAGATGTCTCTCTTATAAGTTGCGTTGTGAATTTGTTGAGTTGTTTATTTAGTTTATTGTTCCGTTTATCTTTGGGTAAAGAAGTTATGCATGTTTTGGAGTTTTAAATTCAACGCGTAATGCGTCTGTTTAGGTCTTTATCTTCATGTGACTCATAATGCGTATGGTTAGATTATATGTGTATGTGAGTCGATGTTTTTGCAGACTACATAGCCTGAACATCAACCTCGAAGCCCAAATACCAAGTGACGACCCACGGCTTTACTCCTTCACCTGACGCCCATCCCACTCTTAATAGAGTTCCCTCTACCTTTTCGAACATTCCCGTCCGTGGTGCGCTGGAACTCCCCCGCGCTCAGCAGGAAGCAGGCCCGGTCGTGCGGGTAGCGCTCGCGGCTCGTGGTGGAGCCCAGACCTCCAGTGGCTGGGCTGCGCTCATCCCCAAGGACCTGGTCAATGGTGGGGCAGTCCTCATTGGCCAGGGCTGCTGCACTGGCTGCTGCATCACCATTCTGCTTTGAGTCTGACAAAAGAGTAGGCGAAAATGGATGGAGCAGCTGTGGAGGTCAGGAAATTAAAGGAATATACACAATATACACAAATGTTTTCAAGAGAACTGTAATGGACAGTTCCCCAGTCCTGTTGCCCATTATCTGCTGGGATAGGCTCCAGACCCCCACGACATTATAGACAATGTTTGGACGGATGAATTATCAAAAGAAAACTATGGAGAAAAAAATCAAATAAGTAAAGGTTCAAACAAAAGAAATGTAAAGAAAGATAAAAACCATTATGCTAAGTCGTACAACCATGTTGAACAATACCAGATGCTTTAATAGTCTCTGTGGCCTTCATAGTCATTAACTCATTCGCTGCCAAAGACGTCTATAGAGGTCTTTTATGTTTTTCAATGCGAGTGGCTTGGGGGGCGATCGGCGAAAGTTTTTCCGTAAATATGGGCTTCTAGACAGAGTATCGACTAACAAATTTACCCTCTAGGTAGCTGTGCCACTTTTGATGGGAGATTAGCATAGATTGTAAGCAAATAAAAACAAACGCAATGGTTCGCTATGAGAGAAATGGCGCCAGTGAGACGCACGTCGAGGAAGAACGGAATAAGGTAGAAACAAAATCTTTTTTCCTGATGATAGAAGAGAGTCTCCACTTTCTTATGGTGTGTTCGGTGTTTACATAGTCATAGCACAAACTATTCTGTGGCTCTTGAAAAATCAGTCAAAATTCTCAAAAAACTCTGGCAGTGAGCGACTCTCTGTTCTGAAAATGGCTGCCAGTCAATGAGTTAATATATTATTTTAGATATATAAGAAATTGTTTGAAATTAATAATAGCTACCCAACTGTAAAATCTGACTGTCTCTGTATACTGCACAGACGTAGCTTCTGTCCACATCAGGCAGAGATAGAGTTTCAAAATATCCCAAACTGTGGTAGATTTCCTGTGGCTGTCAGTAGAATGGCTCGTCTTTCCATAATGACACCACTAAAAAAAATCACTCAATATATTGAGACAATATTTGAGGATTGATGAGGTGAAACAAAAATACATTTGAGGATTGTTTACATTCATTTGATCTGTGAAGCATGCAGAAGGACGCAATTCCTATAAATAAGTAAATCTGTGCATGTGATCTTTTAGCCACTGGCTTTAATGACGCCATGGTTGCAAAGCAAATTACACTCTCCAAAATCCACTTGTAGAAAATAGGCCTTGGATGACTTTAGTACATTCTTATAGCATCACTGTTGCATTTCCAGTCAGTCTACCATCTATGTAAAGCCCAGGTATCTGTACCTGGGGCTGAAGGTGACAGAATTATACTGGAGGTTTAAAGTGTACCAGGTAAAGACTTAGACTTAGACTTAGACTTAGACAGTACTTTATTGATCCCTTGGGAAGACTCCCTCAGGAAATTAAGGTTACCAGCAGCTTAAAGGGCAAACAGTGTCAAGTTAGAATCAAAAAAGGGAAATGATTGTAGACCATGAAAGCACCTTCAACACTGAGCTATGCTGAATGGGCAAAGTGGAATTGGAATCAAATGTTTTTTATGGGGGTTGGTGCATCTAGTCTATTCTAACTGAGGTCAAATGCCTGAGATTTTTTAGGTTAACTCAATGCTCTTTGACGTTACATACCATGTCCATCAGTTCACTAATACAGTCTGTGTAGTGGACGCAACAAAAACTGAGGGTGTCCTGACAAAAACTGAGTAATGCCAGCGACTCATCCAGAGCTCACTTTGAATAGATCCAGGTTAAAGGCAAACACTTGGTTTGAAAACGTGGTATGAGACGAAGGAAAACAAGTCAAGATCACCTGAGTAGCATCAGAGTAAATAATTCAACTCAAAGCTCCAAGGACATTTACCATTAGATGACAGTGCTATCTTCAAACCACCAGGCAGAGCAAAAATCTTAGCCCTTGAAAGCCTGATCCAAGAAAAAATTGGAGAAAAAAAAGTTATTTTTTAGTCTGATGTGTTTTTTGGGCCCTTTAATAAAATATGAAAAAACTTTAAGCCTTTTTCTTTTACCTTTAAAAATAAAGTCTACAAAAAACTTTTTTAAACTTTATGCTACAAAATCAGGAAGTAGGTACATCAATAACATACATCCAGCACAATTGGGGAGAAAAGATATTCTATTTTAGGAGCATTGTGTTATGTTATGTTAAGCCCTGACATTCCACATGGTGAGTGGAACTAGATATTGTCAGGAACCATTGAAGGAATAACAGTCAGTGACCAGAGGACACCAACAAATGTCTAATCAGAATCAGAATCAGAAATACTTTAATAACCCCAGAGGGCAATTATTTTAATCTGGAAGTGTCTAAACTATGGGACCGAGCCTCAACTAGCTTCAGTTCCACCCACTCAATGATTTGGAAAAGTCATTGCTGATAACAACAAAACATGTTTGTTTTTTTATTATTCCAGTTCATCCCTGGGGTTATGCTCCACTTCAGTTTTGACCATGTACACATGGTGAAAGAAGCATTACCAATGAACTGCAGATTCACCGCAGTGTCACTCTATAAGGCAGGGAAGCCAAAACCTTTCTACAGCTTTCAAACGAAAGAAACTGACTTTCCTCCCTTCTTTCTTTTCAGCAAACTGCTTTCTTCAGCCGGGATGAATAATGTAACGGGTACGCATTTAACCATCAAGTGTTTTAAGTAGAAACGCTTCAAATTTTCTAAAGGTGTTCGTTATTTGTCTCTGTTACAAGCTGTTGAAATATGAAACTGGAGTCTTTTCTCTCTTTTTATTTGAAATGTTAGTGGTTTTTCACTGTGCTTCCTCTGCTGAGTGAACATGGCAGAGCTGGATCTTGAGAGGAAAATAGATTTTGACACTAAACCGACCACATTTGACGCCAACAACTTACGTTTGTGGGCAGTTTTTCCCTAAATGCCACCGAAGTGGTTCTTGTGAAGCTCAGTCCCCAAATACAAAACGCAACGTGGGACCTCCACAAAGTCAAATCAGTTCCCTTTCATTGTAGCTATTTTCTATACTGTTATTTCTCTAAATCTCCAAAAGAGGGTGCTAAGTACATCTACAATCAGAGCTTGGTCTAAGAGGGAGGCGAAAGAGAGGGAGAGAGGAATGTAAAAAAAGAAAAAGAGAAAAAAGAACCAAGTTCTTTTGCAAGGTTGTTGGGTTAAGCTGCCATGGTGCATCGTTTTGCTCATAGATTCCAGGTATCTGCTTTTAGCTCAGTTGAGCGAGTTTTAATCAGATGTGTGGCTTTGTAACTACATGTATGGACTCGCAACCATCTGAAATAAGAGAATCACTTCATTTTTTTAATAAGGAATTATGTTTTCAGTGTCTAGTGAGGTGATGTAATGGTAACAAAATAAGAGACTAATGCAGGGAAGATGGGCACCCCACATCAGATATTGCGTAACTGTGATGTGGCAATACTGCTTCATTGATATTTGCAACAAATCCGTTTTTCGCTGCTGCTGCACATTTGCATAAATTAACTGCAGACCCTGATAAGTTTAGGCATTTTCGCAAAAGATGTAGACCAAAATCCCTCTGCTTCAACCTAAGAGGGAGGATAACGGCATAAATCAAATGATTCTCTTTTAAGGCATGGCTGCTCAAAGTGATGATAGAAGTCTTTTAAGTATAGTAAGAATTATTAGTAGGGTTTATTCTTAGTCCAGGTCCCATTTAATTAAAAAGATATATCCAAATATGATCAAAATTAGAACGAAAAGAGGTTTTGCTTTCATTAGTGATCCATTCACGATTGAAAATCTGCTTCCCACTCTCTTATTTGGATAAGAAGAAAATAAATGTAATCATCCCAGAACGTTCCAAACGCTATATTTTTTAGTCGTTTAAAGTCACAGATTCTTTGCTACTGCCACATTTATCAGGAGACAATGTTGCTAATAAAAACGGAAAGAAAAAATATAATATTTAATGAGAGCAATTTTGCTTAATCCTAATGTCGGGCGATGCATAACTTTTTGTTCTTTTGTAGATTGTTTCAATCTTTTAATATTGCTTCAAATTACACTCCTAATGATTCAAAATGACCTCATTCATTCTTTTTAGTTATTTTTTTCGGAGAACTAAATTGACATGTTTAAGAAGACCAACACAACCTGAGGTTCTGATGAACTAATGATGGATTTTCAGCCAACGCCACCCCGAGTTCTGATTTTAACTGTCATTCAACTTAACAAATGAAAAAGTAATGAGGGTACAAATTTGAACTTTGAGATATCCACAGATGGTTCTGTTTATCATGCCTTTGCTGGCCTTTACAATCGAATAATAGATGTCATTTAAGAACATACTTGCCTTTTAAGATGCCAATGTAAGAATGATACACAAACTAACGAAAAAGTATCTTTAGTTTCACGTTTTTTTTTGTATAACATTGAACGTACATGGTTAATGTTCTTTCACTTACCTGCCCTGTTTATCTCTATGATCTCTTCCTGTGCCAGAGGGCAATCTCCAGTCCCCATCATGCTCCCAGATCCCACCATGCCTGGCCCGAGCACGTTGCCCATTAGCCTGTGTGGAGAAGCAGTGGCCATGGCCAGAGCATCTGGTTTGCAGTAGTTAGGGCTCCCTGGCTGTGGTGCTCTTGGGATGTGCTTGTTCCTCTTCTTGGGGAGCTTCTGCTTGGCCATGGCCAGGGAGTAGTACATGCCAAAGTTGTTGACGATGACGGGCACAGGCATAGCAATGGTCAGTACTCCTGCCAAGGCACAGAGAGCACCCACCAGCATTCCTGACCATGTCTCAGGGTACATGTCCCCGTATCCAAGAGTGGTCATGGTCACCACAGCCCACCAGAAGCCGATTGGGATGTTCTTAAAGTTGGTGTGGGCCGCAGCTGTCGGGTCATCTGGATCGGCTCCAATGCGTTCAGCATAGTAGATCATGGTAGCAAAAATGAGGACACCCAGTGCCAAGAAAATGATTAGCAACAGGAATTCGTTGGTGCTCGCTCGCAGGGTGTGGCCCAGGACCCGTAAGCCAACAAAATGGCGGGTCAGCTTGAATATACGCAAGATCCGAACAAAGCGCACCACTCGCAGGAAGCTCAACACATCTTTGGCTGTTTTGGAAGAGAGGCCGCTCAGCGCCACCTCAAGGTAAAAGGGCACAATAGCTACGAAGTCTATGATGTTGAGGGCGCTGCGGAAGAACTCGTTCTTGTCGGGGCAGAAGATGACACGCAGCATGACCTCGATGGTGAACCAGATGACGCAGACGCCCTCCACATACGTCAGCCAACCATCTGTGACAACTTCATACACAATCTGTGGAGTGAGAGACAGAAGGAAAATGTTTATAGGCTGAACAATCAGACCAGTGATTTATTTAATCACTGTATATAGTTTAGGCATAAGGTCAGTGGCGATACCAAAGTGTCACTGAATGACAGTAAAATCATGGACCTGCATGGAAGGAAGGTTGGAAAACTGTAAAAAGGCCTTTAAAATGTTTGTGGAAATGTGGAAACCTGTGCCGCTGGACTTAAGGGCTAAGAATGTAGGAGGAATATCTCCTGTATTTTAAGCAACTGGTACTACTGCTAGTAAGTTAGTCGTGCCTCTTAGAAAAGCCATGACAGAGACGAAAACACCCAATTACACACATTCCAAGTGTAAATTTCAAAGCAATAAATGGAAGAGAGACCTATTTGATCAAAGGTGACATTATTAACCATCGGACGATCTTACAGTTTGATTTTTATAAAAAAAAACTAATCAAAATGTGTCTTTAGTGTCCTCAGTTTTAGTATATGGGCTTTTTTGGTTTGATTTTAAAATGCAAGATGAAACAGAGGTTTGGATTATGCCATGGCTCCTTGGTTTGTATTTCTTTTAAAACATTTTCCATTAATGCTCCAACAAATGACTCGTTTAAATCAGTGCTAGTTGAACACGGGAGGACCGATTGTCTTTAAACAGATATTCCATTTAAGCCATAAGAGCTACAGCACTAAAGAGATATTATAGGGAATACAAAACTGAGCAGATGAACCCCTTTAATCACATTTAAAAACAAATATTTCCACGTACCACATGAAAGGATCAGGAACCAAAACGTCAAAAATCTGTGATTTACAGAAGTTCCAGTAGATTTAGTTTAAAGCGATTGTTGCACCTGTGTCACTGTGGGTTCTTATAACATTTTAAAACTGACTCTATTCGCACAGGGCTGCAATTTGTAGGGAGATGAGTTCATCAGTGGGAAAGGGAGGAAAAATTAATCCTGGAATAGGGATTTGGTTAAACTCACCAGTAAAGTAAAATGTTATCAAATCATCTTCTTCTATTGGCATTTGAAATGAGTCTACTTCAAATAGTTCTGCGCACATGGTGGAAAATGAGCTCACCTCCTCATGCGTTTGGTTGCCAACAGTGACATTCTCTGTTTTGTTGTAGATGGTGTTGAAGGCCTCATGGGTCTCCAGACAGAAGGTAGAGATTGACAGAAGGATGAAGAAGAGTGAGCCGAATGCCACATACTGCAATGAGAGAAACAGAGATATGCAGCAAAGTGAAGTTTGACAATCACGCTTTCATCTCATATTTGTGTGCATTCATGGCAGGATTGGAAAATGTCCCACTTGCACACCCGTATTGTGCTCTGATTAAGCTAACATTAACATAGCATGTTCATCAGTGTGTCACTGAGTGTGCAACCAGCGATCGGATATTTGACTTCTAATTTAAACCTACTCTCTGGGCGGTAGGAAGAGGGAGCAGTCAACTCTTTCCCTCGATCTATTTTTCTCCTGGATTCTTCTCCACAACACCTCAAAGCCACACACGAGGTGGATAAAGGACAGTTGATAACACACATGAATGAAACAAAAACACATCCAAAATGGACTTCTGAATCATTCACAGACAGGACATTTCCACTCTCACCCAGCCAAAAACAACTCCCTAGGTCGTGCATAACAACTCAAAGTGCCCCTTCTCTATTTGTGCTCATTGTATTTAGGAGATAAGTAAGAAAAGAGCAGTAAAAGTATCAGACTTTACAACCTTTTCCAGTTTGGTTGGAGAACCCAATCACAGTTCTTTAAAATCTCGACTGTTCTTGTTCATTTACTAAGTTGTGCAGAAAGCCCTCTTCCTATAATGTTAAAAGCTGATGTTACAATTCTTGAGCTAGAAGATTGTAACTATCCTCCATATCCTATATATGAATTGTAACATGCTAATTCATAGAGGGAAAGATGGACCTGTACTACATATCTGGTATGCATTTACCACTAAAAAGAAGCAAAAACTATGGCATTCGCTATTGTTTGGTCACTCAGCTGAAAAAAGGGAAATATCCCAGCACCAGCCCACCTCTTCTTTTGTCTAGGGATTGTAAAATACACTCAACTACGTACTTTCTGCAAAATACTGTACTTGAAAAACATGAGAATTTGAGTTCATTTTTAATTTGATTACAGAGAGGGGACATATATATCTGGGACAGTGTTAATCTCCTTTTGGCAGTCTGAAAATGTCAGGGAACTGAAGAGGTAAGTTCCCGGCTCTTTGGGAGTGGGAATAATTTGGATCCATATTCTTGGATAATTAGTCTATTATCCAAAGCTTATCCAGTGTTGGGTTGAAGAGGCTTTAGGTCCAGGGAGATAACCAGGCCATCCCTTTCCCCAGCAACACTCTCCAGTCTCTCTCAACATCAGTGGATGGTTCTATTCTGCTTTTGTTTTCGTATTCTCACCTTTTTTTAGGGCTGTTTTTTGTAAATGGGTAAATGTGAGCTACGCTGTGATGCTTTAAAGTGCTACACTAAATATTTTTGGACTAGCATGGACGTGTCCATCTGCATTAGCATGTCAAAAAAAGTGTGTCCACTGAGATGTTTGAGAATATGAATGCATATTCAAACTGTATAAATGTGGACAGCGCGTGTATAGGTGCATGTGTGTTGTGTGTGTGTTCCTGAGAGTGTCAGGTCAGTAAAGAAGATAGATGGATGAAGAATGTTTTGAACCCTTAGAGAGCGCTTTGAATCCCACATCTTATTATGACGGTCTAATTTAACAATGCTATATCCAGCTGCCCTAAATACCCACACACAAAGGCAGACATCACACATACACACATCAGCACACACACACCTGAAGACGTTCAAGCATTGACTCAGACAAATCCCTCACAAACTCAACTGCTACATTTCTTGAGGATTTTACCTTGACACGGATTCTGTGTACTGCCTAAAACCAGTGTTGGGGAGTAACGGATTACATGTAACGACGTTACGTAATTTAATTACAAAAAAAGAGTAACTGTAATTCGTTACAGTTACAATGAGAAAATATGTAATT
>JABUIW010042146.1:0-47398 GCA_013363375.1 Menidia beryllina | reverse complement strand
CTGGCCTTATTGACCTGTGGCACTCCAGAGACAGCTGATGGGTATCGGCAGGCCAAGCGGGACTCTCTGGTGGTTGCCAAAGCAAAAACTAGGGCATGGACAGAGTTCAGGGAGGCCATGGAAAAAGACTTCCGCACGGCTTCGAGGTGATTTTGGTCCACCATCTGATGTCTCAGGGGGGGAAGCAGTGCTGTTGACCTCAACTCGTGACGTTGTGGGTCGGTGGGCGGCGTACTTCGAAGACCTTCTCAATCCCACTGGAGGTGGTCTTCTATTGGAGGAGCATGGCCTGGGGATCTGGTGTCCGGCTCTCCAATCTCTGGGGCTGAAGTCACCTAGGTGGTCAAAAAGCTCTGCGGTGGCAGGGCACCTGGGGTGGATGAGATTCTGCCGGAGTTCCGGGCCCTGATGTCTCGCGGAGATCAGGGGCAGTTCCGCTGGATTGGCAGGCTGGGGTGGTAGTCCCCCTATTGAAAAAGTGGGACTGTAGGGTGTGTTCCAATTACAGGGGAATCACACCATTAAGCCTCCCTGGGAAAGTCTATTCGGCGGTTCTGGAGAGGGGGGTCCATCGGATAGTCGAACCTTTGATTCAGGAGGAGCACTGTGGTTTCCGTCCTGGCCGTGGAACACTGGACCAGCTCCATACCCTCAGTGTGTGAGAGTTCGCCCAACCAGTCCACATGTGTTTTGTGGACTTGGAGAAGGTGTTCAACCATGTCCCTCGGGGAATCCTGTGGGGGGTGCTCCGAGAGTATGGGGTACAAGGCCCTTTGTTACGGGCTAATATCTCCCTGTACGACCAGAGATTGGTTCATATCGCCGATAGTAAATCAGACCCGTTTCCAGTGAGAGATTGACTACGCTAAAGTTGCCCCTTATCTCTGGTTCTGTTCATAACTTTTATGGACAGAATTTGTAGGCGCAGCCAAGGTGTTGAAGGTGCCCGTCTTGGTGGCTTTAGGATTGCATCTCTGCCTTTCGCAGATGATGTGGTCCTATTGGCTTCATCAAGTTGTGACCTACAGCTCTCGCTGGTGCAATTTGCAGCCAAGTGTGAAGCAGCTGGGATGGAATCAGCGCCACCAAGTCCAAAACCATGGTCTCTCACCGGAAAAGGGTAGAATGCCTCCTTCAGGTCAGGGTGGATGTCCTTCCCCAAGTGGAGGAGTTCAAGTACCTCAGGGTGTTGTTCGCGAATTGGGATGGGGAGCGTGAGATCGATAGGCGGATCGGTGCGGCGTCGACAGTAATGCGGGCGCTGTACCGTTCTGTCATGATGAAGAGAGAGCTGACTTTAAAGGCGAAGCTCTCGATTTATCAGTCGATCTACGTTCCTACCCTCATCTATGGTCACGAACTTTGGGTTGTGACTGAAAGAACGAGATTACGGATACAAGCGGCCGAAATGAGTTTGTGGCTGGGCTCTCCATTAGAGATAGGATGAGAAGCTCGGCCATGCGGAAGGGGCTGCTACTTCTCCACCTGGAGAGGAGCCAGTTAAAGTGGCTCGGGCATCTGATAAGGATGCCTCCTGGTCCCCTCCCTGGTGAGGTGTTCCGGGCACGTCCCACCGGGAGGAGGCCCAGAGGAAGACCCAGGATACGCTGGAGGGACTATTAGTCTTGTCTGGCCTGGGATCGCCTTGGGATCCCCCCGGAGGATCTGGCAGAACTGGTGGGGGAGAGGGAAGTCTGGGTTTCCCTGCTTCGGCTGCTGCCCCCACGACCCGACTCCGGATAAGCGATGGAAAATGGATGGATGGATGGTCAACTGGATTACACCTATGTAACACAATTTTACTCAGGAATCGTTCAGTTTAGCGTCTAATTGATTCAGACAGATACCATCAAGTTTTAATGCCCTCAGAAGGACGCTTTAATGTCAGTCGTGTGGTACATAAACACACACACAAACCTACAGACGTGCACACAAACCAGCACTGACTAATGTTTCGGTCATTACAAAGACCATCGCATTGACTTATCACTATTTGTGAAACAAGTATACACACGCAAAGAAAAAGTCATGACAAAATGAAGCAACAACTCCTCGAAGTGAGTGGTATATTTCTGGTTCTTTAGTTAGTTAACTTAAGCCGATATGTGGGGTGCGCTAAGGTTAACTCAAGTTTTATTATTCTACATTATTTTTCATACCTTGTAGTACAGTAAAATGCATTCATGATGACCAGAAATCAGCCAAAAAGGTAATGCATACATGAATATAACTCACACTTATGAGCAGGGGCCATCGAAGGGGCATCTCAACATGAAAGTATTACCACAGTCATAGTGCGGCAAAACCTCATGTTGAGAGAAGCTATGAGAAGGTACTTTAAACTCTCCATGTTGTCCAGAGGCATAACCTGCACACTGGGAATAACTAGTGAAAATCAAAACATTTTTCTTGTTTGACTTTGTTCTTCAATTTAATGGAAATTTGCCACACAGCGAAGTTGGCATCAAATACACTGTTGTTTGTGGTTTTGACTACAACTATAATGATTTTGTGATACCATCATATTATTGTGTAATTGTGTAATTTCCTTATAAATTACACAATATAAAAAAGTGATAATTGGAGAGGAATGAGAAATGAAAAGTTATTTTATTCCTCATTATGTTAGAACAAAACCATTCTCATGTCATTATGCTTGATGAAGAGCACACTTTACTTTAATGAACTGCATACCACATATTGCTGTCCCAAAGACACACATATCTCACACACACTCCCAAACACTTCATTAAATACTGCTAAGAGTCAATAGGAAGAAAAAAGATGCTTCCGACAGGTTTGTCTTGCTTTTAGGGCAACCATAAATACACACTACGTACATTGTCTCATTTTTCCCTTCATTACATACTGCTCGATTAAAGTGACAGGGCATGTGGCATTAAAAGATAAAAAAACAGTATGCATTAATTTCAGTGCAGAAGCTCTCCGACCCCGTGTGATGTGCTGACTGTGATTAATTATGGTAATATTTATTTCCAGTCCAGTGTTACCACCGTGATTAAAGAGTTCGCTTGTCAAATGTCAGCCAACCTTTCCCTTCTAATCCAGGCTGATCTGCCTAAGTAGAGCGATGCTAGCCGACTGGAAAGTCTTAAAAAAGTTGGGAGATTTTCTTGCCTTCTGGTTTGGAGATTGGCTCACTGTGCTCCATATTTTAGGGTTTAAACTTGCAGCATATGCTTCATAGGTTTTTGTTTATAAGCTGATTACTGAGCAGAACTTCAGAATAATTGAAACATTAGATATGTTTCTATTCTCAACTGTAAAAGAATGTGTTGGACATGTAGAAGCCAACTTGCTTTAAAGAGAGGAAATGCCCACTTTGAAAAAGTGATCCCAGCAAGCTGATTTTTAATGGGCAAAGAAGTTGGAGAAACAGACAGGGCCCAGCTGTGTTGCCTCAAGCTCAGGCTGGAGATCTCAGCTCCCACCTCTCTGTCACTGTTGCCTAAACAATAACTGCTGAGTAGATCGATAAAAGAAAATACACCCGACTTCAAGATAGATCACATTCATGGTGAAATCAGTGTCACTGAATATATGTGCAAAAAATGAACTTTTAAACACTGACCCTTTGTACCGTTTTGCATTGGACCTTTAGGGGTAAATCACAAGACAGCTGGTAAGAAAGTACAAGAAAGATTTGATCTGGTGTGAAATCAGTGCTTGCTAACTACTTATACTGCAGTGGATAAGCTCAGCAGAATGGCTTTTGCTCTTACAGTACTTCTCACTTTGAGTCTGATTTGTACCCAGAGGAGGGGAATGGATGACTCCCTGGCCAAATGATTAAGGCAGGGTAGAACCGAGGTTTAAGCAGAAAAAAGTCCCACCAACCAGACACAGTTGTATTCAAGGGCTGAAACACCCCAGTGCACTTCAATCAGGCCAGTTGTTGAGGTAGCGCATACACACGCTGTTCAGCTGCTGAATGTACATTCACTTGTTCCTGCTGTTTATAGCCCGTCTCTTGTGCATCCAACAAGGAACCAGAGTATGTTTATTTCTCTGGTGTTTTAAAATGAAAATGGAGGGCAATCCACATTTCTTTTTCTTACTTTGGAGAAATACATCTTTTTCTGCAAAATAGCACATTCAAGAGGATTCTCCTCAGAGAGACTCACATATCTCAGTTGATGTTGGGTTGTGCGGCAACAGATTATTTAAATGACACAAAATTGAACTAGATTTGAGTAAGCGACAAACAGTGATACATTTCCATGTAACTGTCCCATTTAATCCTCCTAAAACTGTCTGACAATATCTAAAAAAAATCATCCCACTGCATTACATAAGACAGTGATTCATGCTTCAACTTCTGCTGTAAAACTTCTGAGGCGAGCCTTAACATACAACCAAAATAACAAAACGAAAGTTTTTAAGACATAATCTCTACACTAAACTTTATTTTTATGACAAACTAAATCTGCAGAGATTGATCAAGATAGTTCAACAAAACTAGTGATGTTAGATGTAAAATCTCCTAAACTACATCTTTTAATTTCAGCATCAAGGTCTCGAGATCAGCAAATGGTGGAACTAAAACAACACAACAGCTAGGTATGTCAGTGCCAATTATGGCGTAGACTGTAATTTTTAAAATAATGTTTGATATAACATCCACCTTTGTTTTGCAGACAAACTCATCTTAATTAGATGACGATCGTCTGGTGGCGTTTTGTCGGAGTGAGCAACTTCAGTGGACAACAGACACATATTGGGGAAAAAAAGCGATTCTATTGATTTCTTCAACCTTCAGCACATGTGCAGGATACAGAGGCAGGCAAAACAAGTATGCAGATGACTGCCAAGGAGCAGAGCGGATGTCTTCATTTAAGCTGCCAAGGAGATTTCACCGGCCAAAACAGAAGTCTGTCTCAGATAAGAGAGGATAAATACAGAGAGTGGACACACATTGCCCTCTGCTGATGAATACTGAGACTATCAGCAACTGTGTCCATGTGCACATTTGCAGATAAACTGCACTGTTGAAAGGAAATATGTTTTTTATCAAAAATAGAAGATCCAACATATAGAGTAAGACAGAATTTAACAAATCTAGATGTAAAGAAGTCGATTATTAAAAATATTTGTTGTTCTAAAAATATCTTTATAATGAAACAAAACAATCAACAAAATGTCTGCCATGTAAGTCACTTAATTAAACTAAACTGCATTTAACCTTAAAGAGGCTTAATGTTTTGTCTGCTCTCCTTGGCATATTATGTGCAGCATGGAATGTGAGGTCATCCCAACATTTCAATGTGATATGCTCAACCAAAATTTATTAGCTGCTGACCTCTAGCTGGCACTTAAGGTAACAGCAAAGTATCTGATTAAATTTATGAATCTAACAAGGACACACGCAGCTATGTATGGAGAGACTTTGGTGGCACGATTCAGTGGTCTCTCCACATCACCTCAGTCATGTCAGTGTTAGACAGGCACCAGTATGCCTTAAAATGAATCATAAACATGAAAAAAGAGAGATTTTTTTCTGTTAATTAACCAATCAAGATTGTGCCAGAAAAAAAAACTTGCACAGGACTACAGGAGATGCTGGAATAGTCTGATTTGTATTTTGTCCTTTGCTGTCCACTCCACTTAGTAGCATGGAGAGAGTTCATGTTATTCAGCAAGGTGAGTGGAATTTTAACATATAATTCTCTGCTCAGAAAAAAAAACGTATTATTAAGTGTTCACTGTAAATCAAAGCGTATGAAGGAAACCTGGCAAAAGCACAAGTACATAAATGTGACACTGGCAGCTGAGTGCGTCTGAAACTGAAAAAGCCGAGTTGGGTCTCTGAACGGTCACTAAGCAAAGATAATTCCTGAGCTAAAGTTGTGTATCTGTGCAGGCAGTCATGCCAAAAGCCTGGCTTGCTCAGCTGCCGCCCACAGAGCTCGTACCACAAGCAAACAGATCTGTTTTTCTTTTTTTTTTTAAATGAAAATGTTGAACCAAGGATTCAAACAACTGACTCAAAAGAAAATGCCAAACTAACATTGTCCTTCATCAACCAGCTGTAGCTTAACATGGTAAAATATCAGGTTTGTTGACACAAAATTAAGCTGTGTAGAGCTAAGTAATGCAAAGCAATGCAAGGCCAAGTTAAGCTGACAGAGACTGCATAATAACTCACACATGTCAAAACATTGTTTAATGAGGCAGCTCCCAAGTTAATACCACTTAATACCTCTCAGTGTGCAAATGAAAATGAGGACATTGGGCTTTCAGAATCTGCAGCACAGAAGATTAGACATTAATGAAGACCATAAATATGTCATCAATACCAACTGAATCATTTATTGAAGAATCTACAAATGTGCACAACACTGTAATTGTCCCACTTTCTCTTTAACTATCTAGTTAAGTCTCTTACATACAGTAAACACAACCTTCTGAGTTGTAATTTTCAGATGTCTGTTCATGCGACTGCACTGACAGAACTACAGGGTCCAATTATTCCATTAGTACTGGCGGAGAAAGTGTCACTGTCTGAGTATGAAGTGCTAATGTAGCGTGTCTTCATGTACACATGAATAATTCATTTTCATTGATTGCACAACTTTAGTCAAGCCTAAAAAATAAACCTTGTCATACATTTAGTTTTGGAGATTATTCTTGTTTAGAATGGAACTATAAAACAGTTAAAAAGAAAAATTACTCAAACATATTTTATTCAAATGAGTTAGAGAGGGCTGATGTATGATTTTGTTATGTAGCATTGTTGTCAACCTATTACAAAAGGTACAGAGACTCTGAATATGTTAAGTATATATGTCAGTATAGAGTACTTTTTACATGTTTTTGCATTACCCTTAATTTTTAACAAGGGGCTCTCATCATATTATCATACATTGGCCTCATTGCTTCAAATAAGGGTTGTGATCTGCACCATTTACTTGCCACTTTTAAAAACTTTATATAGCTTTTAGCGGTTAATCTGATGTGGCTCAAATCTCTTTGTCTAAAACTGGAATGTTCTGTACTTTATTCAAGCTGTTATCGACCCCTGCTGACAAATGGTCACTGTCTATCTAGTGTCAGGTTGTGGTGTGGTATCGTGCAAACAAGTCATAGTGACCTCCCTGTGCATCTGACAACGGGTTCAGTGGTTTTTGTGTGTCTGTTTGTGTGCATGTCTGAACAGATGGGGTTGGTGACCTTTTCAAAGCGTGATCATTTCATCTACTCCGACAGCCTTCTGAGACCACTTACCATTCATCAGGTGTCCTAGATTAGGCCCTCAAATCATTGCTGCCAAAAAACACAAAAATCGATAGTTATGAGAGTGGTGAGAAATACTTTAGGAAATGCAGCAGCAACATGCAAGTATTTATTCAGGTGTTTCTATGGTTTGTTCATCCTGGGCAGGACTTCAGTGTGTCAGAGGACAGACACTTGTGACATTTAGCCATTTACTTTTTCCTTTTTTTCCCCTGTAATGAAAAAAAAGGTTTTCCAACTGAACAGCCAGAACAGTGACAATCAATTTTAATTATCCATGCAATGAAAAAGCCACAGTCAAAAAGCCACTGTCCATTGTGAAGAAAATGACAATGGAAAGCCCAGGAGAAATATGTCTCATTAAATGTTTTAGTTGCTTTGGTTAGTTTGCCCTCACAAACATTTAATCAATTCAACACATAACTGTGATTACAATGTTGGCACTGCAAGAGGGTTCTTGGTTTGATTCCTGGCTGGGGGAGGGGTTTTCTCTATGTAAGTTTGCATCCTCTCACCATCTATGTATGGGTACTTGAGTTTGGTGCCTTCCTTTGGTTTGTCTCTGTGTGGTCCTGTAATGGACAGACAACCTGTTGAGGGTGTTCAGTGCTTCCTCCCACAATCCAAAAACACAAATGTATGCAAATATGTAGCTTTAAACTGACCGTAGGAGTGAACGTGAGTATACATGGTCATCTAGCTTTGTGTTTGTTAGTACTGTGAACTCCTTCTTTTGCACAGTAGCAGTTGGGATAGGAACCAGCCACCGTCTGATACTGAACCGGTTAAAGTAATATACAGTATACTAATGGATGAATGAGTAGCTCATGAGATGGTTCATCCCCCTTTTTCAGGTACAATATTTGCATTCAGTATTGATGTAAAGTTCAGTTTAAAGCACAAAGGCAGAAACAAGGGACAGTGCAATATTTATGTCTTGATTTGTCACTGATTACCTCACAAAATGATAAAACTGATTGTATGATGTCTTCTGCAACCCTTTCTTGGCAAAGAAAATAACAGAATGTCCAAAATTCTGGTTTATTTTTCTTTCCTTTTAACTTTCCTTGGGGCTTGTTTTCCTCTATATTCTGTAGGCAACTGGCAATGAGGTGTGAGGCAAAGAAGAGCTGAATGGATGAATAAACCACTGTTGATCACAGCAGCAGCTCTCAGACTTACAGCAGACTGAAACGCTTTTGTGTTTTGATATCCAAAAATAGTCTTAATACATTTCACAAGTGCAACAGCAAGACTGATTTTACTTGTACTTTCCAAAGCACAGATGCACATACATATGTCCACACACATACACACACCCCACTGAGAGAGGAACATTGTGAATTCTTGGCCATATTCACCCGGTGACACATTTCATGCACCGGTGCAGCAAACACAAGAAGTGCATATCGGAAACAGGCCATCACGCACACAAAGCAAGAGCAACAGCATGGAACACGCAACAACTGCTTATTTCATCTGAGACAGCCACTCAGCCACCCGGCTGCATGTTTCTCATGTTAAATGTGAACCAATTAAAGATGTCACACGACCACCTGATCTTGTATTCGAATAGGAAGGAAAAAATTGTATTTGAATTCTACAATTTCTTTTTATAACCAAGAACGGAAAAATCCCAAATCTCTGCTTTTCGCATCTGATTTACATAGTGTCTTAGTAGTGATTAGGGATGCATTGTTAGTCAGCCAGTTCATGCCAAATTGATTTGACATCAAGACCGGATTACACACAAACATTAGCTTCTAAGGTTTTCTCTAGACTTCTTCACCCAGTTGCATCCTAACTCAGTGAGCTTGCTTCTTGCTGCGAGAGAAGAATATGCAGAGAAACTGGATGATTGATATGATAACATCACAGTTGTTTATGACAACAGCTTAATTGTGGAGGTTTAGGTTTCAACAACAGAGAGATTCAAAGAAGTTTGTGGGCAAATGTTTTATCAAAGGAGTTTAGATTGATGGATTCTCAATCAAATACTAATTCCTCATTGGTAGAGCAGCAAATCCAAGACAGCAACACAATGTAAGAGACATTTGGTGGAGAAATTGAAAAATCCTTCAAAGTTTAATTAAAAGACTCATGGAGCAAGCTGCCATATTTGCTGAAAGGGGCTGTCACAAAATGCAAAAGAAATGTCAGCTGAGGTTACACATCCATGCGTAAATGAGTGTCAACAGTTAAAACTCACAGTGACTGTTTCATCATAACCGATGAACCAATCTTATAGAAATCCTAATAGGAGATGATATTTCAAATTCAATGAATGGCAGCACATTGTTTTTAGTGATTAGAACAATAGAGACAACTAAAAACGAGAAGCTGCCAGTGTTCTGTATCTTGAGAAGCACATTAAATAGGGCCAATAAAGCGCATTTATCCAAAATCAGTAGTACACCTACAGAGTGTAGCGAACAGTTTCATCTTCCAACATAATCATGGTGTAATTATGTATAAATGTGTTATACAACCATGAAAAAAATGCTGATCTGATTAATATTCCTGCTCATTCCCTACCTACACAGTATTCAAGTCAGTGTGCATCATCATTTTTATTTTCTAACGGTTACAATTTTCCTGGACACACATGACAGCAGGCTTGCTGGTGTGCATGATCAGAGTGACAGGGCTGTAAAGGCCTGCAGCTTAAAAAGAAGGTGAAAGGCACCACCACAAATGGAAGGAGAAAACTATACATTTTGTAGAAAGATAGATAATCCCACAGAGAAAATAAGGCTGAACCTAAGGAAAGGATCAGTAATTCAAGTTTACATGTAATAACGCGCATTTGAATGAAATTTTCAGTAATTCAATGAGATATTTGGTTGCAGTTCTTTTATGGTGGATGGATTTTGTCAACTGCTTGACATGGAAACAGACATATAAGAATTGTGAGGTAACTCTTGATGCTATTTGTTTAACTTTAAACTGTAAAACAAAAATAATTTGTGTATACCATTTGAAGGGCAACGCCTCAAGAGTGGGCACCTCAGCACTTGTCACATCTCGCCTTCAGATCTTTCTGGGATGCTCTGTGACACTCTGTACTGCCCATCTATCACTCACCACAAACCCATAACCTTCTGTTTCCTCTGTGCACCATCACATACTGAGGCAACAATCAGAATGTGGAATGCAGACAGGGGGACGATGAGCCGTTGTGGAGAGTGAAGTGAAAGGTTAAGTTATGGGATGCTGGTGACAGCGTAGCAGGGTGCGTTTGAGACATGTTGGCAGGTACATGCTATAGCTGTAGGATATATATGGTGTGTATGGGTGACAGCAGACAATGAGAGCAAAGCAGTGCTAAAAGAAAGGTCATGGAAATGATTTTGAGCACAAAGCATAAATGGGAAATGGGATAAACTGCCATAATAATAGTCTAAAGGGCGGGTTTTTTTTGCAAGGAAGTTAGTCTTTTTGACTGCGTCAAATTTACATGGTTCGAAACACACTGGATAGAGGCAAAGTGTTTTATTTTATAGTCTCATTGAAACATTTTTTATATATCGAGGCCAGTTTTGAGATGGGTGATCTTGCTCAAAGGGTGAAGGAGCTTAAGCTCTTGGTAATGGCGAGACATTTTTAGATGCTTTTGTACTTTTGATGAATTAGACAGGACTTAATAAAAGAACAACATGGAGAAAATGGGTCTACTAACATGTGATTATTGCCAGACGTTTATGTAAACTCAAATAACTGACTAGAGTTGCTTCGACTGGATATGAAAGGCAACAAAACAAAACAAAAATCTGACTTGCAAATTTTCGGCCTATTTGGATCCCTTTCAGTCTTCACTTCCAAAATTAGACTAAAACACCTTGACCACCTTTTGCAATTGAAGCTACTGCTATGGGGCAGCTACCATGGACCTCTGACTGCTAGAAGGTAAAATAAGATTTCATAAAAAAATGATCACTGAAAGGAACGTGACAGCTCGGTGACATGGGAAATCGAAAATCTTATGCAAATGGTAATAAAATATGTTTTGGTGAGGGGGATTTCAGTAATATCTTTAAGACACTGGTACTAGTTCTAGTATTTTCTGTGCCTTTCTATAAGTGCTATCATGACTTCACTGGATGTAACAGACCATTTGAACCTTTTTTCCATGTCAATAGAAGAGAATTTTTTAATATGAACAGACAACACGGCTACAAAACTGTATTTCTAACATTGAAACTAAATAGTTGGGAACCAACAATACTATTGAAATAGATCATACAGATAATGGCACAAAGATGTAAGCTTACAACATTCTGGATATTTAGTCATAAAACGCTTTTTTGCTCTTGGCATGCATCTGCTGCACGCAACCCATCTAGTTTCTATGCTTTTTGTCCATATATGCTGCCTTTCCTCAGGCTATGTAATTCTGTGTGCTGTAAATACCTCTAACTAGTCTTACAAATGGCAGCTGACAGCCAGTGACCATTAAACAAATGAGACAAGCACCATATAAAAAGTAAAAAATATAAATATTCCAATCCCTATGACTGTTGTATTAACCAGTGTTGTATTGAGACAGCAATACATGAAAATTGCGAGTAATCATGTTTGTAACATATAAAGTCCAGATCACACAACAAAGGTAAAAAATGCAAGTAACATTGCTTTTAGCCTTAAAGTAGTATTCAGACAGATTGAGCTCTTTCATAGTCACATAACCCCATATTTTGCCTGAAGCTGTATTTTGGTCATCGTGCAATTGGAAAATAAAGGTTTGTCTCACTAATGGCAAAGTAGATGGGATCACATGTTACAATGCATGATTGTCAACCCTGTCACGCTCTTCAAAAAGTGGGCACCTGAGGCTCCATCTGTATTTGTGACACTAACCTTACATGACAATTACCTGGCCCAGCTTAGTCCCTAAGTGTCCAAACACAGATGTGCCATTCACACATATCCTGCTTCTACAGAATGAAGATTTACCACAAAGGTCATCCCGGTTTCCATGTGGTCACTGGTAAAAGTCACACGGGCAAGTAGCCCAGTAGCGTGGCAGTCTGCCAGTCCATTTAGGCTCGAGAGACCGAAAAGTGTGTGCTTGTGTGTCGGTGGACCAGATCACACATTTTGCAAAAGCTTGCTTTCATATTAACTTCGGCCAGTTTTAATACCACAGAGGATGAAGCAATCATTTAAGGGAAGAATTTACAATTGACAAGGGGACATTTGAAAGTCAGGTCTGATAATTGTGGGTTAGTGGAACCTAGAGCTATGATTAATTGCCAAGAAAGACATTTATTAAATTAATCAGGCAATCATGATTTTTTAATATAAGGTAATTTCCATTCATTTAGGATGAAAAAAAGCACATGCAGGAAATGAGACCTGTGGTTAAAGCTGAGTTTTTCATTAAACAAAAGCACATATTTGACCAAATAAAATGTGCTAGACTCTATGCAAATTATAAAATTGCCAATCTGTTGAAGTTCATTACAATAATCAAAGCATGACTTACTAAAGAAGATTAACTGAGAAGCATAGTAATTGCAAAGGCTTTTAGTTGTCTTTTAGAAGAATAATCTTTCCTTTAATGCAATTGAAATTATTCAGGATTATTTAGTTATTCCACAGTGGCAATAATTATTCTTTTAATTAAATAGAACTGATGCTAAACCTTTCAGAACTTTGATGTCTGTGTAGCTGATAACTTTAGATTTATGTTAACGTGATGTAATGGACACTGTAAATGTGTCTTGCAGATTAAAACCTTAAGAGAGGTTCTAAATCCAAACTTACACAGGTCAGCTATGTTTATTGATACCTGGGTGTGTTAAATAGATGTGTGTGCATTTATGTGTAAAATACCACTTAAGCTGTCAAAGACTCTGGTAGGACGTTGAGTAAGGATGTTGCCATTGCAGAAAAAGGGGTGTTTCTGGCAGGACAGAAGCAAGGAGAGTGAAGGACAAACAGCCGGAGTTCCGTCCATCGTACTGATTTGTACAATACATAAACTGAAAGAAATTTATATGTGCATATTTACTTTCCCCTCAATCCCAGACATATGTGATCTACACATCAAGATGGAATGTGCACAGTGTACCTTGATCTCGGCATGAACAATGCTTTTAAGAGGCATAACAGGGGCAAAGAACAGGCAAAGGACCAAAATACAGTGGTAGAATGAAATCAATAAGAGTTTGTCCTGTTGCACTCCAAAGAAACATAAACTCACTTTGATCACACAAACATATGTAAAAATAAAATGAAATAGGTGGGAATCTGTTTCTGGTTAAAGGGAGAACATCATTTGTTTTCATCACACCATTGTTATGTTATATTATTCTAAAGTACAAACAACAAAGCAGCTGCTGCAGACAAAGCACTTGGCTCATGTCTTACAGATTAATTTCCTTAATTTCTATCTAAAAATGGCACAAAATGTATCTGCTCTGTAGGGATTCTACAACCTCATCATACTTGCCCCCAACACAGACAGATTTCAATGAATGCAAAGTTGAGTTGATGCCTGAGTAATTACAAAAAGCTTAATCATATTGATTTGGATTTAAAGCTTAACAGTGTCAAGTTGAAACAGGTAAAGTGGGAAGTACTTGGTGGGAAATGCTGGAGCTGTGCTGAAGAATTCTACATAATGATAACAACAATACATAAAAACAATAACAATAATAAATGTGGTGATGATTTAAATGAATTCAGCAAGCACAAGACAGCACTGCAAAGCTGTCCACTGGTGCTGGAGACATGGGCCCGACTCCTGGCAGACCCATACTGCATGGGCGAGGACTGTCACATACCAAAACAGCACAATGGTAACATGTAGCTGAGGCAACGCAGCTCAACCGGAGAAGTAAAGTCCATGTTCAATAAACTAGAATAAATTGCCAGAAAAGTAAATAAATAAAAAGTGAATGATTGAGTAACATGAATCAAGAGACAACATGCTTGTTATGATACATTGTGCAAAACCTTGAAATACTTATTTTAGAATACCCTTTGCTGATCTGAAACAATCATTACTTCAAATTGTAATGGAAGCTGATGATAGCAACAGTTGTCTGTTTGTGCGGTAGAAGGTAAGTTGTTGAGTCAGCTGAATCTCAGCTGTCTCCGGTTAGTCTCTATAACTACCAGGTGGGAAATGAGGCAGGTTTTGTTGCTAATCATCAGCTCTCTATCACTTTGACTCAGCACACAATCCACTGAGTATCTGCTGACAATAGCTACTTCTAAAACTTTGACAGGCCCTGGAACCTATGCGATGTGCAGCAGCTCTTCACTAAATGAGTGCAGACTGTAGATCCATTAAGTATGTGCACAAGCAGCCCAGTAACAAACATGTGCTATAAACTTTTCAACTCACCACTCTTTCCACCAAACTCAGATCTGCCTCTAGCTGTTAGTCAATTCTTATGCAGTCCCAATGGATAGTGATGTTTTTCAAATTATAAGTTACAGGGAAGACTTATTTATCTGATGCAGGTAGAACACTTAGTTCCCACAGCTTAGCCCACAGTTAATGAATTCTAATAAGTCTATTTATATTGTTACAGAGGGGATGAGGTTGCTTTTTGCCATATTACATTCTTAATCCTATTTCATTATGGCAAACTAGAGTTACTTAGATATGAATTAGCCTCTTTAGAGAAAAGTGTGAAATTCAGCTGAACCCTTAGCTCCAAATGTGAATTTCTTAGTCCCACTCATTCTGCCATTGATGCGATTGGTGCTTTGCTTTTTTTTTTTGCAGAAACCCCTTGCTGTTTCATGTTTATGAGACTGTTGTTAGTACGCTATAGTTTTGAGGGCCTTGGTCATAGCTTTTCACTGCTCATTTACCTTACGAAATGTCCTTTGGCATATAAATACACCATATCAGCACGTTATAAAGACTGAATATGTATATATATGTGGAGAGAGAAAGAGAGAGAGAGAGAGAGAGAGAGAGAGAGAGATTTTTGTCCCGAACGCTAAAGCATCTGGTCCCAGTGTACTTTATCACTTCTGACTGCCCCACAAGATTAAACAAGACTCCTTAGTAAGAGACATATTGTATTCTTAGCTAAATAAAGGATGAATAAATAATTAAGAGCTGCTGTGTCAGAAACAGAGACACATAGATCAGTGTGGCTTGTAACAGTTGCGGCACAGCAATGCAGCCTGGCTTATCACCACATGTTGTCCTTTAGTGTTCCTAAATGATGGACTGCAAACTGCTTTAGACAACTGGAAACTGAAAAGAGGACATCTTGGTGAGTAATGACTCTGTAAACACATAGAAAACCAACTAAGATGCTATCAGTTTCATGGACTGAAAGTCTGCAAGGAGAGACTCATAAGGTATGTGGAAACATAAAGTTGTGTTAAGAACGTGTATATGAGATGTCTATACCTGAACACACACATAATATATTACAATATATTCATCCAAACATCAATCATGAATCCCCTTTCGTGTTGGCTATGCATCAGTTGAGAAAAAACAAACAAAGACATATTATTTATCAAGTGCATGATGCTGAGAAAAGACCTTACACAGCACAAAAAGTAGCTGTGAACACATGTAGTTTGCATGGTCCGATTGTGTGCAAGGACAAGCATGGCTTTACTCATATGTCCTTTGACAAAACAATAAATCAGGTAATGTTTGGGAGGGGCTGAAGAGTTCTCATTATGTTTTTCCTCTGATAGTTTTCGCTAAAATATTCCCCTCTTTGCTTCTCGTTACATGACTGTATTGTTTATTAGTGTCCAATGATTGAGAACATCTTGAAGTAGTCAGAGTGTATAACCAGTTTCTCAAGAATGCTCTCTCACGTTAGCTCTGTCTTCATAGATAGTAGCAATGCACAAATTCAAACATGCCCATTTTAGGCAAGGAATCTGGGGCCATAGGCCATCAGTAACATCATGGTCATCATTACTAAATGTTGGGCAAGTGTGTTGCATGTCAATGTTTCAACCATCAACCTGGAGTATTGCTGCATCTGTAAAAAACAATTCAATGCATCTCAACAGTTAGTTTTTACCAAGGCACAGCCACAAAACTCCTCAGACACTTCAAACAAGTTGCATATAAAATCTTTATTTCCAATAAATAAAATCCACCTTAATTGATTCTTTTTAATTGATTCCTGGCTGAAAAAAAAAACATTTCGATCAAATGTTATTTTGTTTTCCTCTCAAATTTCTTGGAAAGGGCTGTTTATTCAACCATCCAGGTTTAGCTAATCATTTCGAATTTCCTTGTTAAACCCCCATTCATTTGACCCAGATTACATCATTAATCAATCTAATTTTTAATTCTGTCAGTGCACTCGTGCTACCGGTAATAAATCAAAGCATCAGAGAGGAAATGGATATGTGCTACTTTGCTAACTGGATCACTAAGTCACTTGGGGCCAAATGTTCCACCATCTGGTTCTATGAGATTATTCAGTCATCAAAACAGTCTTACTGAAGAATTCAACTTTTGTGGGTGGAAACCTGGGTTTCACATTGCTTCAAGGAACAGAGCCACTGTTAGAGCAAGCCTTCAGATCATATTGTTTCCCATTCCGTGTAGATATAAAGCATGAGTTTCATTTTTAGGAGTTGATCCCTCTGCAGTCATAAAGGAAAATGGTAACTATGAACAAAAAATGTCAGCTGTCAAGTTGTTCTGACAAAATTTCACATAACTCACAACAAACGTATCTTAGTGAAGCTGTAGATGTAATTGCCTCCCTTCACTGGATGAACAGGCATGGCCTTGGTGAGAAGGGACGTTGTCCTTGTAATGGATTGTTTGCGACTTCCCTTCTGGATTATGTTAATTCTTCATGGGAGGTGCAACAGCACTCTGACTTGTCTATTGCAACAGCTGCACGTACTAAGAGCAAAAAATGTTCTATGTCCTAAATAACCGAAGTAAATAAATCATTCCACAGAAACTGGATGAGGGGTTGGGACTTCTGGAGTGATGGAGAATACCCAACAGTGGAGGGTTGAGCTGGATGTTGAGTCTGCATGCTCAGCAAAAAAACAAAAAACAAACAGGAAGGAGTTACGAATGCTGATCTTGGAAAGTTGTTCACACCCCATGGCAGGGGTTATGATAGGCTATGAATAACAACAAGTGTTACAGTCTTTCTCTAAATTTACAATGACCACCAGATCTGTTGCCCAATACGAATAATTATCTGAGTTCTTTCGGCTTACATTATTTTCAAGAGGACTCTAACATTTTTTCAATATTAATCAAAGGTTTTACCAAAATTAGGAGCAATCAAAATCCAAAGTGTCAAAAATGAGGAACTTTTTAGACTGCTTTGCATGTCAACAACAGCAGGTTTTGGTAATTGCTGTGTGGGCTGGGTCACTACTAAATTAATCACTCCCTTTACTGTAAGTAGAGCTTGTTAAATGGATCTTTGAGGAGACTCTCCAGTAAATAATGGCAGCCTGCTTTATCCTGCAGGCATAGTTAATCCAACAGCATCTCGTTAGTTTAGGTCATAAGCTTTCTATGGAGCCTTGGAACGCCTCTGGAGATTGAAAATTCAATTGTTTATCCTTGCAGTTTCTTTATTTGGTTATCCACTGAGACAGTTCCATTTTGAACTTCAACATCACTCAACTAATGTACCATTTGCAGTTAAAATCCCCATAAAAGTAAATTTGATGGATCACCAGACCATCAATGTCACCTGTTACTGTGTTTCTTGGCACAATCTTGACAAGACATTAATGTTGTAGGTGTTAAATTTTGTGTCTGCCAATTACTTTCTGGTATGGCAGCCAATCTTTTTAATATCTTATTCTAAGCACACATAAAATGATTAAGGAATTGCCAAATTACATGCTTGTTTTGATGATCAAGTAAAAAAAATGGCATAATAGTGTTGACTTATAAATGGCAATAGAAATAGTACACAAAACAGAATTTTATGTTGAAAGAATGAACTTTTTTTATTTTCCCTGAAGACTGAAGTCTTTTCATTCGTTATTAGAAGGGTCATGAAACTCAGGCACCAGGTGGCGTTTCCCAAAAATAATTATCCATAATGTAGCGGGGCTCTCAGGCAATCTGAATTGCTTTCAAATAATCATTTTCCCGTGAGACAGATGTTGCTTTCAGTTCAATATAATTGAGAGGTGTGGACAAACGATCTCTTTTGTATTTTTTGATTGGAAAGATTTTCTCTTGTGGCCCATAACTCATTCAGTTTTGTTGAAAAAAGGAGGACATGTCTTCTCCTCCTTTGTACATGTTGCTTGTTCTTGGCTGAGAACCTGCCAGCTGGAATGGGTGATGCAGCTGATGCTGCGGATGCAAGAAAAAGAAAAAACAACAGTTGCTTTTACATTCTTGTATACATGCAATATATAAGGATTACTTATTATTTCATAGTTTGATCAAATCTTCTTTAGCTTTGTGCCTTTTGAAGCTTATTTGTCAGAGTAAAGCACTGTTAGATGAACCCCAAAATAGCCCTCTTTAGAGGAAATAATGTTAATTTAATCGAAGAGGAGACAAAAATAAACAGTACTTCAGTACTTAGGAATGAGAAAGCGCACACAATGGAAGACAGAAAAGGGGGTAGGGGGGTGGAGGGGGGGCTACCTCAGCTATAATATGACGGTCGGGCTCCACTGCCTCCTCCTCCACCGCCGTCTCTCCTCCTCTCCGGCTGCATCTCGCAGCCTCATCTCGTCTCTACTGCTCTTCTCTTGCTTACATCTTCCCTTCTCATCCGCCTTCTTCTTTTGACTCCACGTCGTCGACATGTTGCTCACGTGAAGTCCGCCAACTTGGAAAGACGGTGGTGAAAACAAGAGCAGGCAAATGCATTGACGAGGGACAAGAGGAAGAAGGAGAAGAAGAAAAAGCTTGAAAACACGCAGTTTGCATCCCCCATTGAGTGCCTTGGTTAGAACGGAGCGACAGCATGGATCTCTCATTCATGGCCGCGCAGGTGAGACGCTTTTCCTTCAAACTACTGTAAGATGTTTTTTTGGATTGTTCGAACTTTACATTAATGTTTTGTTGTCAACAGATTTCATGGGTGTGGCTCTTCAACAAGTGCGCACCACGCTTTGTTTGTTTATGGTTGTGTGTCAAAATGAGCAGCATCCCATCACCACCTCAATTAACGCTGTTTACAAGCAATGTGATCTGTTGTGTGGTGCTATTTAACTGGTGCTTATGCTATTCCTGTAAACCTTCCACTCAAAGTTTTAGGTTTTACGATGGTTCATGCATCATGCATAACACTGATACACTTTGAATTGTTTGAGTCACCAATGAGTGATGTATTATTTAAACTTTTGACACATGCAGGTACTCTTTTCAGCACTTCCCTTAATGTCATCTTATCCCATGCAGTCAGTGTCCACCTACTTAATTAGGCCAGATCACATTTTGTCATTTATGCTGATTTGACATTACCATCCTATGCATAATGAAAATGCTCTACTAAATGTAGCCTCATGGAGAGCATATGATTGTGCATCTTTACTCACCATTAGTTGCTGGTGTGCTTGCCTTTTCGTGCTGCACATCCTTTCCTCTGCCGTCTGCTTGCTTATGGTTTGTTTAGTTTCATCTACTTAGCTATTTTCCATGCAGCTACTAATAGGTTCTTAACACTTTTGTTACAAGATTTTTCTTCTCTGCTTGGGGCTCTTGTATTGACCCAATGATTCTACATATTTTCAAATGAAGGGTTTCAGGATAGATATGCATACCATGCATTTAAACCATCTGAGAATATGTTGTTGATTACTTCGACCTGGATTGAAAAAGAAATGGGGTAATCACCTTTAAGGCATTACATCTCTCCAGTCAAAAAAAATGGGGATGACTTTGTTGTTTTTGCCATGCACAAGGAGAATACAGTAAACTACCAGTAGCCTACACAAGGCACATTTAGAGCTTGGCATTTTTGCCTCATGGTATATCGTGCAAATACCTAACATGTAGAAATAAATGGAAAAAAACTGAGCCTTTAAGTGTTCTGTGCTAGATGCTCTAAAACACAATTAAAACTTCAACTTTGATGTGGTGATAAAGTTAAAGCAACAGTGAAATCCCATCAGGCCACAGTCCATTAGGTCACAGCTCTCCTTTTTCTTGCTGTTCAATGTTTAAATATACCTGTCAGCATTTTTGCGTGCAGCTGGGTAGAACCTGAGAGTCCAACGATTTTTAGTTGTGTTGGAGCAGGCTGAAACAGAGAGGATCTATGGCATGTGAAAAAGGAAATAGCTTTCTAAGAGGGTCTAAAGTCAAACCAACATTAAAATGTTCCCAGAACCTGACTACAGTTGGTCAAAGAGGCTTAGTCGAGGCTGACGTTATTTTTCTTAGCTTCAGGAATAGTTGTTCCATTAGTAGAAATACACACAACAACTTGAAGCATGTCTGTTAAACAGGTCTGTTTTGGGGAAACTGCTTTGTGTGTTACTGTGCCCCTGTACATACATTTGTTATATGTTCAGTTGAAAACTTTCCTTCTTCGGGAGTCATTGTACAGCTCTGCACCTGGAGGGACATTCAGTGCAGCTCAGGTGAAAATCTTTCCAGGTGAAAATCATATGTATGTGAGGATGATTAAGTTGGTGATAGTCATAGTCATCTCTGCTCTCTGAAAGCCTTAAAGTTACATTTGTCACCATTATTTTGCAATATTTATCAGTCCCCACTACAGCATTTTTTATTCTAACATGTCAGTTTACATGCTGTAATTGCATTTCTTGAAATGGAATATATACCAGTACCAAAGATTTTAACTATGGGATGTAATAATGTTTTCATCGAATCGCTTTCAACTTAAGTGTCTTAAGTAAAAAACTTATAGGGAGTACTATTTAGTATTCAAGGTTAAAAACTGGGAATGGGCCTGTAGCATTTTCACAATGCCTATTTGGCATTGATGAGTAAGCAGCAGTAAGGAAACGGCCCTACATTTCCTGCATTAACTGAACATCTCATCCACTAAAGGAATCTATTGGACAATAATGGGCAGAGCTAGGTCATCTAGTAGTTGCCTTTTCAGAAAAAAATGTCTTTAATCCCCTCAATAAGAGGAGATTTAGAATTAGGTATTATGTGATTTCTCAAAAATAAATGTACATAATCTATACCTGTGAGTATATCTTTCCTAAACGATCATTAGCTATATAATGTACTGATAATAATCCATAGTTGGCATATGGTACAGATGCTTTTATATTGCAAAGTACACACATTATCATGACAAAGTGGGCTACAATGATTCTGGCCTTATCTGCACTTTTTATAGTAATTATGTGGGTATTAAAATGACAGAAAATGGATTTCCTCACCATAACTGCATGGTATCGTGCCTGGAGATTTAAAAAAAAGGATATGCATTTCTAAATTAAGCTCCACTGCTAGACTTTTATTTCATCTCTAGATGCCATCGGGTTTGTTCCTGACATCTACTTTCTCTCTTTGCAATGGGAGCAAGCAAAGGTGAATTGAGGATTATTTATTCCTATTAGGGGGGTTGTGAACCGTGTGATTTTCCCCCCACAAAAATCTATAAATCTTGTCTTTAGAAATAGAGCATACTTTTTGTGACAGATTAGGTGGATTATTATTTGTTAATCCCATGATTAATTTCCCTGCTATGGACTGGCGACCTGTCTAGGGTGTACCCTGCCTATCCCCTGTTGTCTACTGGGATCCGCTCTAGTCCCCCAACCCAGCTTGGAGGCAGTTAAGAAAATGGATGTATGGATGATTAAGTTTACATGAAATACATCTCCTTGCTTAAAGCCTTCGTTGTTGCCATTATAAATTATTAATGTATTCATGTTGCTCACATTAACAAACAATAACGGTTTATCACACTTGTCTCTCAGGTTTCTCAATGACACCTCTCATGTTGTGTCTCACTTCCTCTACTCCTAGAAACTCAGGGACTCCCCATTATGCAGTCATTATTATGCTGAGCTGTGAAACTTAGCTCGAGCCAACACTTTAGCCTTTCGTTTCATAACTGTGGAAAATTTGCATGAAGCAATGAATAATATAGATGATATTGTAAATACATTTTCTTTTTTCATACTCTTGTAACAGCTATGCTTAGTTTGCAAACATAAAATCAAAATTTAGTCCTTAAATATCTGCAAACAAAAAGCAAATACAAAGTTTATATGAAAACTAAATCCAAGAGGCTCACACATTACCCAGTAATTGCTTCTTAAAAGCTTGCAAAAATCCAGAAACACGTGCAATACTGGAGCCAATGAAGTCAAGTTAAAGTTGATGTTGGATTTAGAAGATTCAAAGGTTAATCGCACAAAAGTTTAACCATTGGAAAGTCTGTGGAAACAGTTGGAAACTATGTGTATCTTAATAAGAAGAATTTAAACTGACAAACAGTAGATGAAACAATAAGACAAAATTGAAAAAGTTTCAAACCAGAGGGACTGTAGAAAATATTATGTTTCCAGGTTATGAAAAATAGCTATTCAGTATCAAATTGTTAAGCTCAAATCATTCTAATTTAAAAACAAAAATAATTATTTTCATATTATTTTCCCTCACGCTAAATTCTGGGTAATCAGTTTATTAAATTCTATATCTTGCATTAAACGTATGAAACCAAAGGAGTTATGTTAGGAGTAATTCAATTTAAAGAAAGCTTGTGGATATTCATATTATAATGATACAAATACAACAGAGTAATAGAGTTGAGGTATACAGTGCACACAGTGGCTCTGACAGAAGTAGATGAGTTATAAAGTCTGATTGCAGTTGGGAGGAACGGTTTTCTGTTTAGCTCCTTAGAGATGCTGCGTTTAAAGAGTCTGTTGTTGAACCTCCTTTTGTGTGGCTTCACAGCAGCCCTTGTTCCAATGCATACCCTGGGGCTGTCTGATGTGTCTTTGTAGCACATTTCCATCCTGTTCAAAATGTTGTGGCAGTGGGATGGTTGAAAGTTGCTGCACGTTGGAACTTGGAATGGAAGTACTTACTAAATCCTAGCCTTTTGATTTTCCAAATCAACTCCAACTGTTCGCCACAGCAATGTGGCCGTCTAAGATCACAAGCTAATTTGAAGCAAAATCCATTCTAGTGTCTGTCACTCAGTAATTGTGACTAGGAGAAACCAGGCAAATGTCTCTGGTGTTTTGAAAATGGACAATTTTTGACTATCTATTGTAAGTATGGGTCTCGTGCCTGCATATCATTGGAGCTTCGCTATTATTTTTCTCTAAAGATGATGAATGCCCTCATAACTGTCTATCAAAGACAGCAAAGGTTTTTAAAGAGCTCTTACTAAGGGGATCTGGGTACTTATTGTCTCCATGCAGACTATGAAAAATGCATTGGTCAGAGGACGTCCTGGTGATTGCTTCTTAACATTGAGCATACTATATAATATTTATATATGCCTAAGAAACTAAATGGTTTCCTTGATAATTATGAGACCAACGTCATATGTTCCATTTCAGGAGAAGAATTTCCACTGGCTAAAAGATAAACCATTGTTTGTTTGCATTCATCACTATAATATAATGATGATATATACTCTATTACAGACACATGCTCAGCAGCTCTTGGCTGCACAGTGTGTTTGGGGAATGATTTGCATTTGGAAGCAAGGCCTCACTGGTTTAAAATGAAAACGGACATTTCCCATTAGGTTTAAAGTGTTGACATCCTTAAGCTTCGCAGAACTTGGGTTGATAGGCAATAATCATAATGATGCTTTTGAATGCCAAGCTGAGTGCAGAATTAATTTGCTCTCTTTTGAATTAAACTTATTCTTTTCTGGTCTGAGCCGCCTTTCTATGTTTTCAGTCCCCTTGTCTTATTGTAAAACCCTGCCTGGACTATTATAATGTGCATGCTGTATGGATGAATATACGGAGAGCGTTTTGAACATAGAAACAGAAGAAGAAATAAAACAGAATTGAATCTCAGCAAACCTGATGCTGATGGGGCCATATCTCTCTGTAGAACAGTACAGTAGCCCTGAGGGTAAGACAAGCAAAACAGTCAGTCTGCAGTGTGCAGTGCTCTAGAGACTTTGGATGACATACTTAGATGTTCTACATGACATGCCCAACGTCATGGTGTTTCACAATATTTATCCTACCAACGTTATTTTTCAGCTTGAAGTTTACTCACAGCTCATGTGAGGATAAATGGAACTGTGACTTACTTTGGAACTTGTGAAGGCTGTGACAGTCAGAATATTTAGGGTGACAGATGTTGACACATGAATAAATCAGCCAGTTTGTTACCAAATGATCTTGAGATGAATTTTGATGTGTTCTTCACAGGCTGAAGTATCCTTAGTTCAGTTCTGGGAATTTTGCTAGTGTCAGACTTGCTTCAGCTGACAGTACTGTCACACAGGGCACGTTTTCTTTATATCTGTCCACCTTGAACAAAATTTGATCTTACATTTTACCATTTCATGTGCGTATTTCACCTGCTTAGAATAACTGATTTTATTGATTGATATTCAGAAGCATGACATACAGTATATGTGCATTTCTGTGCCTGACACTATGGCCCATCTCTTCTTGTGTTAAAAAACAATAGATAAGAATGAAAGCCTTAGGATGGAGTGGTGTTTGACAGCTCACACAAACTGAGCAAATGTATTTCTTCATTCTACCATTTCCCTAGCTCTTCCACCCCAGATCATACTAGGTTAGATCGGACCAGAATGCCGTAGTGTACTTTGATATTGAAATCTATTAACACAGTTAGGGTTTTAAATTCTATAAAAGCAATGTTGATAATTCAAAGTTTAAGGGACATGCTTGAGGATTAGTTTTAGTAGTTATTTTCCTTTGATATGGAGCCACTTTTATAGAAACTCAGCTTGAACAGTTCACAAATTATTACTAATACCCCTCTCACTTCAATAATTATATTATTATTTACCTTTAAACACACACATAGCAGCCATTACGAGGAGAAAATCACACCAACTTTTTCTCAATCCCTGTAAAAGAATTGAGTTACATAATCATGTTTTCTCACTACAGATTCTTAATGTCCCCACTGTCCCTTTTATAAATATCCTCCTCCCTGTAATGGAAGCTTATTTGAAAAGAGTAATAATGGCGCACTAGCCTTTTCATCTCAAGAAGAGCATTTCCCCCCTGGTCTGCTTTCTCTGCAAATGTGTTTTTATGAAAGCTGTCGCGCTCCTTGTGAAACTCGCACAATTCTCAATATACAGTTTTGTGGCCCTAATACACAGTAATACATAGCTTCACAAACAAAAAAACACTATGTTTACTGTGTCAGAAATGGTTTATCGGTAAAAAGCATGTTCTTTCTTATTTAAGTTTTATTTTTACATTTTTTATTTCACAGAATAGCTGATTCATTACAGCCAGTGGGATAACTGAGAGACATGTATGTGTGGTAAGAGGGCAACATGAAGAAGTTGCTAATGAGGAAAATCTACTGATAGCCTTAAAGATGTCACACTGCTTGACACATCTCCATTAATAGATAATTTTCTCTGCTGGGTTGAAGGAAAGGTCAACCTTTTAACCATGGAGCCACTTCATAGCTTACTCTCATTTAATGGATTTGTGCCATGAGAGAAAGCACACAAGAGGCAAGAGATAATCTATTGTTCTGCATTTCTTTAGAGGGGAAGGTTTAAATTATCTTCATGTCATCTTCCTCACAGTCATTGAAAAAGTCATATAGAGATATCTATATCTATCTATATCTATATATACATATATATATATGAATGACACTCTTCTTGTTTCCTTATTTTCTGCTTTAATGAAAAAAGATCTGTCAATTTAAACAATCATGTGGGTCAGGATATTGCAAATCTTTAACCTGCTACTAACCATGTGCTAAAACTCTCCCTCGATTGTTATTCAAGTCATCAGGGACAATAGATCAATTGAATGGTACCATGTGCGCACTAGTTTTGTTGAGTAAATTTGAAATGGTATGTTTTTATGAAAGTTTATTTATTCCAAGTGTATGGTGTACACAATTTGTGGTAAACTTTAGTTTCTTTAGTGTGAAACTCTCTAGATATACGTCCAGTTTGTGAGAAAAACTAAATAAGTTTCTGGAATTGGTATACATATTTCTTCTACACCCCGCACACTTCATGCAGTTTCAGTGCACATAAACCTGCAGCTCATACAAAAACGTAGAAGTATCTTAGAAATAGAAAAAATAGGAGATGTAAAATTAGCTAAATAAATTATTTCTGTGTTGGACCCATAAAGGAAATGCTTCCCATCTTGCTGGATATTCGCTGAAATCGGCTTGAGATATTCAGCTAAGAACGGTCAACACCATTTGTTAGAGGCATCAAAAAGATTTGGTATTCATGCTTCCTTTATACAAGGTTTCAGCCGCTCAGCAGTGCTTAGATGTTGTTGTCTGAGTCTCTTCTTATAATGTACTATTCACTTTTGATGAGCGACCCCAGACAGGCCACTGAAGCATACACTCAATTTTTATGAAGCTATGCTGCTGTTGTGTGGAACGATGCAGGAATTTTCCCCTCCTGTGGAAAGACACTGCCTTAACAGTAGTGTATGTCTCCCCAAAATTCAAATCCACTTTTCACTTTACACATTTGCAAGTCATCCATGGCATGGGCATATGTGCTCACCGACATTATTACAAAGTCACAACAGCTTGAATTGCCTTTGTAATCTTTGGTACATAGAATAGCATGTTTTTTTCTAATTAAGATTAATTGAGAAGTTATTCGACAACAGAAAACATAACTAGTTTCTTTATATATGAATTTAAACATTTAAATACAGTTGTAGGTTTAATTTTACTGTGGAGTTGTTTTGAGTGAGGTATTCCTTAACCCACGTGGATATGTCTATCAAAGTGTCATGATGGGTATTAATGCTTAAATATAGTACACGGTCAACTTACAGTGGTTTCAGTATAACACACTAAGGTCCGCAACCTTTCATGTATTAAAAATACTAGATTTATGGTGGATGTAGCTTTTATACTCAACCCTGACATTGTCACCTATGTGAATCCATAGATACAGATTTACTTGAATATTATATAAACTTCCCTCCCTTTTATTGACAATGTGGACACGTGTCTTTCAAATAAGGGGTAAAAAAAAAGAAAAACAATCGATCAACATTCTTTTTTTTTTCGTATTTAGAAAATGATAGGGTGTGTGATATTAAGTGTCATGTTTTAGTGGCATTTCATTAGCATTAACAGAGGCCAAAATAATATAGAACTTGGTTAAAGTCCAGAAACTGAAAGGAGACAAAACCATCTTTGCTGCTACATAACTATTCACAATTTCCCACTGTCTTTGTGCCTCCTTATTTTACTGTCTGTTCAGACTGTAGACACTGATATCTCCCCAGTGTGTTTAATCTAAGTAACTACATATTGAAAGACGTCGTGGGGAAAATGAAAGGGAGACCTGATGGACTGTGACAGCCAAATACTAAGTAATAACATATTTCCCTGATAGACCTAACCCAGAAACTGCATGATGCTTCCTATATAAATGTGCCTCAGATATTCTGCAGGTATGAATTATGCATCCTAACATGAATAATCTATTCACCTCCTATCGAGAGATAATTTGTAAGCAGCCACATCCCTTGTATTGATAGGGTGCCAAACTGGGCTATAATTTGTGGTAAAGTTATCAAAAGTATTTTCTTAACCTTATTTCAAGAAACTACCTCCACGCTCACATTCCTGTATTCATTTATCTGACAAGCTGTTTGTGGATAAAAAGTAAACCCAGGTGGAAATTGTGAAATTCCCACAGTGGGTGGTTGGTCTGTTGTGGGGAAAGCTGGTGAGATTCTGAATGGCAGTCGAAGATTACTCTTTATCAACATGGAGGCTGAGATGAATTATGATTGTAGTTAAACATCACCATTCCTGCTGTAATTTATTGGGATCATTATGCATTTTGGAATCATTAGCATGCTAAAGACTATGTAAATGATTTTTGCAGTGAGTCTTCAGCTAAGTCAGTTTACTCTACCATTAGATTTAATTTGAATTGAAACCCCCGGTATGCAACGCAACTAATTTAAGCTTGAGACATCAAAAGTGAGAAAAATTATATTTGCCACACTCAGGTTGGAGCACTTTGTCATCACCTTAAGTCAGTGTTGACCTTATATAATCTTTAAAGCCAAACAGTGCCACTGTAATGATCCAGACAGAAAAAAAATGTTGTCTTATATGGTTTGTTTTACCAGGTCTTACTCTTTGAACTTGACCTTGGGCTTGATAAAAGAAAACTGCCCTAAGGTAAAAAACAGATTGTACAGACAGGCCTTCTTTCCTCTCTTACTCTCCTCTTGATCAATCTGCAGAGGTTGTACAGCACATTGTGTACCCCACTCTCACAAAGCTACTGATGGAAAGTGTGTTTTTAGCTACCAAGGAAGCAATTTAGGTTTTATTGACACTTTTATTTGTAGCTGTAGGGACAGCTCAGGAAAGAATTGCCAATACATAAAAACAGTATTTAACCGTGTGAAGTTTTTTATTCTGTTTGTAATACTTTATGTTAATCTTACTACCGATTCATACTACATTCATCTTATAATTCATGCTTCAAATGAACTTCTTTCAGTTTCCCTGCTAATGTTCGTTTTACTGTATATGGTAAATTACATCCCCTCTTCTGTGTAACTGTTGTTTTCTGCAACCAGCTGGCTGAGAGTTTATACCAACAGATTTATGAAAGGCTTTAAAAAAATCAAAATGACTAGCCATTTCTTACCAGCTTAAAAAACCAAATCAGACTGTGACCTTCGCATTTTTGGTGCATTCAACTGTGTTGCTTGGGTGATGAATCAGGCATTTATAGTATAGTTAGTTGTATTATATATATGGAGATCATTTTGTCATGCATGAGTTGCGGGAAAGTATACCAACTTTGATTGGATAACATCCACAAAGAACTGTGACTTAATTCACAGCTTGAGCTTCAAGCCTGTCCCCTGCAGATGTTGTGATGAGTTTGAGCCACATAAATGTTGTATTTAACCTCATCTTGCACCAGTCTGAGCAAAAGGAAGGCTCCTAGGATGTTCTGGAGGAGATTATATCTTACTATCCCTTTTCCAGTTTTTCATTACCTCAGTCTAGCCTGTCAGAGTGAACGCAAAGAAGAATTATGGTGGTCCGTGCTTTAGCTGTGCGGCATAGTCTGACATGTAGCCTGCTCGTTGCATATCTTTGTGGACTTAAAGCTTGTTTGTATTCATTACATAACCCGCGTAGCAACACTGTCGAGGATTACTGGCCAACCAGTTATTTTAAAAGTAAAAAACATTCATGCATAAACAGAATTGACGCAATGATATTGTGGTTAAAATGTATTATATTCACATCTGGGTCTTTTGCGCTTTCACATGAGGCACGGAAAAAAAAACAACAGCAATCTGGGTCCCTATGAAAACCTTACTTCTCCCTTTGATATATATCCTACTTAGAGGAGGCAAGAGAAATTTATTTAAAAATGATGACAACTTAGCACAAGGATCAGGGCATAAAAGCATGTCTGTGTGTCTGTGTTTTTGAGTTTGTGGAGGTGGTTGCAGTACAGTTATTAATATATAATGTGACATGTGAACCTTAAAAGACCACAATTTTTGCCTCACTTTTTATAGATGAAAAATAACTTAACTTGATTTTTAGAAAGAAAATATAATAAGAACCATGGTAAAGGAAGTAATATCGTAGGTTCTGCTCTGTTCCTGAAAATACTACTGTATCTAGGCCAACATGACACATGCGTGACAAATTCATGACATCAACCCACTCCCTTCTCTCTACAGGGAAAATACACACAGCAACCACTCAATGATGCTGATACCAGCCCAGAGTTGTAATTTCCATCATGTGTACACTACTGAGTTTGGCACATGGCTTTTATGCTTGTGTTTACACACTGGAGAGACTATGTCATTATTATACTTCATAGTATTGTAAAGCCACATATTTATATGTGGATGGATGAAATGATGTCTAGGCATAGAAAATTAAGATTTTTTTTAAATCAGTGTTTCATGATAGACCCAGAATTTGGGATAACTGATAATTGAATCATGTTGCCAACAAAAATACTTGGACTAAAAACTTCAAGTACACAGGATGTTTTACATGTCTTTGATTTGTCATTTTAGATGTGATTTTAAACCACAGGGATCCATTATCATTATCACATGATCTCTTTCATTTGGAGCTTAACTGTTAATGTTTCAATGGTGATGTTCCATGCATAATCAAACTTAATTGCTCCAATTCGTAGCATTCCTGATGTTGCAGCTAAGCCTTAGAGAAATCAACTTATTTTCTGAGTACTGTAAATCTGCAATGGTTGTAGTACTTCCCTAAATGAGATTGTTGTGTTTATTTATTATTTATTATTGCTTTGCACCATGGCCTCTCAAGCAATGCTCCTCATTTTGACTGTTGCGCTACAATTTTCAAGTATCGCATAATGCTGTAGAATGATGATCATAAGTAATCAGGGCACAAATAAGAAAATAGATTAACTTTAGTGATTCGTATATGTAATCACGTAATACCAACAGATGTAATAAAATGACAAGTGAGCTCAAAGCTGTAACATGTAGTTATGATTTCAAAGCTAAGGATACATTTGCCCAGGGCAAATACTTTGTTTAGTTGGGCATGAGATGGTTAAGGAGGTGTAACAGCTCATACTTTTCATTCATTCATTTTTTGCAGACAGTGGATCTGAATTTGAATTTTCAAAAAATGCTTTAATCACTTTGGGTGATCAAAACAAAAAACATCACTGAGCTTCATCCGTCTTGCAAAACAAAATGGTGAAATATTCGACAGTGTACTTTTCTCACGATGCCTCATGTGTGTTCTGCACCAATGCTCCCCTGCAGGCCCTGTTAATTTCCTGCTGAGAGATCATCTCCAAAACAAAATAATCTGCTATGAAGTAGAAGTAAAATCTATCAAAATTCATCAGATATCTCATTTAAATTGATCTACAACCTATCTATTGTGAATCTAGTATTTTGTGTTCAAAATATTTTTTAAAAGGATGCAGATAAGTTTGAATAGTAGCCTTAAAGTATGCACAAGTGCCTCTCTTTTTGGTTTATTTATTTTTACTATAGATTCTAAAGATTCACTTAGGATTAGTTTTAACCAGAGATCGAGCTTTTCCATAGATTCTCCATATTTAACAGGGGAGATGTCTAATTGCAGTCCTCCATAAGATTTACATTCTGTATGTGTGTGTCAGTGTGTGTGTGTGTGTGTGTACATATATATACCACATTGACATTTTAGGTTAAAAGCATGTCTAGTTCCGTGTTGCCTGTAGCCTGTGGTGGTAACTAACATATATTACTGGAATTTGTGAATATTTACATCTGGAAAAGAGCAACAATCCTTATTGGAAGATCATTTGAAAAGTATATATATAAGTAGTTCATGACTGTAGGTTGAAAAGAATATCAATTTAGTTGTCATACTTCTCTGTATGAATTATACAACAGTAGTTGGGAGTATTTTTTAATATAGTAAAATAAATCCTGTTGTGTCCCTTTAGCTTAATTTCTTTCTCATCCCCTGTTTATGCTACAATGCAGAGGCTTCTGAGAGTTGTCCTTTCTAGCTTTTGGTTTTCTCTTTTAATTTCTATGTGAACTAAGACTTTGCAGCGCCGGAAGCCAAAGATTAAAGCACTCCACACAGAAAGAAGAAAGATGTCTGGAGACACTGACAAGTAAAGCATTTAAAACATGCCAAGATGTGTAAACACAAATTGGACTCACTCATTTGCCACCTCTTTTTCTGTCTTTTTTTGCTCTAATTCAGCTCTTAAGATGAATTTCCCTGTGATTACCTGGTACTGTCACTCAGTCCCTTCTGGCTAAAATAAGAAATAGCTGTTTTTTAAGACCTCTCTGTATTGTACTGGTATGAGAGCCAATGATGTGAAAAAATCTATTATTTCAAGACCAAATGAAGAGAAGAGAAAAAACACATGAGGGTAATATATTGGTCTTTCATAATAACAAAGAAGTATCATAAACTTTCTTCTGTCCCGCCAAATTTCCATTGAGCTGGCAGATTGATTAGGGTGTCTAGCGAATATTACTTGGGCTACACTTGTTCTATTTCGTCATAGGATTTATTTATAAATGCTGCTGAGAAAAATCAATGAACGCAGAGCTGTAAATCTGACTTTTAGAATCCAGGCTTGGAACCAGATGCTTTAGTACCACTGAGCTGGTGAACAGGACGGCTTCAAATCCCCCAAGATTTATGACATGACTTGTTCAGTGTCCTGCCATCCATTATCGGACGGGCCAAATCTATTGTTTTCACAAGATGGTTACAATATAGACTGGCATCACTTTTTTTAAACTTGCTACATGGGAAAACCACTGTCCGATTTTTTTCTTGGCATGTTCAAAAACCGTATTTTTGTGTAGTTAAAGAAACACTTGCACATGTTCTAAACAGGCACGCTCTAAAAGGATGCACTTTGTACTCTTCTATCATATAAAGCATGTCACATTTAATAAATATTAATTCACAGTTATGTCACTAGTGTGAGTGAGGAGTGGGAAAGGATGCACAAGATTAGTTTCCAGATTTTTTTAACGTTACATTAATCCTGCAGTGGAGTGGGTCATTGGATCACCGCTTATCTAGTACCAGCTGTTGACAAGATGCTTTTCAAAGACTGGCTCATTCACAGCTGTGTCGCTGATAAAAGGCACTTTCTGAAACCCACCACCTATCATTTTCATCGTTGCTCTCTTGCTCTGGCTGTCACTATGTTGTATTTCAGACTCCTTATTCATCTTTTTAATGCGCATCAGTACATATTAGTAATCCCTACCTCAAACAACATAGCTGGCTCTGCACAACAGTTCTCATTGTCTGTAGCTCAACTACAAGTCTAATATGACATTTTAACCTAATGTGATGCACAACTGTGGCAGTAGGGTTAGGATGGAAGCACTAGGGGGAGGCTAGATATCTTCTTGGCTTCTTAGTGACTGAAGTTGTTGCTTCAGACAGTGTTTAAATTCTGTCTGAATGCTGAAGACATATAACATATAAACTAGTAGAGATTCAGGGTACAGTTGTTGAAATTCTGATCGTCGTGGAAACTTTCCAGTTCACAATAAAATTATGTTTGCACAGTTTTCAGGATGCTTTTCTGATGCTATTGACGTCCTTTCACCAAAAACTCAACACATATACTGTTATTTGCAGCAGTGCCTGGAGGAATACAGGGTGCTGTCTCTGGAGTAAAAACTTTCTGAGAAGTGCAGGGTCATTTGCTATTCATCTGAGATGAATTTTGAAAACTACACTGCAAGCATCTTCAGTTGTTGCTAAACGACTTGAAATGGCTGTGACTGCAGATGTGTGTTTTCATTGATTGTACGTGCAATTTAAAGCACAAACTCCATTCTTAACACAGCAGGGATTCTGTCCTGTGTTGTTTGTCCTCTAAAATGCACGCAGACATTTTTTCTTCACAGGGTCAGTAGAATCAAACTGCAACCACTGAAAGTATAAGAAGAAAACCATTTAGCTTTGTCCAGTTTTTGGCAGTTACGTTTTCAGTTTGTTTTCAGTTCCTCACAGACTAGACACATTCATTGTGGCTTTTCTTGTTTGTGCCGATCCACACCAATTGAGCACTTACTGGTGGCAACATCCCAAAGGAGGCAATTACGGTCCATTCCCTTTAACAATTAGTGTGATCATCGATGTAGGATAGGACAGCTCTCTGAGCAGCTGGGAGGAATAAATCAAAGGAGAGGAAGGCAGGTGGGATTGTACATTTCCATTTTGTGTCTTCTGTAGATTTGTGTTCATCTGTGTGTCACGTTGAACAAGCATATAACCATTGCTCAGAGCCAAGGAGGTGTAGAATCTGCACAGTGGGAGAGTTCTGTGCAATTTTTGAGTGAAGTCATTTTCCATTTGTTCCTTTTATACCTTAGTGATTTTACTCAGAATTTAACATATTAACTCCATGCTCAGATTTTGAGAAATCGTTGAAAATGTAATTTGAAAATCCATAGCCCTTTATAAAGGTTAAGGTCAGCCAAATAATTGAATAACAAACCATTTTGGAAGTTTTATGCTCTTTTCTTTTTTATTAAATCCTGTTTCAGCAATAAAATATTTAATGTCTACTCATATTGTTCAGTCAAAATAACTTATATATCACGTTGCCTTATAGATAGAAGACAACACTTGAAAGATTCTGTCATTGATTTTCTTTTCAAAGCAATGCCCTTCTTTCCTAAATAATGCATACCTGACTCTGTGGTGTAAGAAGCCTTCAGACTGTAAACACGGCTCATTGAGTGTGCTCCCTGTCTGTGGGAGACAGAGATGTGCCAGGAGTAAATCTGTACATCATTCATTCTCATCTGATGTCAATTTAACCCTTTAAGGCCTGCTCCAAGAAAAAATAGAGTCATTTGTTCTTTTTTTTTGTCTGAATTCTTTATTTTGCCCTCTTTTTGGCCTGTACATTTTTGCTCTTAACATAAAGTTTACCTTCATGCAAATAATCCCTAATTGGCAATGAGAGGTCAAGAAACATTTGGACTAGCAATTTAGAACAGAAACCTCTAGATGCATGTACACATTCAAATAAAGATCTCTGTTTTTTTAATCAGACGCAACAAAACTGTCAGAAATGACTACCAATGGACACATTGGACACAAACTGAGATTTTAAAAGGTATCTTTAGATATGCAGTATGCTTTATTTATTCGCAGGGCATCTTCAAGTATTGCTCTTTGTGATGCTGATTTTTAGTGACCGTGCAACTGTGTGTGCATTATTTCCTGATATAAAAAGAAATGGTATGCTATAATGGACAAATAAGGAGTAACAGTGACTGAGTTGGGGGGAGACCCAGGTTGCTGGACTCAATGCATGCCTGTCTGCCTCCATCATGCTCATGTGAACAGCAGGCGCTCCACAGGATGTGTCATGTCATTATTCACCACCAGGGGCCAATGAACAGAGAGCAGCAGAATGCTCTCTAAACACTGTTATCCCTGTACGAGGGAAGACCAGGAGGGTGTGTGTGTGTCTGCATTAGCTTGTGTGTTTCTGAGAGAGTGAAGGTGAGCAAATAAGCAAGCAAAAAAAGATTTCTGTATATGTGAGTGCTCAACATCCCCCTGAGGTATTTTTAGAATTGTTTTTCTCACATCTTCTCTGAAGTCTGTTTTCCTGTCTGAGCACGATAAGGTTGTACCATGTGTCCCCTATATTGAGAAACTCACTCCCATGTATGCATTATACTAACATTTACAGGACTCAGATTGTCCCCACCAATAAATCACTTTCATTCTCCACATCTGAAATATTAATATGCGACTAATCGAGCTCTGCATCCTCACTACACAAATGACACACGCAGTCAGTGGTGTGTAAGACAGAGTGGGACTCTATATGCCTTTAACCTTTCAATGTCGTGAAAAGTTAACCTCTTCAGTCTTTTAATATAACATGCACACTTGTTACCTTAGTGCATGACCAATAGGCATGAATCTGACATGACATGAAACATTACTGTCAAGACAGACTGGCACAGACTTTAGAGTGATTTATACCTTCATTTTTAAATCAGTTTAAGTAGCCTTACCTTGTTGGCTGCCAAAAGACAACAGGAAACAATGTCTCTAAAAGCTATCACTTTGAGTGATGTTAGGTGTCAAATGCTTTTTTTTACAGATTATAGTCACCTTGCTCCAAAAAGACAATGTCAATTCAGATAACCTTTTTTTGTAAAAGAAATGTCCTAAAATGTTTAAATGTCCCAGAGGTATCTGATATTCAACTGTGTGAATTCTCTGAAGAGACGTTTAGTGCTTTCTTTGCTACTGTCACATATTACTCTCGTACTCCAGTACTCTGTCCTTAATATGCAGCTGCTTCCATGAACTGTTAAGAATGAACAGGGAGATGATAACATTTTGAATCTGCCTGTTTTGTTTTAAGAGGGACAGATATATAATGTGAACAATAATGTTTACGTTAGCCTTGTCACTTCTATCTGCTATCTAATTTGGGTTTTGCAGGCCTCCTCACTTCTTGATTTCATCAAGCTGCCTGCTTTAAGACGTTCATGTCTAACACTCACTGCAGCAGTTTTCACCATAGTTATGCAGCTTGTAGTATTCACTGTGTTACATATTTGCTATTACCTTTGTGGTAATCAACTTAGTGATGACCAATGCCCAGCACTGTCACTCAAAGAAAATTGAACTTATTTTTAACAGAGGTTGCGTAGCAAAAGAACATTTTAATATCACTTATCTTTTTTTCTCTTTCCTTCTAGATCCCAGTAATGACAGGAGCCTTCATGGACTCCTCGCCCAATGATGACTACAGTGGCGAGCACTCACTCTTCAACTCCTCAGCCAGTGTCAACGCGGCTGCCTCAGCAGCATCGATACACGGTCAACAGGAAGAGCCACAGTCTGTGTCAAGTGACGCCATCTGGCTCTGGATTGCCATCATTGCCACTATTGGAAACATTGTGGTGGTGGGCGTTGTGTATGCCTGCACTTTCTGATAAACAGATGCTTACAAAGCCAAACAGCACTCTCACATATCCTTCTTATTTTTTTGTGTCTGGAAGACTGAATGAATCTCAGTCGACAAGCACACTTCCTCTCTTATTCTCTCTTTTGGATTACTTATGTAATAGTGCATCTAAGTTCGGATACATCTCGACAATGACATATAGACCAACATATTTTCTCATCACAGGGAAAGATGGGGATTTGGCAGCATTTATCCTTGGTAGGCAGTTTTAAATCCAGCAGCTCAAACTTTGACCCAAAGCGTATCTGTAAGGCAGCCTTTTGTGAAAAACAGAAACTACAAACCTCTGCACAGTCATCTGAGGAGCCTTGTAAGGTTAAGTTTGTTTCCATGGTCATTCCCTGACAATAGTCGCCACTGAAAAGTATGCAGGAAAACAGAAATTAGATTTGGTTTGCGATTCTGGTTTAACCAGGTTGGTTTAGACATCCACTGGAAAGTTGCAGAGCAATTAAGGGCAGAGTTGCCTCATGATGTTGCCCATCACAGAAAGTAAATGTTAAAGTATTTGGAAAGTAGTGGTGTTATTTTCATGTAAGGCAGAGTCAAACCTCAGAGCAGAACAACTCATTTTTATAGCTGAATCAGAGTGTGGACACCTTATTTAGTTTATTTTGTTTAATTTGTTAATTTAGCCCAAACCTTTTAAATTCCATCTTTAATATCCTCCAACCTAATCACAGAAGAAGCCTTTACTTCATTGCCCCCATAAATAACTGGACCTGGACAGTATTTTTTAAAAATCAAACAATATTGTGTTGTCTACGTATTTATATATAGATGATATAGATATAATATGATATAGATAGACTTAAGTTAAATAGAATTGGAAGCACAAATTAATCCAACCCCTTGTAGCCTTCTTTCCTCTTTCAACCTCTCTTTTCTTTGCAAGTGCAGCTTATACAGGGCATTTTTTGCACTTTTGACAATAGGAGATAAACATCCTCTTATTTTAGATATGTGGACAGTTGTAGAGAAACAGAAAACAAAATGATGTGTCTATAAGTAATTCGGTGTGCACCAGACCTAAAAAGCAGAAAGTGAACTTTGTACTAGATGTAAACTAACGTGGGTGTGGAAGTCACGCTAGATATTCAAGTGAAATTTTGTTGTATGTCAAGCTATGACTTTAAAGTGTTCACTGCTCGATTAGTTACTCATTCAGACCTAATTGGCCTGGGACTCACTGCGTACCTAAATGTGCTTCACAGTACAGCGAACAAGTACGACCTCACTGGTACTTGGTCACGAAAACCTTAGTGTAATTTCTTTTTGCTACAACTCAACTCTCACATTCTGACCGGCACGGGACAACACTTGAACATAGACAAAAATTATTTTTAGTAAGTGATGCATAGGCTGCCAAAATAGTCAACATCAATATGAATCACAGGAGAAACCTGAACAGGAGGCTGGGGATAGTTACATCCCTTACCAGCATTGGAGTCCATCGTTCTGTTTCACACTTGTCATACACAGCTGGTTATGAAGTGAGTCAAAAGCCTCACTGCACCAAATGCAGTAGTTCCTGTCAAAACTATGACTCAAGTATTACCCTATATTAGCCAAATACTAACTTAATGTTTATCCCATGAAAAATGCCATAGCCACACAAAGAAAACGACTCGTTGATTTTGTGTGCAAGCACATATCTGTACTTTCCTGTGTAACCGTTCCTACTTTGACTTTAAAGGAGAAGTAAAGAAAACTGAAAAATACTAGAAATGTTTTTACTTATTATATGTTCAAGTCAAAAAGTTGTTTTAAATGTTAAGTCTTTACATGATACATTTTCTTATGCTTACTTTTAGATAGAGGCTTTGTAAGAAATAGACATCATAACTCTTTGCTCAGTAAACAAATGTTTGTCCTGTGGAAAATTTTTCCAATAGGAATTAATCAGTGCAAAGTCATTACAGTCTTGTAAACGCAATACTTGTTCAAAGTTGTTTCACTGGTAAAGGAAACGAGAACTTCACTGGCTTACTGTATGTATTGTATCATGTAAAAAGAATTCAGGACGGTGATGTGTTATTAGATGTTTACATTGTTCAAAGAAGGACTTTCAAAGCCTGTTATTTTTAATAAATGGTTAATGTGGAAATATTCAAAGATGTAAACCACATACACTATGCTCCTTTTATAAAAACATGTGGTACTATTAAACTTTGTGTATTAATCCATAAAGATTTTTCTGACTATATACAAGCACATCCTCCTCAGACGCTTAAAGGTTTTGAAGTGTTATTCATTGGAGAACTTCTGAATGGATGAACACCTTTCTTTTGTTATTATGTTTGTTCACCTTTTAATGATCTTTATAAAGCCAACCCTTTGTCCAATTTGAGCAGTTGCTGATATATAATCATAATGACAAAGCCACTGGTTGTTCAAAAAACAGCTGGATTTCACCTTCTGTACACTCCTTTACCACTCCGTATCCCTGTTCTTCTGAAAAAACAGAAAGGTTAGGCAAGAGATCCATGCATTTTCGAAACCGCTGATTCCCTAATGGGGTCGTGGGGGGATTCCAGGAAGATATATGATTTTGATTGTATCCACATGATTTTGTTTTTCCCTTCTCCACTGACTGGCAGATTTTCAGCTGTCATCATATCATCATAAATAAGAATACACAAAGCTGCAATTATCTCTTGATAATTGATAAAAGACAAGTCGGAATGCTTTATATGGTCTGCTACCATGGCAAATGCAGGCTGTAATGGATTTAATTAGGGCCTGTAGAAATCAGCTCAACAACAGCCCAAGAAGCCTTCACTTTCTTACTATCATACAAATATACCTACAAATACAAAACTTTTCAGTGAAAATTGTCATTAATTTAGCTCATTTCTTCTAATGAGAGCACAGTGCAGAAAATCTTAGTGTCTCATTTAATAATCAGATTTAACATAATTACAATCATACAAAACTAGCAAAGCATCTGTTGTTCATGTGTATGTGTTGAAAATGTAAAAATGTCAACTGAGAAGGGGAAATCCATAACAAAAATGTAATTTGATGACTCATACAAGTAAATTCTAACAAACAGCTTTCCACTGATTCCTTAAACATAATTTTTGAGGTGACAGGATGGCAAGCCAAATGTAAATGATCCAGGATGTAATCCCATCCCGCATTTAACTTTCCTTTTCTTCTCCACCAACATTGAATGGTGAATGGGTTGTCATGTGTGACAGGGAACAGACAGAGTCTTAATGCAGCCCTGAGGGCTCCACTACCCTTCATACTACTGCTGCAGCCTCTGTGACTGTACTTCATTACTGTTTTTCCATAAAGGGAGCTCATCATCGCTCATCATCCAAAAGCCATCCACACTGTTCTTGGCACCTTTCTCTCTCACTCTTCCAATAGGTGGACAAAAGTTAAAATATCTGTCTGCCCTTCAACTTTTAAAAAAAAAGTAATTTGAAAGAGAGGAGAATTTATGAAGAAGCTGAGCCTTTGATCATGATGGATGTGGCCACCTGTGCCCTGAGCCGAATTTTTCAAACATATTGAGCTTATTATTTGGTGACTGGCTTTCACTTTATTGTCAGTTTGATGTAGGAAGTTGAGATTAGGCTAAAATACGCATCTGTAATTTAGGATTGTATAAACAGCAGTACTGTCATGATTTACACACACAAACACGTTAAAGGTATATTTTTTACAGCATTTCAGGTCATTTGCCAATAAAATAGCTAAAAAAGTGAGAGCACATATATACAGTAGAGATAGATATTAATAGAAAGTAGTCTTTCTCCTGAAGAATACTGTTTAAGGGTCTTATTTGGAAAAACACTAATTTGATGGATGATTTTGTATGTTCATCTAAAAGGTAGCATGGATTTTAAAATGCAGAATTAAAATGCAACTTTATTACTGGAAAACAGGTGATTTTTTTAAATCAAATAAAATGTTTCAAATTCCTGCAAAAGACCCATTAAAAAATAGAGCATTTTCCCCATTTATATGCAGCATGGGTAATGTCCTGTATCATGGGATAAAGAAACAGATTGTTAAACTGATGTAAGACTAAGTGTAAACGTTGAAATACTGTGCCCCAGCTTTGCAGCTTCACTAAGTATGTCTGGTAATCAGCATGCAGGACATGTAGCCAGTCACCATGGAGACTGACATGTTTCACTCCAGCTGTCTGATTCACTCATTGGCAGACACTATTAGGTCCCAGCTGCTGGCCGAAATGAAGGAACAATCCACTCTATGGGTAATGGAGGAAGCATTGAAATGAGAGTGAAATGAGAAACAGACAGAAAATGGCAGGATGATTGAGATGAGCAGAAATTTCTGTGAACGGAACCGAAAGTATCAGGATTAACGAACAAGGATGTGTTATGATGGATTTCTGACGGGTAATCACTCAAAGCAAAGCAGAGATTGATTGATACCGACTGCTGTCATCTTGTGCTCACTTTGAAACATTGACAGGTTTACAAGGAAGTTTTATCTGTTTGTTACAGTATTAGTATCTTTCATCATTTTTTATTATCCCTGTGGAAAAGGAAAAACAGCACAGCATTAGGATGCTTTTCAAAGATTAAATGAGCAACATATTTATCACAAATCAATCCTGCACAATATGTACATAACACTCATTTAAGGTCATGGACAGAAACAACCAAATGTAAGAAAGTGAGAGAAGGAAAGTAGATTTAGATCCAGAAAAGACTAACCAAAACCATAGTTAACTCCACAAACTTTCCACAAAAGATGATGGCACTGGTTTGATATAAGGTAAGTTAACTGAATCTTCACCTCTACAGTACTGAATTATGAATAATTTGTCATCATAGTAATTGAAAGGAAGTTTGATGATGTTGTGGTCATATTTTGGGATGAAGATGTACCTCTCCCAGGGCAAAGAGCAGCAGAAATAAATAAGAGAATGTACAAACGATTGCATGACAAGGCCTGTTTTTTAATGATTTGAAAAATGTACCCTTAAATATTTTTTTTCCCCAACTGAATTAATTTATGATATTTTCTTTCCATATTTGTATTTAAGAATGCCTCACAAAACAGACAGCTATTATCTAAAATTAACTTAAAAGTGTTTTTTAATTTTACTGAATCATTTTAGTTTTTTTTTCTTCACAAGATGTTGCATATCCTCTTAAGTCCTGGATGTATTGAACTCAACACAATTCTCCAAGAAACAGATCCAAATGAGTTGTAGCCAGAAGGGGGCTCCATTTTTAGCTTTTGGATGTGCAGTATTGTTTTTCTTTTTTGTTCTATGCAGTACAATCAACACTAGACTTCTTGCAAACAAAAGACGGCTGTTTTTGGATAATTTAGTAGTGCTATAATCAACTGTTGAAAAACTAGCATAGATTAAGTTTTATAAACGAGGTCATAAAAGCACAAAGACGTGCAGGGAATAAGCACAGTACTTAGTAGATGGCACTGTGCTGACATACCTTTAAAAACTATATATGTGCATTGTTTTTTAGATTAATTTCTCAATTCATTGTATGTTCCTTGACATTAAATGTTTATATAAATGTTTAAATTGTTTTACACTGACACATTTCTTGCATGCACAAAAAGTTAGACTACAATTACAAGTAAACTTGTTGTGCAGGTTTGTCATGAGTTGTGCCATTAAAGTTTGTTAAAAACACGAGTTCCATTAATGGAAGCATACACTGTCTGTGGTTATGTTTTATTTTAATGCCTAGAACTAGGTTACAAAAGCTTTACATCTTTTATAGGTTTTTGAAAATGAGAATATTTGCTCCTCTGAGATCTGACACTTGTATCATAGAGCCCTGGCTTCACCTTAAAAATCAACTGCACGTAGTGTTTCATTCGTCTACTTTGTTGACACTGATCCAGACACCAGTCAAGAGGCCAGTCCATCACAGAGCCACACAGAAACAAACAACCACACACACATTCACTCCTAGAGGCAATTTGGAGTCTTAAATCAACCTAACATGCATGTTTTTGGATTGTGGGAGGGAGCTGGAGAACAGAAAAACCCTCTGTCCCCACTAGGATTCAGTTGTTGTGATGCAACCCTGCTAAGCATTACACACCAGGCCGGCCTCAACTTCACACCAGTTTGGGAGAAATGGCCCTGATTCTTTGCATCTGTTCTGTAGAACAATTACAGTGTTTTAACACAGTTAACTCACACTAAAAATATTTCTGCATTGATTTGTGAGCTAAATTAGTCCTGACATCACATTAGTCTGAGGCAGGTTGGGGATGCCAACAGGCTCTGCAGCAATGTGTGGTTTGATGAATGGGCTGACAAAGTTGAACTTTTACAGGATTGTTTTTTGAAACTATTATCAGATGACACATGCCTGTACTCTAATGTCAATATATGACATTAGGATGTCGGTTTGTAACACAGTAAGCTAACATATAAAAACTGCATTCTCATATTTAGAAACCAGTTGAGTATGTTTACATCATGACTTGGGTTTGCATTGTGGGCTTTTATTATTAGAGAATCTGCAATTTCAAGGCATTTACAATTGTGTGTAGGACAAGATAATTATATAAGTGGGTTTGTATAGTAACTGGTCGGACCATCCAAGGTGTACCCCGTCTCTCGCCCATTGACCACTGGGATAGGCTTCAGTCCCCCCTGCGACCCCATTAGCGAATAAGTGGTTACAATAATGGATGGATGGATGGATGGATGGATGGATGGATGGATGGATGGATGGATGGATGGATGGATGGGTTTGTATAGTACTCCCACTGGTCTAATATAGTACAGGGCATACAGGACTATTTTTCCGGGCTTAAAAATTTGTTAGGGGTTATTCCTTTAGAGGTAGATCAAAACATATAAAAGAGTCTTAATTCACCTCCGCAAACAGCTGAAAGAGAGAATATTCATTCCTTCTCTATCAAGTCCTTTTCTCCCACACACTTTGGCACTCACTTTATTTTCCTCTGAGCTGTAAACACCCATAGTAAGCATCCAGAAATGAAACTTTCAACTCGGTAAGTTTTCCATAAATGGTCAATTTCCTGGTCTACTATTTATACTGATATATAAATAACAGAATGAAAAAAACAACAAATTCAGACGCTAGACTCCTAGTTTATGGCTGCCTGTCTGAAGACTTGAATTGTCGGTATAATTACCTTGCACGCTGATTCGAATAATTTTAACATTTTCTTTATTTGCAGAATATAAATGACACATAGGACATTAGCAGTTATGTATGACTGATGTCACCACAGTCACTGTGTACACAGCACTGTGTACACAGCAACAACAAGAATAATGGGTGGTCCGTTAGTGTGCTGGAAAATCTGAGAAAAGCTGGATGCATTTTTCATCTATAGATTGGGTTGTGGACTGGCAACCCGCCCAGGGTGTATCCCTCCCCTCGCCCCTTGTCAGCGGGGATAGGCTCCAGCCCCCGTTGGGAATAAGCAGTGTAGAAAATGGAAGGATGGAAGGGTTTGTGTTCCATGGCTGGCTTTGTTTGTGGTCTCACACAGTCCTCATCAAAGTTTCATATGTGGTTTCAGACTTAAGCTGAGGCCCAGGAGTGCTCCTATTGTAAAAGCCTGGGTTTGGTTTGGCTCATCTAAACTTTCTCTTAGTTTTCTTTCAAAAGGCTTGATTGTGCAAGACAGCTGTGAAAAATATATCTCATCTGGATTAGCAGAGCTGTACCTTCTTACTTAAAATCTATGGGGAGTTATGGAAGAGGGGGTGGCATCACAAGTGACTACTGACGTTTACAGCCTGGAAAGAACGCAACAGACAGGGAGAGACAGGAAATGTTTTTAAAGTCTGGCCTGGGCCATTCCACCCCCGCATCCAGACATTTCTTATGGAACTCATTATACTGCAGTGAAATTTGAATAACAGAACCCAGCTGAGTAGCAGATTGTTTTATGTGATTTGAGGACCTTTCTCTGACTGTGTAACCGAGTACATCTTGTAAACTTAGCAACAAATGGAACCCTGACTTTCAAGGCTGACAAGACTGATTTTTTTAATTATATGCCTTTTCCTAAAAAACATACAACCAACACAATAACAAAATCAAGAATTGTATTTACAGTGTTAATTTAGGACAGCTTTGATTAGATAAGAAAGGTTTTCTTTTTACAGAACAATGTGTACACTGACACTTTTTTGGCTGCATTCATAATAATTTGACATCAAAATAATCTACAAAATATTATAAAAACAGACTCTATAATTTCTCTTTGAGTAAAGCTCTTCATCTTCACCTCGTCATAAAGCAGGGGAAAAAAACACATGTGCTCAGCTTTACATAATGACCTGTGCAACTCTTTAAGAAGTTATTTTCTTTGGCAGTGGTTCCCCATTGTTAGAAGTCCATTGGTACAATCAAAGACTGGATCCATTCATCAGGGCAGATACAATGCTTATCATCCTGTAAACACAACTCAACAATATGCAATTTTTTCCATAGACATGTGTCTGAAAGATCAAAATGATATATTTGTAGCAAAACAGTTTGTCCATCTATCACTTCAACTACTTATTTCTCATCTCACTTACACTTATTAAATCAATCCGAATGCAACTGCAAAATGTTGCTATGTATTTATTCATAAAGGAAAATCTGATCACATAGCCTGATATAATTCCTTGTAACTAAAATAGAGACAAATCACAATGCTCCCAAGGCCATTCAGTCCTCTTATAATCCATTTAATTATGATGCAGTTCATATCCATCATAACTATATTAATTGATGTACAAATTAGTTTATTTTGTATGAGTAAGAATGCCCAGCTCTCACATCTGAGCTTCTCAAAAATTTAATTGTGTGAAATTACTTAAACTACCACAAAAATATGACCCAGTAAGACCCAAACTGTGAAGCTGGGTTTCAAATTAGAACTAAAGAAACCAAATCAACATATCACTTTGTTCTTAAAACAACAAATGTCTAATTTATTGATCTTGATCTAAATCGATCAAAATCAAAATCAAAGGACATTTGGGAAATGTTTAGCAAATATGTAATTATTCTGCATTGAAATTATTAATGTAATAAAACATGTATGCAGCTTTTCAGAACTTGACAATTGCACAGCTCCATGCACTCATGTTAGCTAATGTCCTTGGGAAGGAACGCCATTCCATGTTGTTCCAAGGATGTGTTTTGGACAAGGACCAGTGGAAAGTCATCATAATACACTCTTAAGTGCACAATAGAGTCAGTCCAAGTTAATAATAACACTAATCATTTAATATATACAGTGTTTTGATTTGAATCCTATCCCTTTAAACAGAAAGACAAGACAATAGTAAAAGGAAACAGACTGTGTTTGCTGCAACACTTGCAGGTCTCATAACCTGCCGGTGATTATAATGTATGATTACATTATGATTGATGTGTGTGTGAGAATGGCCCCAATGGGAAGCATCGAGTAAAAGCTAACTCCTTTATTCTGCCTTCAGGGATCTCACCTGCATGAGCCCATTCTTGAGCCACTGCAAACAAATTAGATTACAGGTCTGTCCGTGAAATATATCAGCCTTTGGTGTCTGCCAATATAATATTCCTACAGAGTGATTGAGTTATGTGTGGTAGAGTTTTGACCATTGTGATTTGAAGAACTGAAAAATGAAGTTGCAACATTATTGTCTTAAAGATCCTGTTTCTATAATGATCTCCCTTCCTCATGGTCATGTGTTTACTGCACAATAATCACAAGACAGCTCACAAGATATGCTGTCACACACTATTCCAAGCTTTTCTACAAATGCTTTTAAAATTTCCTTCAGTATTTTATCTTACATTTTTTATATTTTTCTACATTTGTTGTTAAGCTCATCTGGAAAAATATACGTATACAGATAGGGGTCTTGATGATTGAGCTGTTGTGCACAATGTAGAAAATCTGATTAGTTTGGAAAATTTTGTGTAGGAAGAGGTCGGAGGGTTTAGAACTGATATTAAACTGAAGGTAAGAGTCTGTATCATTACACAGGCTGCAACACTGGGTGTTGAGAGCTTCACTGTGTTTCTTACTTGGCACTTGCTTTGGGTCAGATGAAGTGCATAGTCCATTTTTAAGTCATCTAGACTTTGCTGTGAGTGGGTCAGATGCTCAGCACAAGTAATAAATGGCATTTTGTAGTGTTGCTGTTAGATGACCATTTGACATTCTTCTGTCATTTTCAGTAGAGCTCAGCTTGGTTTGGGTAATAAACCTACTCAGTTTTGTGTTTCAGGCAAACAGAAATATCTGTTGTACTTTACTTTTTAAATTCTGTGTCTGAAGATTACAATGTGTACAAAATTTAAAAAAAAAATTACGATGAAAATGGTTCAGACCACATTAGAATAAGACTCACAAACCATTATCTTATCAACTACCGTTTAAAAACGTTTATAACACCGTCTGTTTAAAACTTTGATGTGGATCATATGATTACTTTGTGCATTTCTTATCATTGTGACGCCCTCATGTGAAAAAAGATGCCTGAAGCAATTGGCAGGAGTTTGTTTAAAAAAAAAAAA
>JABUIW010042137.1:0-12149 GCA_013363375.1 Menidia beryllina | reverse complement strand
GAGTTTATTGTGCTCTTAAGTTTGATAAACCTAATATGTGAATGTGAGTGATGAGGGTAATATTTTGGTGGAGCTGTAGTTTAGAAGTCTGGATAAGAAACAGACTTCAATGTGAAATGACATATATCTGCACAAAAACCTAAGAGATACATTTGTAACATGAAGTACCAGCACGATTAAAGTATCACATCACCTTCCTGAAAGAATGGAATTTTTTGCCAAAACTGTCAAAAGTGTAAGTGGCTTAATAACGTGCAAGCCAATGCTGTTTTTATGCATAAAGCACTGCAGACTTCTATGTTTATACATAAAGCAGATGTTTTTATTCAAAGCAACTTAAAATGTAGATACAACATTACCGTTGGGATCACCGCCAAAATAAGCAACATAGAAGAAAATCACCAGCCAGATTCTGTGGCTTACTAACGTGCAAGCCAATGCTGTTTTTATGTATAAAGCATTGCAGACTTCTATGTTTATACATAAAGCAGATGTTTTTATTCAAAGCAACTTAAAATGCAGATACAACATTACCGTTGGGATCACCGACAAAATAAGCAACATAGAAGAAAATCACCAGCCAGATTCTGTTGGTGACAACAGTGGTGACAGTGTAGAGATAGCTCAATAAATATAGGGGTGACTTGGGATTTTTTGGGCTGATTTAAGACCAGACACATCGCCATGTTATGGATCATTTGTAGAGGCTTTTCCAGTACAGGCTGGGAGACCAATCAGGATAGCATAGAAATAGTGAAGGCAGGAGATAATCATAGAATGCACCAGGAGCTGGGTTGCATGTTGCGTTAGGTACAGCTGGATGTTTCTTATGTTTAGTAATGTGAAGCGACATGATTGACCAACGGAGGCAACAATGATTTTTAAATATCGGCTGGTAATCAATCATGACACCCGGGTTTCTAGCTGCCTTTGATAGAGCAAGAGAAAGAAATTCAGTTCACATGTGAATATTTTGGTCTATGGTTGGCTGGAAAGACAAGGAGTTCAGTTTTCGAAAAATTCCATTTAAGGTGAGGGCCTTTCATCCATTTTGACATATCAGTTTGGAGTCATTTTGAGACTGTGTTCGTCCAGTGAGAACGTCAGATAGATCCAGGTATCGTCAGCATAGCAGTGGAATCAAAAGTGATGTGATGGGATGATCTGGCCCATTGAAATGGTGGAAATGAGAAAAGAGAAAGAGGTCCCAGTACTGAACCTTGCGGGAGCCCTTTGGTCAGTTGGTGCGCTAAAGAAGCGTGACTAAGCCCTGGTTAAGACAGCCCTTAGCTCTCTAATAAACGGCCAATAGTTCTCCATCTGAGACATTGTGAGAGAGGGTTTCTTGAGCTGTAATGTGACCTGAGCTTGCTTGTATGTGGAAGGAAATGTGCCTGATGTCACTAAAGCAATAATCACATGTGACTGCAGCAGTTGTGGTATGAGCTATAGTTGGGAATACATTTGTAGGAACACAGTCTTGCAGGTGTGTAGTAGGATGGCTACATGTGAGAAGTTTAGATTACTGTGACTACTACAATGACTACTGTGTTTTCAGGAGATTCAAGTGAAGGCAATTTGGTTAATTGTTTAGTGAAAGATAAGGCATAAATGCCATTAGATTGGTTGCAGGTTGCAGAAGAGGAGGGTTAAGTAGTTTTGAAGATGCAAAATAGTTTACGGGTATCAGTTTTACTGTGAATCTTATCAGTGTAGAAAGCCTTTTTTAGTCAGTGATACTTAAAGAGAATGCTGACAGTAGTGGGTGGAATTTTGTTAGATCTGCGGGATCTTTTGATTGGTCTGACTGAAGACCCGACATGCCTATATTGTAAAACCTCTATGACCTCAACGAATGACCAGAACGCGGTGGCACCTCTAAATGAGGATAGTCATCCTTATATGGTTTTGACATGAATTTACATGTCATTTAACTATTTTGTGACATCCAGTCACATTCTTAGGCATAATATAATAAACTTTTGATGAATTACTCTCACAAAACGAAATCAATCTGCAAAAAGATGCTTTGCATGATGCGTCCAGCAGATCTAATCATATTTGTCTGTTGGGTTGCCATCATCCAAGCAGCATTAGATATGTAAATATGCGAATGATGCATACATGATCAGGAATATGACAGATGACTTTGACATAGCAAGAATTTTTGTTCCTGCAAGGAAGAGTCCACTCCATGGGCCAGTAGTAACTGTGATACACCTGCAAACAGGGAACACATTCCCATATTAATTTATTTAGGGAAATTGGGAGCATCTGTTTGCTTGACTGATAGTGTTGTTTTTTGTACCTCAACACTTTTCTCGCCAAAATGTAGATTAGCTTTCTCCTCAGACAGACCACATGCAGCATATTCCAGTGGGGTGAGCACAACAGTCGGGACATTTATGTAATCACACTGCAAATTTAACAAAAGAAGCATAAACGTAAACCAATTTCAAATATTATACTTTTCAGTGACTTCACTGTAACAACTCTCACAAAGAAGATGCACAATATCAAATGCATACCCCAAAAATTGCACAAAACATTAAAAACTATGTACCAATATGTTCACTCCTCCGTAGAGTCTTTGGGCCAGCAATTTTCCAGTTTGACGTGACAGACCTGGGGTGGAAAGGCGTCCTTGCTGTACTGATCCAATGGCATAAATGTAATCTACACTGGTCTGATCCCTTTCATTCACCGGGATTTGACCAGTTCTTTGTGGACAGAAAAACAAACATCAAACCAAATTTGCTGTGCATAACCTGGACCAAGGTACATACAAAGAGATTAAACATACTCTTGGTCCCACTGCACCCCGACACACTCCAGGCCGATGTCAACAGTACATGGTTTCCTAACAACAGCAAGCAGAACCTGAACACAATGACCACAATACTGTAAGTGTAAGGTTCTTGTAGCTATAACCATCCAAATCTTAGAGAAATAAAAAAAAGATGATTGCATACTGTGTCGAAGTTATCCTGTATAGTTTGACCATCCTTACATATAGTAACTCGAATTTTCTTCTGAGGAAGCTGTTGTGATGTAGTTACAGGATCCCCTTGTAAAAAATAAGACATGTCATTTCATTCAGTTTGAATTGCTTTTAAATAACCACTGCAACAATTAAATGTAAAAATATTTAGAAAAAATAAACAATACACGTCAAACACACTTGATAAAAACTACAGAAAATGGAAAATAGTGCATTTTAATTGTTATGTTAAACCATTACTTTTTATATGGTGCTTTAGTGAGAATTCCTGGTAGCAGTGAAGAATTTAGCTGAAATAAGATAAAACTAGGGAATGCCATTAAGCAATGCTTTGTACCACAAATTAGGATGTAGGAGACTCTTGACAATATCAGCTCTTATTCGTCATTTTAAAAAAATGGTATTGGCAATATTGTACAGACCTATTGTCACTGTTTTATCAGTGACAGGTGTATTGACCTATTGTTGCAAGTAACAAAAGGGATCGCAGGATTGACCCCTGGGGAACCCTACAGTTCAGACCCATTCAGTCTGAGACAAAGCTCCCAATTTTAACAAAGTAACACCTGTACTCACGGTAGGTTTTGAACCAGTTTAAAGCTGTACAATATACCCACCCGGTATTCTAACCTCTGTACTAAAATCACATAGTCCACTGTATCAAAGGTGGTGTTCAGGTCCAGCAGACCTAAGAACAAAACTTTGCCTGCATATGCCTTCTGGTGTTGGTCACCTTGACCATAGCTGTCTCTGTGCTGTGGTGGGGCCTAAACCCTGACTGGTGAAATGAAAAAGTCAGCAAGCTGTTGATATATAACTTTCTCTGACTTTCTCAAAAAATGGAAGGTTTTATATGGTTTTGGTACTTGTTCAGTACTATGCCTTAAAAAAGGCTTAATGACTGCAGTTTTAAAGGCCTTCGGAAATGTTCCAAACTTAGACATATTGAGTAGATGAGTAAATTGTGATAAAAAATTGCTCAACGCAGACTTTAGGAATCTAGTGGGTAAGTTATCCAAGCATGTTGAGGGATTGTGCTAACAGAACGATGGCTGCAGATAATTAATCAACTGTTTTATCAGTGACAGGTGTAAATTCTGTCAGCACTAGATGTCTACCTGAGGGCAGAGTAGTTAATTGTGTTGTGGTGATAATTGCATTTTAATGCCTTGAACTTTTTCATCAAAGAATAATAGAAATTCTTAACATTTAGATGTAGAAAATCGTTCTAAAGGCAGTGAGACTGGAGGGATTGTTAATCTGTTGACTGTAGCCCTCAAGACAAGAGAGTTGTTTCCACTGTTTTTGATGATTTCACAAAAATAAGTCTCTGTTGTTCGTCTGTCTGCACCTCCTGGACCCTCTAGTCTATACCTTCATCAACCCCTACCAGAACTAGGCTCTGTATCCCAATTCTACTCATCTTTACTTCATCAATTTCAAGCCCTTACTCGAACCAGGGTTTGTATCCTGACCCCAGTTCTGCTTTTGGTGGAAGAAGACAGTTGTTGTGGTGTGAGAAGCAGTGATGCATTATTGGGATGCATTATGGGATTGACCCTGGAAAAGTGATAAAAAAGAGGTTCCCACCCAATGGCCCCAATAATATGTTGGTCAGGACTGCTAACTCATCAAAGACAAGCATGTGAATTAAAGACATGGTCAAGCATAATTTGTGTTTGTTTTGTTTTTTAAACTCATATCTAAGCATTGTCAAATATTCAGCACAAAATATTAAGCAATCACAGGAAACTTTGCATAATTGATAAGCTTGGTTGCCCAAAACATTGAACAGTCTATAGCAGGTAGGAATAGATGATCGGTAATAAGTCACCCTGGAGACCTCCAGAATGAGACCATTGTTACCTTAAACTAAGTAGTTTAGGAATCAATCTATTTTTAATAGTCAAATGGGCTTCACAACCTCATACATCCCTATAAAAGCATCGCTATGGAGATGTTTCTTCTGTATGAGAGGTCAAATTCAAATTGACATCAGTTGCTTTGCTTTTTTTTTAATAAGATGAGGTTCAACTTAATGTAAACTAACTACAATATTGTCATAAAAATTGATGGAGTTGTTTTACCTGACAGGACATCCTCAATCTGCTCCACCTAACACAGACAAAAAGAAACATTCCAAAATTGTTTGCTCTGTGTTTTTAAAGAAACACTGAACTGTTGCTAATATTGTGTATAACTTACTTACCTTACTGAGCGAACAGTGATGAAGGATATCCACTCCACTAACAATCATGTGGTTCTCTATCTTTGCTGCCATTTTCCTATCACACCCTGGGAGAAAGCCAGGTTGCAACATGACAGTGACCATCATTCCAAGACCAAAGAGAAAGCCAGCACATTCCAACCCTTCAGCAGACCCGCCTACCACTAGGGTTCGACCTGGGGGATGACGCTGGGAGAGAAGATCCTCACTGGATGTCGGAGAGGAGAAAAACTTTAGATGTTTTACTAAATTTTTTGAAAAACACTGCTCTTATTATTACAATTCTGTGACCTGGTTATGCAGTACTCGATGTCTCCAGGTATATCCAAATATTGAGGTTTATCTCCTGTAGCAATGACCAAGGTCTCTGCTTTGAAATTCCTCTTTCCCCCATTCATATCTGTAACCTGAATAAAGAAATTATAATACTTTTATTACTTATATTGACTGCAGCATGCTTTGCAGTCAATAATTGTGTTTGATGTTACACTTGTATCTCAACTGATATTTTTCCATAACACCTTAATAAAAAAACAAACTATAGCATCTGAAGAATCTGAAGCTGCTTCCTGTTTGCCAGTATGGCAAGAAAAGACGGACCCAGTGATGGAGGATTTTGATCAAATCAGGAAATCGTTGGATTTTTTGGGGAAACCTTGTGTTGTGAAGGAAAAGGGACTTCCCATATTATCAGGTTGCATCCTTCTGGCTGTATTTACGTCATGTGCGTGCGACCCTCGTGACTACACCTGTGGAGTGTATTGGGGTGCGAGTCCGAGGGTCGCATGCGCACACGCCAGTGGACGGAGAGATAGAGAGGAAAGGACCCCTCTCTTTCTGTGGACTTTTTGTGCCATTTTGGACGTTGTTATGTGTTCATAAACCAAACCACAACTTCACAACTTCACAAATTCATAACCTCACAACTTAACATGTAACAACTGAAGAACAACTGCAATAAATACTCTGGAAACTTTCATCATGCCTGCATTTTAATCAGATGCCCCACGGCGGCTCCTACAGATTTAAAAGGATCAGTCAAAACATATGGTGACGAAACCCAGGAAGAGAAGTTGCCGTGGAAATTAGTTCGTGATGTACACCGATCAACCAAGCCATCCAGCTGATGTCAGGCCAAGGCGTGAGAAGAGGCCACCAGTGTGGTTCAATGACTATGATGTTGATTATCCAAATTACCAACAATATTGTCCTCCATCCCCTCGAGAAGCTGGAGTCCAAGACAGAGGTGCGGAGAGGGCAGCCAAGATGGACCCTCTTGCTCTCTACTTACCCACACAGCAGTCTGATTATGCCGGTGCCACTGCAAGAAGCCCAAGCCGGCCTGGGCTACTCAGACCACTGTACCAGAGCACTCCAGTCTACCCTGCTCCTGCAGCCCCAGAGGCTACATCCGCAATATTGGATGCACTTGGACAACTTCAAGAGGATAATCAGAAGCTACATCACACAGTCATTCAGATGTAGCAACAAATAAACAACAGAGCATCAGAACCCGAAATGCTGCCACCCCCTCCTCCTCCACCTGCTGTGGATCACTATACTCATCTTCAACCAGACGACACATTGCCCCCTCCTCCCCCTCCGCCTGCTGTGGACCACTCTGCTCCCCCTCAACCGTTTGTGAGAGATATAAGCTTAAAATGGCCGCCTCCACCACCAGTACAGTTGCAGTATCCTGGTGCACAAGACGGCGCGCTTAAAGAGGAGCAATACTTCTCCCCTCTGCCACCACGTCCAGTTGTTGGGCCTGCGCAGCGCACACACCCCTCAAGAAACTACAGTAATGTGGTGGATGAGCTCAGAGAGCGCATGCAGAGCATGGGAGAGCCCCCACAGCGCCGAAGACCTGTCACGCCAGAGTACTATGAGCCAAACCCAGGTTCTGAATGGGATTTAGTCAGTAATGCGCCATCAGACAGAGGACGGCCTATGCCTTCGGTTCAAGCCCAGCACCCCAGAGACCAGCAAGAGCGTGTGTACCGTGGACCGAAGCCTAAGATCCCCCCTTTCACGAAACCTGACCCCAGAGAGTTCAATAGGCTCAAAACAGCGCTGGATAACCTGTTGCCTGATGATGCAACGGAGCGATTTAAATATCAAATATTAGTGGATCATTTGAGATTTGAAGAAGCTCTGCTAATTGCAGATTCCTATACTAACTCCAAGAGGCCATATTCAGACACTATGGCATCCCTCACTGACCACTATGGACAGCCTCACCAATTAGCCCTGCGACATATCGCTGAAATGATGGATGCTGCCGATATCCGCGCTAACGACACTGGTGCGTTCAAGAGGTTTGCACTTCGTGTTCGAGCTCTACATGGGATGCTTGACCAATTAGGTGAGAGTGGTCAGATCGAGATGCAATGTGGGTCTCACGTGACAAGATTGCTGCTAAAGCTGCCACAAGACCTGAGAGCTCAGTTCAAGCGTTACCTGTACCCACAGAACATCCGCATCCCCACCCTGCACCATTTCGCTGAGTGGTTGGATTTTGAGCTGAAAATGCAGGAAACTGTGTTCGAGACACTCAGCGTGATTGGGGCTGCTGAGAAGGAGAAGCGCAGGGACCCAAAGTCCAACCGTACCACCAGCGTTCTTCATGGGGCCGAACAGCCAGTCAGCACAGCTGTGAGTGAGAAACCCTCGACACCAAGCAACAAGCAAGGTGAGAGACAGGCCTACTGCTCTTACTGTTCAAATGATCAGCATTACCTGAGTCAGTGCTCCAACTTCAGCCAGCTGACCACTGAACAGAAGAAGAGTTGGATAACAGCAAACAGAAAGTGCTGGCGATGTGGGCGTGCTCATCAGGCCTCTCAGTGTCGCCTCAAGACCACCTGCAAGATGTGTAAAGGGAGGCATCTGGAGATCCTGCATGACGTCAATGCCAGGGCACCCTCTGAGAGCAGCAACACAGTCACTAAGCCAAGTGATGTGTTTTACCTCGATCGACGGTCAGGTGGCAGTCCGGTGATGCTTAAGGTGAGCAAAGTCATCCTGCGCAATGGAAAGGAAAGTATGGAGGCATACGCCATATTGGACGATGGCTCTGAGCGCACAATTCTACTCGCTACAGCGGCGCGAACACTGAAGCTTCGCGGCACACCAGAAGGCCTAGCCCTGAGAACAGTGCGCCAGGAGGTGAAAGTAATACAGGGCCATTCTGTATCATTCTCCATATCTCCTGTCTGCCAGCCAAACAAAGTATTCAGAATAAGTGGAGCCTTCACAGCAGAGCCATTAGGCCTAGCAGATCATACTTACCCTGTGAAGGCGCTGCAGCAGAAGTACAAACACCTCAAAGGGCTGCCTCTCAAAGACCTCAACAGTGTCCACCCCGTCATTCTGATTGGTTCAGATTACCCTGAGCTAATCACACCCATTGAGCCTGTGCGACTTGGTCCCTCAGGTGGACCAGCTGCAGTGAAGACCAAGCTCGGATGGACACTGCAAGGGCCAACCAGGTTAGTTCAGCAGCAGCTGCAGTCAAGTCAGTGTTTCCATGTGTCCACCCTTTCACCCTCCACTGAGCTGTTCCAGAATGTTGAAAGGCTTTGGCAATTAGACGTTCTACCATACAGGAGCGAGAAGCTTGTGACTCGGTCACGCCAGGACAAGGAGGCCATTGCCATGCTGGAGCAGAAAACTGTGCGAGTGGATGTGGAGGGGACACATCACTATGCCACGCCGCTGCTGAGAGTGAAGAATATGCCCAAGCTCCAGGCTTATAAGGAGGCAGTTCTCCCCCTACTGCGCAACACCGAGCGTCGCTTGGCTAAAGACCCAGAGCGGGCGACTGCCTACCGCGAGGAGATAAAGAAGCTGGAGCGAGCAGGGTACATCGTGAAAGTCAAAGAAGAAGAGCTGAGCAGTGATGGTGAGTCATGGTTCATCCCTCACCATATGGTCTCTCACAATGGGAAGAACCGCATTGTGTTCAATTGCTCCTTCACACATAATGGAGCTAATTTGAATAACCTGCTTCTCCCTGGCCCAACCTTGACTTCTAGCCTGCTCGGTGTGCTCCTGAGATTTCGTGAGCATTCCATTGCTATAAGTAGTGATATCAAAGGCATGTTTCACCAGGTGAGGTTGCTAACCCAAGACAAAGCACTGCTTCCTTTCCTGTGGAGGGACTTGCAGAAGGACACCCCCCTCAGCATCTACGAATGGCAGGTTCTTCCATTTGGGACTACATGTAGCCCGTGCTGCGCCACATTTGCACTGCTAAAACATGTCAACGACCACAGCCAGCCTGAAGAAGATGTACGTGTAGCTGTGGAAAGATGTTTCTACGTGGACAACTGCCTCAGAAGCGTGCAAACTGTGGACGAAGCAAAGTCACTAGTGGACAAACTGCAGTCCCTCCTAGCAGAGGGAGGATTTCAGCTGCGCCAGTGGGCAAGCAACACTCCCGAGACCATCAATCACCTGCCCAAGGACCTAAGATCAGAAAGCAACGAGTTGTGGCTGAATGCCACAGAGACTGATCCTCAGGAACTAGCTTTGGGCCTACGGTGGTTCTGCCATTCTGACACCCTCGGCTACAAATGTCGGCTGCTGGGCCAAGAAGTACCGACAATGAGACACATCTATCGGGTGTTAGCTAGCCTCTATGACCCGCTGGGATTCATCATTCCCTTCACCACACGGGCCAAAGTCTTGGTCCAGTCCCTGTGGAGCAAAGCAAGGGACTGGGATGACCCAGCTCTGCCCGAAGACGCCATGCTTATGTGGACAGAGTGGCAGGAAGAGTTACAGCAACTACCTCAGATATCCCTGCCCCGCTGCTATGTGAGTCCTCAGATGGACAGAGAGGCTTGCACCAGAACAGTTCACATATTCTGTGATGCCTCCGAGCGTGCCTACGGTGCTGTTGCTTACCTACGCACTGAGGGTCAAGATGGACATGTGGAGGTGTCATTCCTCACTGCACGTTCCAGAGTGGCTCCTAAGAAGCAGCAGTCCATGCCACGCTTGGAACTTTGTGCAGCGCTGACAGGAGCCCAAGTGGCCACTCTTCTGCAAAGGGAACTCACCTTGCCTCTCCATGATATCAACCTCTGGTCAGACTCCACAACAGTCCTGACTTGGATCCAGTCGGAGTCTTGCAGGTTTAAAGTTTTTGTTGGTACACGAGTGTCTGAGATTCAAGAACTGACGAGTGAATGCTCTTGGCGCTATGTCGATTCCAGTAATAACCCTGCAGATGACATCACTCGTGGCAAGACCTTGATGGAAATAGCGGAGAATGGCAGATGGAAGGATGGACCACCATTCCTGTCACAGTCACCTGAGTCTTGGCCCACAAAGCCTTTAATGTCTGTAGCAGACGACGAAACAGAGACACGGAAAATGATGTTTTGTAGCCTGGTCACCACCACTGCGCCTCCAGCCCTCCCTGACCTAGACCAGTTCTCCTCATTCCGAGATCTGGTCCATGCAGTTGCACTTTCTCGCCATGGGGCGGCCGCAGGTCAAAGCAGTCCAACAGCAGAAGACTATAGGACAATAGAGACCGAAATGCTCCAACGAGCACAGCAGGACAGCTTTGGAGAAGAGTACGCTCTCCTATCTGCTGGTAAACCCTTGACATCTACCAACAGGTTGCTTACCCTTGCCCCAGAGTTGGACCAGGCTACTGGACTAATAAGAGTTGGAGGCCTTCTTCGCCGCAGTCAAGATCTGGAACCAGACACAGTCCATCCTGTGGTGTTAGATCCAGCACATAAGATCACAAGACTTATAGTGCATGACGTGGATGAGGACTTAAGGCACCCGGGCACAGAGCGCCTCTTTGCTGAGCTCAGGAGGAGATTCTGGATATTACACGGCCGCGAGGCGGTTAAAAGGCATCAGCAGTTCTGTCCAGAATGCAAGCGGTGGAGAGCTCAGCCCAAAGTCCCCCTAATGTCAGACCTTCCTGAAGCCAGACTGCGCTTGTTTAAACCCCCCTTTTATTCCACAGGAGTTGACTGTTTCGGGCCGTTCACAATCAAAGTTGGACGGCGCTCAGAGAAAAGGTGGGGGATACTGTTCAAGTGTTTAACAACAAAGGCAGTTCACATTGATGTTCTGACAAGTCTGGACTCTGATGCATTTCTAATGGCATTACGTCGATTCATCGCCAGAAGAGGGAAGCCATCAGAAATTCTATCAGATCAGGGCACAAACTTCAAGGAGATCGAGAGCTCCGAGAAGCCTTCCAAGCATTGCATCCTGACCTGAAAGAGCAGTTGTCACAGCACCAGATCAGCTTCAAGTTCAACCCCCCCCAGTGCACCTCACTTCGGTGGCATTTGGGAGAGAGAGATAAGGTCAGTTAAAGCTGCTCTGTACGCCACTGTACAACCACACGCCATACCAGAAGAGGTATTGCGTACAGTCTTGATCGAAGTGGAGGGAATCTTAAATTCCAAGCCACTTGGATATGTGTCCAGTGATGTGGCGGATGCAGACCCTGTAACTCCAAACTTGTTACTGATGGGGCGGCTGGACCCGTCCCTGCCTCAAGCCGTTTATGAGGAGTCAGAGCTCCTGAGTAGGAAGAGATGGAAGCACTCACAGATCCTTGCTGATCAGTTCTGGACTTTTTTCATTCGCCACTACCTCCCAACACTCCAGACCCGGGCTAAGTGGCACAAGGACACGCCAGCTCATCAGCCTGGAGATATTGTCATGGTGATAGACCCCCTGCTGCCCAGAGCCCTCTGGCCTGTGGGCCGGATCACCAAAGTACTTCCTGGAACCGATGGCCGCATCCGGACAGCAGAGGTCAACGTAAAGGACAGGCACTACATCAGGCCGGTGGCCCGACTCATCCCACTGCCTGCTGTCCCAGACATGGAATCCCGCCCCGTTCCGGCACGTCCTTCAGATGAGGACAAACTGGAC
>JABUIW010042131.1:30639-69346 GCA_013363375.1 Menidia beryllina | reverse complement strand
CGAGGGATACCAGAGGGTCCCAAAAGTGAAGACAATACAAGGGTTAAGTGTGCTGACATAGGCCTACTTAACATGTGACGTGAATATTCACATATTTGTACTTTGATCATTTCTCTGTTTTATCCTCAGGCTTCCAATAAAACGAACTTTATTGACACAGCGTCTGTTAGTGGAATACGCCAGTGAAAGCAAAAAAAAAAAGTTCTGGTGGTTGCGGTAAACCCCAAAAAATGTCACGCTAACTCAACAATTAGTCACTTAGTTGCTTTGAGAGATTTCACACAGACTTGTTAGCAGTGTTGGGGAGTAACGGATTACATGTAACGACGTTACGTAATTTAATTACAAAAAAAGAGTAACTGTAATTCGTTACAGTTACAACGAGAAAATATGTAATTCAGTTACAGTTACTTCCGAAAATATTAAGAATTACAAATTTAGTTACATTTTTTTTTAAATATAAAGAAAAACCTTTGCAAAATATGCAACTCACTGATAGACGAAGCGTATTGATTTACTAATATTTGACTGTTTGGTGTTGATGCATGACAAACGTTTATCGATGTCTATGACCTAGCCTACCTAGCCTAGCCTAGCCTAGCCTAGCCTAGCCTAGCCAACTGTAGGTGACCAGACGTCCTCTTTTTCCCGGACATGTCCTACATTTCAGACTAGGGTTGTCAAAAGTATCGATACTTAAAAAAGTATAGATACTAAAATGTTGTATCCGGATACGACTGACTTGTCTCCGATTTATTTATGTATTTATTTACGTTGTTTATGGTCATTAACAAGACGTTAGCCTTGAACTGCTAGCTGCGGCTAATAGCTAATAATAACATGCTAAAATTAATCATGGGTTAATGCTCATTAAAACTTTAAAGTAATCAAAAAGTAATCAAAAGTAATTAGTTACATTACTTTTTAAAAGTAATCGAAAAAGTTACACTACAATTACATTTTAAACAAGGTAACTTGTAACTGTAACGGATTACATTTTTAAAGTAACTTACCCAACACTGCTTGTTAGGTAGTGCGTTGTAAATCTCTGTGGGCCCACAGAACAAATCCCAGGCGTTTGCGATAGGCTTTACTTTTATTCAAATGCGAGCTCTCGGGCTCCGTGTGCAGGTGTGAGGGCATTACTGCACACCTTTGAGCTGGTTTGAAACTAGACGCCTTATTGGTGCAGCTCGGTTTTGCGGAGCTCACCCCCCCCACGGGCCCAGGTGTGCGTACCTGTTTTTCGGACGCGGAAGCGACGGCGGTCGCTGGGGTTTGCTATATCCGGGCCTCCGTGGCAGGTCGTCCTCTTTTCTTCACGCATGTGTGGCAGATAAAGCCGGAGTAAGTCAAGAACTTACAACCCCGGAGTTGTGGAAGCGAGGGCCGCCCCCCCACACCCCTCAGCGGGGAGCACCGACCGATGGCCTCCGCCGCACAGGCGCCTGCGGGCGGCCCGGCTCTGGGAGCTGGGTCCGGGGAGAGTGCGGAGCAGCTCAGCCCCTCCTCCCTCAACCGCATCCTGATGGAGTTCCTGATCTACTTCGGGCGGGCCGTGTTGGTGTTCTACCCGGTGTACCTGACGGGGTACCTGGGCCTCAGCGTGAGCTGGGTGCTGCTGTGCATGCTGATGGTCACTTGGTGGAGCAAGAACCGCCGGTGGAAAGACGCCCGGATCGGATCCGCGATTGACTTCGTCGACAACGAGACGCGTGTGATTGACACAGAGCTGAAAGCCACCCTGCAGATGGCTTCATGGGTATGTAGACCACCAGACACTGACGGTTCTTTCTCAACATGCGCCCATCCTCTGATGTCAGCAGGGCTGTTTGTCTCTGGTGTTAAAAGCTCCCTTTGTCAGACTATGAGGCAAAGTTGTGTAAAACATCCCGAAACAAGCTTTGGAATGTGTTGCTATGACAGTAAATCATCTTCCCTACCAAGTGGGGCCAGCTAAAATGTCCTGCTAGGTTTCCAAAGGGTTTGCCTCTACCCATTTGACTGCACCACACCCACATGGACATGGTGACTCATGGGACCTGAGGAATGCAGGCGAATAATGCCTAATGATGTGAATTCAGATTAGATTTCCACTGGTGTGTCAGAGAGATTAATGGCAGTAGACTTTTATAGACTTTCTGTTTTTTCCAAACTACCTGCTAGGTTTAATGTTTGTGACCCTAAGCACTTGCCATTTCTGATTTGCATACATTCTAAAGCTGCACCTCGTGTCCTGTTGGAGTAAGTTTTTCCTGTTTATTGCCTGGTGAAGTTCAGATAAGGGGTGGGCCCATGCATCATTTAGCAGCATTAGCACATAATCCAAACCTTCTGTTACAGTTCACAGCTATGATGCTGCATGGAAGTGTTGGTAAGCCTTAAACAAGCACTACTGGGCTTCTTTCTGAATTGGCTGCATCGGATACATCAATCTTTGCATCACATGATTATTCTTCTCTTTTAATTTGAATGATGGTAATTTATACAGTTGCTTAATTTGTTTAATTACCCCATTATATATTTAATCATCTCCATCATGCATGCTACTATGTTGTTCTGACTTGTTAATTTTTTACTTGTTTCTGTTCATTTTTTGTATTGTTTTTGCCTTTAAAGGTACAATTCCCTGATGTTGAGAAAGTCCAGTGGGTTAACAAGGTATGGTATAAGAACAAAGCTCTCTAAAGGTTTGTAGTTTTGTGAGGGGATGCTGTTCAGTATTGGGTGGAGGTCTGACTCACTGTGTGTTTAAGGCCCACACTGTTGATGAGCACACCTCAGCAAAACGGAATCAAAACCTTCTTGCAACATCTCTATATGGTCTAGAATAGTTTTCCCAGTCTATTGAGGGACCCCCCAGAGTGTTTGGGTGGATGTTGGCAGCCTTTTGTTCTGGTCACTCATACTCAGTCCAGCTTTTCAGTCATTTGGCAAAAGTCAACTTTCCACAGAAATGATTCGGATGCAGATTTAATACGATTTCTTTCTGCTCTTCAGTTACTATTCATATAGTTTTTATACTTGTAACTTAATTGTGTGGTTCAGTTTCTTAAAAGTTTGTTTTAATATAATACAATGTGCAAAAATTGAGATAATTAATAATATCTCCATTGAAATGGAATAATTTCAATTTCAGTTCTGTCAGACTATCTTGTCATTTTTATAAAAGGTATTATATTTCTGACAAGGTGCCTGTAAAAAAAGTGCCAAAGGATGCTATTTAGCATTGGTTCTTTGCTAAGCTATCCTTTATGTGTTGACAAATTACTAATTCATCCCTTAAGTTAGATGCTTTTTTTTATTCGTGAAAGATTCAAGCAGTCTTTGTTATGTGACAGAAAAAAAATAAAAACACACTTCCCTGAATGAAATGACCAGGTTAAAGGACTGGACTAAAAATAAGCTACGGTCAGCCAATGAGAACTTTGAGACCTTTAGAAATTCTAGAAATGTATCACGTAAGACTTTACAATTATTGAAAGAATATCTGCCACGAAATAAATAATATTGTTAGAAGTGCTCAGACTGAAATTTGAGTGATAGTCAACTTAGTTCAACCAGTGAGCCCTGATTCAAACAAATGTCAAGTATTTTAATCTTCCATTATTCAGGTTTTTGTTTTTTTTTGCCGCCTGTATCTATGGTGTTCAGGTATTAGAGCAGGCCTGGCCTTTCTTTGGGATGTACATGGAGAAGCTCCTGAAAATGAACATCCAACCCTCCATCAGACTCTCCAACTCAGCGCTCAAAATGTTTACTTTCACCAAGGTCCACTTTGGCCACAGAGTGAGTTGACATTTCGCCACTATTTCTGTAACTTTGCTGCCCATTACTCACTCATTTGACTTTCAGTCCCATTATTTCAAACCAAGCATATATGAGTATGTGCCATTGGTTTGAAATAAACCTGGGAAAGCCATATATATGAGAATCAAATAATAAGAGACTCCTCATTTCAGCCTCTCAAGATCACTGGTATCAAATCGTACACCCATGAAGTGGATCAGAGGGAGGTGATTCTGGACCTGAACATAGAGTCAGTACAGCACATTTTTCATTCATCACTTTTTAAATAGTCGTGTTTTGTTTTCCACTGATCATGTGACCCGGACTGTAAGCATTCTGTGTTCCTTGAGCAGCATCTTTTCTTACTTTGCAGCTACGACAGTGACGTGGACATCGATGTTAGCATAAACGCAGCAATCAGAGCTGGTGTGAAAGGACTCAAAGTGAGTCCTGGTGCTTTTTTTGGGTGGCTGCTCCTTGAGTTTTACTTTATGGCTGCTGATGTTGTGTGAAAATGCCCTAATCCTCCAGCTGCAGGGCATGCTGAGGGTCATTTTGGAGCCTCTCATCGGTCAAGCACCGCTGGTTGGAGGTGTCACCTTTTTTTTCATTCGCCGCCCGGTGAGTACCCACAGATTTACCCTACAGTGAAAAAGGCAAGCTTATATGAGTATAACTTGTATATATGCACGAGTACATGTGAGTATAACTAAATATTTTTAGTTTTTTTCTCCATTAGACCTTAAAAATCAACTGGACTGGCATGACCAATCTTCTGGACACCCCTGCCTTTAGGTTAGTCTTTCCAGGAAAGCACCGTGAATGTTAGTCTAGTTCACCTAACCAGGAGTGGTTCACATCTTCTTTGTCTTCAATACAAATTTGACTTCTGTGGACACAGAAATTCCATGGTCATAGACCAGATATTCATCTAAACTTTGACGATAACATAACTGAAGACGCTCGCCTGAATTCTTGCTTATAAGTGTGTGTTGAACATTGTGCTGCACCGTCACAATACTGTGGGCGGTGGCTTTTAGAACAACAAAAGGCAGCCATTTAGCTTTTCCTGGGTTTCTCAATTAGCTTCCTCATAGCTGGACAAATGTTTGGAATGTTTTAATGCAAAGCATATATCAGAAATGCTCTGTGTTGACTTCAGTTCAGAATAGCTGGTAATGTGAATGTAACCTAGAAATTCCAGTTTTTCTCGTTGGGTTTAGCACATTCTTGTTTGTCTATCTAATCTGTTTGTTTGGCTTATTTGTTTGATGTTATCCCCTCCCGTCTGACTTGTCCCTGTTTTAGTTCACTGTCTGAGGAAACCATCTTGGACATCATTGCCTCCCTCATGGTGTTGCCTAACCGCATGTGTGTTCCCCTGATAGACCAGGTCAAAGTGGATCAGATGAGGTTCCCACTTCCACGGGTATGTACGAAATTCTAAACAGTTCCACTTTATGTTAATGCCCAATATTACCTTAAACAACATCTCACAGTTCTATATTGAGATTTATTCAGGGATATTTGAAACGTTTGCATTGTGAAAACAATTTGTCATAATTCCTAAACAATGATAATTCAATGCCTGCTGAGTAAATTAATAAAAAAGCACATCATATGTACATACCAACAAGATGAACATATATGTGTATGCAAACATATGTCAGGATTAACCTTTGTGGTTAGAACCAGTCAGTACATTAAAGACAGCTTCCAGTACATCCTGTGAAAAAATCAAGTAAGAATTTATGGCATTATTCTTCTGTCAGATCTACTTATACTCCCAACCCCGGTCAGTCACAACGTCACCACCTTTCAAATACCAAATCAGAAATCCTGTGAGTGGAAGTTTCAGAAAACTTAAATTAGATTGATGAGTCAGTTTACCAGTGCATGAGATCTAATCGTGCTTATGGATAGTTCAAGATTCCCCAGCTTAAGTAAGTTTTACAGTGTTTCAACCAAAGTGACATTGTCTACTGTAAGTGAGACAATCAGGTCTGAGTGAAGAATGCATCCTGCAACCCTGCCACAATAAGCAGGTTTAGAAAACTGACGAAGAATGCAATTGTTATTAGACATATTTTAAAAACAGAACGCATTGTAGATTTTTAGGTCCTTTGAATAATTGAAGGGCTATTTTGCATTGCTCTCTTAATCCGATGTTTAACACAAATGCAGATGATAACTCAGAACCACGGTGCTCATGTGAACCTGTATGACTCCTGTGCTTTTTAGGGGGTGGTGAGGGTCCACGTGATCGAGGCCAGAAACCTGCTGGCCAAGGACACATACATGATGGGATTAAAGAAAGGCAAATCAGACCCATACGTCTTACTCAGAGTTGGCAACAAGCAGTTCAAAAGCAAGACCATCCAGAACACGTTGGCACCAAAATGGAATGAAGTGTATGAGGTACAGAAAGAAAAGCATACTGCACTTGAATAGTTTTTGATTTCATTGATAGGATGGGTGTCCTATTTGAGGTTGCATTACTGGTTCAGGATAAACTTAGATGTTAGTGAAATGAAACAGGATATGTACTTTGAATCTGTGGAGCAGAACCTTTTGCCTCAGAGAAGTGAGGTCAGACACCCAGAAACATGCGCTTTCAATTTATTTATTTATTCATTTATTTTGGTGTCCAATCAGAAATTCAAGTTTGAAAACATTCCTGAAAATGTGGGGATGTTTGCAACATGATTCTGCTTCTCAATGAATGACAGCTAGCATCCTTGTCATTAGGTTAGCACGGTTTCTGTGCTGTTATGTACATGACGAATGGATCAGTTTTGCATAGTCAGAGGAGACTTTTAACAGGCACTGAGAGGTGGAAACGTGTTTTCTATTGATCCCCAGTTACTGGTAGAAAAAAACACATTTTAAATGTAGGCTCAGGACATGAAACATCATCTAACTTTTCTTTACCCTGTTGAAGTTTGTCGTCCATGAGGCTCCGGGGCAGGAATTGGAGATGGATTTGTTTGATGAGGACACAGATAAAGATGACTTCCTTGGAAAGTAAGATACAATTTAATAACGTACTATTTAATACTACTTAATACTATTTAATAAGTGTAATTGATAGCTATAGTGTTAATATGGCAGAATGATTTAACTGTAATTGATCACAATTAGTTGTTTAAATCCCTCCGGTACTTTGCAAAACCAAAAAATTTACACTTACATCCCCCAAAAATATGATATAATACACATAGATATTTGAAACAATATTTAATATAGATTGTTTTATTGTAAAAAATAGCTTTCCATGCAGGATAATGTTCAAAATTCAGAATAAGCGTACAAGTATTTGATTTAAAGGTTAAGTTGTTATCATTTTGCATTTTTCTTCTAGATATAGCCTTGATTTAGGAGACGTGAAGAGGGAGAAAGAAATGGATCAGGTGAGTTAACAATATGGAACCGACTTCATGACTATAGTGGACGCCTCCTGCCCCACTGGAAATCACTATCTGGTTTGTCAGTATTTTTGACATTTTTGTGTTAAAGATCAGACTCGTCCTTGTTGATATTTCCCTCACTCTTGCAGTGGTTTCCTCTGGAAGAGGTTGAGCACGGTGAAATTCATCTCAAGCTCCAGTGGCTGTCCCTGAAGGCAGACTCCAGCCTACTGAAGGAGGTACAGCAGTTGCGTGGTTACATTAGACTTCCGCCCTTTACCGGCAACATGATTTAAATGCTGAGCAGATGCGTTGTCGTTGCATGTTGCCTGTCTTTGGGTTTTTAAATTCGTGATCACTCCTTTCCAGACCAACAACGGCCTTGCCTGTGCCATGCTTGCCATTTATCTGGACAATGCCTCAAACCTTCCAGTTAGTGCCTCCTAATTGGAATTGTCATTAATTATTTAGAAAGTGGTTTTATTCAAATGTCCTGACGACTGATCTTGTGCTTGTTTCCAGAAAGACCACAGTGAGTTCTCATCACAACAAAAACATGGGAAACACACAAAGGAGGCACGGGTAAGACCAGACAATCACATTTTTTATGTTTAGGGGTTAAAGTTGAACGTTGAAATAGATTAAGGTTTCAGTGTAACTACATCACCACAAACAATAAAGACCCAAAGGTGTTTTATGCCCATGCTAGGCTACATTACAAATATATCTTTAACAGTAAAATAAGATATGCATAGTTCATATGAAAACAGAAAGTACACCCTTAGTTAGTTGTGATATTTTCTATCTTAAAACATTTAAGATTCTCTTGAGATTTTTTTATAAATCTTAAAATTTTGCAACATCTTACATGAAAAACAAAACCCACCCTTTGTGCTTTCATAGGGATAAAAGAAACATCATGTGCTAATCAAATGCTTCTAAATGCCTACTTTGGCAGTCTGTCAACAAGCCTGTTAAACAAGTTACCACGGCAATAATGAGATAGGCTGAAAGCTTATATGGAAAACATCTACTTCAAATTATTGAGGCTGAGGTTGGTGCAAAAACAAGCAACTAAATCATGGTGTTAGCCTTTTTTTCCCAGTATTTCTACCTTTTGAATGATTTAATATTGAATAATAATAATACATAATAATTAGTTGAGGGTTTATTTACCTTATATGATCAATAATGCGATTATTATGTGTATTATTATGTGAACACCTGAGATTATGCCTCGAGATTACTTTGAATGGTGAGATGATTGTATGAAAAAACAAAAAACAACAACAAAAGGCTGAGTTGGGTTAGATGCTCCGGCAGTTGTCCCCGTATGCGTGTAGCTGGCCTTTCCCGTTTGTCCGGTGCATGCCTGGCATTTTATTTGGGTGTTGTTGCCTGCTGGTTTTCATGTTGCAAAATGTCCTCTTCCCCCTGAGGCTTGTTTAGAGTTTCCCAGCTTTAGACTTATATTTATTGAAATATGCAAAGTCAAATCAGATACATAAATACACAGTTAATAATTCACAGCTAATTTTGTGAATGGTATTGATTACAGAACTGCTTACAAACTTTTCGGTTAAAGTCTACAGATATAAACTTCATACAGAAACCATTGAGCGCCCTCTGCTGGCTGCAAGGCTGAAGTTGCTTTTAACAAAATCAAAAATGAGATGTGGGGGACAAGCACAGATTCAGTAGGGGAAACACAGATTTTTATTTGGGGTGTTAAAAGAAATCAGCCATTGGTTGTGTCTGCTGGATTTTTCGAGTGGAATGCCCTACAGTTCTTACCTGGAAGATAAATTGCATTTTTTTTAGTTTGTTCATTTTTTTAAACACATAATCACGCATTGTGTGTAGCCTTGTGCATAAGTCGCAGCATCATTTTATGAAAAGAAGACAGAAAATGAATCACGTTATACTGACTGAAGGAAGCATGATAGTTTACAAACACTGTAAAATAAATGTTGTACTTGCTTTGTTTTCAGCTCACAAAGAGAAATTCTGGTCCAAACTCTTTGGTGGAATTTTCCATTGACAAGGACCTTCAGAAAAGCAAGGTAATTTTCCAACCCTTTTCCAAATAACGTCTTTGGCCTGTTTTGCTGTGTCTTCAAAATACATTTATTTTTCTGATCTTTGATTTATTCAATAACATTATTACCAATAAAAATAGGTGGCTGTTGTAACTTGAATGCAAAAAGTCTTGGAGTAAGTGATGTTCTTATAATGATTCCGCCTATAAATTGACACTCCCTATTGGCACACTTGGGTGTTGCTCACTGGCAATTAATACACCCACATACTTTCATACCTATGTCACAGAAATAATTTAATAATGTTCACTATTCGTTCAGTGTTCTCAACCAATCATGGCCTTATATCAGGGCCGGTCAATTTCAACAGGAAACAGCTAATGAGCACAGAATGGAGTAAAGTACTGGACGGTGACGTTTAATTGAATTTTACAACTATTCCTGATGGTGGGCTGGATAAAAACAAAGTCACACTTTTTTAAAAATCATTGAAGTACTTTCCGTCTGAAATATTTAAATTCAAAATGTGCTTTATTGCTCTATCAATTGCATTTGATTTGAAATTATGCGATTTGATTATGTTGTGTCCACATTTCTTAGAAATATGAAGATAATACTGCAGTAACAGTATTCATTATTATTTATAGATTAAAATGTTTGCATGAATAATTATTGGCCTTTTTTCATTGAAAAAAAGGCCCACAGTGTTATATACAGCGCTACATCATTTATTAAATCGTGTGGATAATAATGTGCAGATGTAAGTAATCGCACCTTAAAAAAAACTGATACTGAACTGAACTGAATTCACTCCTCTGCAGAAGTGCTGTTACTATCATTGTGTTCTTTTTGCACAGGTTATGTTTGCATCTAAAGACCCCGTTTGGGAGGAGGGCTTCACATTCTTCGTGCACAACGTCAAAACACAGCAGCTTTTTGTTCAGGTTTGTCTTTTAGAGTTGGAGACAGAATACAAAGAAACTTTCTCAGAATAAGAGAACAATCTCATTTGTTAATCCATCTTGACAATAATCACAACTACTATCTCTGTGTAATGTTAACTCAATTTTCTGACATTTCTTACATATTTGAGTATCAGTCAACTTCAACATTGTTTAAATTATGATAAAGGTTTACAAAACTCTCTGCTTAACCTATAAATAAGTTACTGTTACTGAGTGTAAAACAAACCCAGACTGTAAAAATGATACAAAGGCTACATTTTCTTGCTGATCTGTAAATTACTATAGAATTTACACAGATAAAGCAGTAATGTCCAAACACCACAAGTAGAAATCAAAAGGTCATTTAGTCACTGTTTTTGAATGTTGTCCCTGTCTGGCTCAGGTGAGAGAGCATGACAAGAAAACTCCCCTGGGTGTTCTCAACTTGCCCCTAAGTCGCCTCCTCAACGCTTCCGACATGACTCTGGACCAGCGTTTCCCTTTGGAGCGCTCTGGGGCCAACAGCCAGATCAAGCTGAAGGCCGCTCTGCGGGTGGGCAATGCCTTTCACACCTATTCCTCAATTAACTTTTCTGTTTGCCATCTTCCAGTTGTTTTTAGCCAATGTCCTGCTCATTCATCTTAGATTTTCAAAGAACCCGCCTATGTGCTTTTGTTGCGGTGACATTTTAAAATCAATAACAAAACCTTGTCCTCCACCCTGTAACAGATTCTTGCTGTTGATGAGCCACCTCCCAAAATCGCCCCCCCTTCTCCATCTCAAGCTAAACAACAGACACCACAGAACAAGCAGGGAGATCACATTTCCATTCCCTCCTCTGCTGCCGTTTCCTCAAACAACACCCCTGCTGCCTCATCACCAGCTCAACTGGCTGATGCGCTGAAAGGCTCAAATGAAAACTACTTATCTCACCGCCGTGGCTCCTTCCTGGCTACAGACACCCTGAGTTCTCCATACAATACCCCCATGCGCCGGTTTGACTCTCACAGCCTGCTGTCGGAGAACTCCATTGCATCATCACGTTTAGACCTCTCAGAAGGAGAATCCTACCCAGAGTAAGTTTTTTGAGTCAAAGTGAATACAAGTCCTGATTTTAGATTTGTTTCCAAAAGTCTGAACTTTAGAACTGACCGAGAAGGATAATAAAAATGTAACTCGGATCTTCATTTTCATCCAAAGGTATATTAGGAATCACAAAGGCTCATTTGGAGAGATCCACCTGACTGTCAAATATGCTTCTCTGAGGAACAAACTCATCATCCTGGTTGATGCTTGCAGGTTAGTTACAAAAATCAACCTTCACTTCATTATTCACTATGAAAAAAGCCTCAGCTGTGCTCAGTTCTTTATGTTTAGCCTGCATGGAACTACACCGTTTTAATGTTTAAAAGCGGTGCCTGGGTCAGTGGTTGTAAATGACCCTTTCAAAAGGAAAGTGTTTTTGGCTAGTAGGGCCTCTTAAAACTGGCCTGAGTATCATTTACAAAGGAAAAATTAGTCGTTGTTGTATATAACAAATACCTAAAATTGAATTGCCTCTTTAAGCTTTTGCCACCTAATTTGTTCCGTTAACTTAGCTGCATGATGCAACTAGGTCAATTATCAATTTAAATTTGATTACATTTTTTGGTCAATTTAATTATAAATTTAATATAATTATTTTTTCTTCACAAAGAACAAACGATTGATAAACAGTATCTTAATGTAACATACTAAACTTTCCTCTTGTGTTGGGGTTCGGCCTGTTTTTTTAGGTTATCTACTAAAGGAACACAAGGGGTTAACAATAGAGGAAGCTTAAGAAAAAGGACGACGTTTCAAATTACAGGAACTGACAGTTCTGTTGTCATCAGAATTTGTTTGCAAGGAAGGGTGGCAGCGGAGAATTCCTTATTAAGGAAAGGGAAACAGAAGATGTGCCAAATGACAGGAACTAATGGGAACCTATGGGGAGATGAATCCTCTCCAAAGCCCAAGTTCACGTCATTGAAACATTATTCTTGACGCAGAGTATTACACATTTTAGCCAAGACTCAAAGAAGAGCTCTGGAATGTTCTTCATGGAAGTCTGGAGAACTGTTCCTAAAGACTATTTACAGAAATTGTAAAAAGCTTTAGGATACAGGTCGTGCTAAAAAAAAAAGTTGAAATAATTTATTTTCAAGATTATTGAGATTGTACAATCCATAATATTTTCCATATTTGTATCTAATTTAGCACGATTCAATACATTGCTTAATCTACTGTCTGTTTTCCTGATAATGTAAGAAGAGATGATGGGTCGCTTGACTGCCCAGTGCTGTATTTTAATGAAGTGCTTCATTAGGTTAAGTTGTTTAAAAGAACATTTGAAACCAACTTGGATTAGCGTTCAGTATATATCCTTTCTACCACAGGAACTTATTCCCCTGCAGTGAGAATGGAACAGACTCCTACGTACGCCTGTATTTGCTCCCAGACCAGACCTGGAGACACCGCAAGAAGACTCACGTCAAGAAGAGGACGGTCAATCCCGTCTTTAACGAGAAGTAAACGCACCGGAGTCACCCCACAGCAGACACGTGCATGGAAAAAATGAGATACTCACTGATTATTTTGGCTTTGTTTGTGCCCAATGTATTCCCCAGGTTTGAGTTTGACTTTTCAGTTGAAGAAGCACGGACCAGGAAGTTGGATGTGGCAGTTAAGAATAACAAAATGTTTCATACCAGAGAGAGAAAAGACATTGGCATGGTAGGTGGTGCCATTTGGCCAAAAAACCTTAATATCATTCCTGTTTAAATATTTCAAAGAGAAGTTTTCATGCTGTTAGATGGCCATGGGGGAGATAATTATACAGCCTCCACTATTTCAGTTGTTACTAGATATTGCTTATGAAGTAAACAATTTTACTTTAGCTGTTTTTGCAAAAGAAAGTCTGTTGAAATTAATAATAGATTTCTTTTGTTTGCAGGTGCTGCTTGATCTCTCACAGATGGATATAGCCAAGGGTGTCACAGAGTGGTATGAGTAACAGATTTCTTAGATTTCGATTCCTTGTAATTTGTTCGAAATTGGAAATAAAAAAAAAAAAATTAAACTAGGTATGATGTATGAGAACGGGTGGGGTTGTGGTAGATTGAAGATAAATATTCACTTCTGTAGCTGTGCATGTGTCCAATTAGAAGTGGATGGCTAGTGTTAAAATGTTGGTCCATGCAGTGACAGATGTCCAATATCTGGATAAAGCGGTAATAAGAAGAGGATTTAACATGTTTACTAAGCTTTTTCTAATCTGTCTGAGGATGCATGAAACGTTTACAATGTAAACATGAATCGGATTGCTTTAAATTTCAATTTGAAATTGGTATAGAAAGATCATACCATGCATTTTACTTTGTCCTGAATTAATTAATGTACTACAATTGCATCCACTTTCTATACCTTCTTAATATAATTCATAGTCTAAGGGAGGCAACAATCGTTTGACAGAAGATACTTTAAATAACCAACTGATGGACGCATCTCTTGGCTGACCCTAATCATGTTAAATGTTCATATTTGTTCTCTTTTGTTTCTGTTTGTTATGAAGGTACGAGCTCACCCTACCTGGGTTGAAGAATTCCCTGTGAGCAGCTTTTAGAGCTGCAATCCCATCTGTCTTCATTGCACATTCAATTCATCTTTCTATCAGGAAGCACAAAAAATGTTTATACATAACTGTCACACGGTGATATCCAACACTACAGTCACCTCAGCATTTAAGTTCATGTAGTCTCTGCTGCAGATGCTCTTCACATGCAAATGGAGCTGCTGGATTATTTATTTTTGAATATTAATATTGAATTAAGATCTAAAACAAAGTTTATTTTGAGTTTTATTTTAACTTTTTTAGCAGCAAATGATAAATTCTCAGAGACAAGGCAAAGTTTTAATATTTTGTAACTGATTTGTTGAATTAATGTGAGACAGTTATCTTTCGTATTTGTATGTAAATAGTTGAATTCCTACTGTTTTATGTAATAGGTTGAGGGAAATTAAATTAAAACTTTTGCAGCCATCCAGACTGTATTTGTTGCACTGGATATCACTTTCTGCCAATTGGCAGTTCTGTTGAAGCAGGGAGCTTATCGGGTGTGCTTAAAGGGGGGCATTTAACAGTTAGAGTTGTGGGAAGCTTAAACCTGACTTTTACAAAATATAGATGTTTTTTTTTCTTTCATTCTGTCACATCAATTTCCAGGACGTTTTATGTAACCTGATAAACGTTTATGTATCTAAGTTGAAAAGCAATAAATATTGAATATCAACAAGAATGACTGGGGAATGGTTTCTAAGTTAGTCACAGAAACTATTAGATACTGAGTTAGCGTTACTCATCGGACATAGCCTATATGGGTGCTGCGCATTATTTGGACAGGTTGAACCATTTTTTATATTGTCCTCATTGAGAATATGACAGAATATGGACATTTCTTCTGCATATAAATATGATAATTTATTGGTTCAAAGTCGCGAGTGTAAAAAAACAAGTTGGCACGTCTTACTCTAACTGGTTATCGATGGAGAACACACAACTTTAACTTGTTTCTGACGTACCACAAGTTAAACTGGCAAACTTTGGATTCGCCCTGTAGAGCCGGTGTTCCGACAGATCAGCATACCCGACAGACCAGCATACCCATACTCAATACGCATGCGCGAACATGCTTGCGCATGCGTATTACAGCGAAAAGTTGCCACCGGGCCACATAACTGCTGCGCGCGAGGTCAGGTCACGCTCGCTTCCTTAGTAACCTCCCTAGCAACAGGACACAGGTTTCGCTCTCCTACAGTAAGCTATTTCATGCACCAACATGAGTTCTGGCAAGAAGAAACCAAATATTATAGACTGGTCGGCACTTTCAGCTACAGGTCCGTTACAGGTAAGTAAATAAACTCAGCTGTAACACAGTTAGCATCAAAGTCCATTTTAAATACCACATGTGTTATAATCAGTGTTGGGGAGTAACGGATTACATGTAACGACGTTATGTAATTTAATTACAAAACAAGAGTAACTCTAATTCGTTTCAGTTACAATGAGAGAATATGTCATTCAGTTACAGTTACTTCCGAAAATATTAAGAATTACAAATTTTATTACATTTTTTTTTTTAAATAAAGAAAAACCTTTGCAAAATATGCAACTCACTGATAGACGAAGCGTATTGATTTACTAATATTTGACTGTTTGGTGTTGATGCATGACAAACGTTTATCGATGTCTATGACCTAGCCTAGCCTAGCCTAGCCTAGCCTAGCCTAGCCTACCCAACTGTAGGTGACCAGACGTCCTCTTTTTCCCGGACATAATTATAATTGTTAAGAGTTACCTGACATTTGATTAGTCACCAAAGTCAACGTTTTTCTCGACTCTATATTGACCAGTGTTGGGTAAGTTACTTTAAAAATGTAATCCGTTACAGTTACAAGTTACCTTGTTTAAAATGTAATTGTAGTGTAACTTTTTCGATAACTTTTAAAAAGTAATGTAACTAATTACTTTTGATTACTTTTTGATTACTTTAAAGTTTTAATGAGCATTAACCCATGATTAATTTTAGCATGTTATTATTAGCTATTGGCCGCAGCTAGCAGTTCAAGGCTAACGTCTTGTTAATGATCATAAACAGCGTAAATAAATACATAAATAAATCGGAGACAAGTCAGTCGTATCCGGATACAACATTTTAGTATCTATACTTTTTTAAGTATCGATACTTTTGACAACCCTAGTCTGAAATGTAGGACATGTCCGGGAAAAAGAGGACGTCTGGTCACCTACAGTTGGCTAGGCTAGGCTAGGCTAGGCTAGGCTAGGCTAGGCTAGGCTAGGCTAGGTCACAGACATCGATAAACGTTTGTCATGCATCAACACCAAACAGTCAAATATTAGTAAATCAACACGCTTCGTCTATCAGTGAGTTGCATATTTTGCAAAGGTTTTTCTTTATTTAAAAAAAAAAATGTAACTAAATTTGTAATTCTTAATATTTTCGGAAGTAACTGTAACTGAATTACATATTCTCTCATTGTAACTGTAACGAATTACAGTTACTCTTGTTTTGTAATTAAATTACATAATGTCGTTACATGTAATCCGTTACTCCCCAACACTGATATTGACTCATATAAATTCCAATGTCAGCACGCACGTTTAACTTCGACAAAATTGAGTAGTTTGTGGTTTTCACTTGGAGCAATTTATGGGCAAACTAAAGTGAACTCCATTGCCCAGGCTCTCGGAAAACAGCCGTGGATGGAGTCAAAACCCTCATTTTCACTCTTTTCTACGAACACGCAGAAACTTCGAGGAAGTGAAAAAGCTTTGGAGCGTAGGTTCATCTTTAGAGTTGTTCTTTTTTAAGACATCAATTGAGTTGTTTAACAATAACAATCCGCATGTTTTGAACAATGTGTTTATTGTTTGCTGAAGGAGATGTGTTGAGTGTCATTAAAGACAAGTACCAGGGGCGAATGGCCGTGCGGGTCCCCGGCCCCTCCAGGCACAGCAGCAGGACAGGTCAAAAGCATAGAATTCTGCGTAAAACTCTGGTTAAGCTTATTAGGTAAGTTTTGTTGTATCTGATTGTATCAGATGCTTATTCACCTCTGTATCAGTGATTCTGTGTTTATCGCTGCACAGCTTAGGCCCATTTCTTAAGTGAATTATGCATAGAATTAAGTTTATCAAGATAAAGAACTGTGAATGAAATTACTGTAAACAACAGCCAAAACAAAGCACTCCATTTTTATTTCAGTCCCAGTTCTGCACAGTGTGTGTTCCTATTTTAGGCAGCCAGAGGAGGGGCGGGGCAGCTTCCCACAGTGTGTCTCTACCACAAAGACTGAGAGTGAAATGGTAAAACTCAATGCACAATCAATACCACAGGCACCCTATTGTGTACGTGTGCACACAGAAGATATTGCGTCAATGATTCTTGAAGAATATTTTTATTTGACAGCTAAAATACAAGGCACACATCAACCTCATGGCTGCAGTCTTGCAGTGTTTTCTTATTTCTTAAGGTCTTTTTCTCGGTTGTAAAGAACATTTTGATATAGTTATTTCAACTATACACTTTTCATGGTATGTGTACGTACTGTAAATTTTACATACAAAAATGTGTTTCTCTTATATAGAGATCACTTAAAAAACTGCTTTATGCAATAAAAAATATATTTCACTCTAATTTAAGCCAATAATGTACAATAAATAGAAATGCATTTCTCCATAATTCAGTCACCAAACTAGTTGTTTTAAATGCCATGCCTTCTTCTGAAAATAATATTCTGTCTTGCCAGAGATTTAACTACCTCTTCCAAAAGGGGGTTGATCTGGAGAATGTGAGTTGTCTGCAGGATTCTTGCCTTAAGAACATTCAGAAACTAGTTCCTGCCAAACTGAGGAGCCTAAGAACACCCCTGGAGTTGCTGGTTGATGAGATCAAGGAGGACTATTTAGTCAGCGTCAAAACAGCAATATGTACTTATTATATTCTTGTTTATCCACACATTTATGGGTCATTTATGAAATTATTGACTCAATTTCATAAATGACCCACACATATTTTATGAAGTTACGACAATAATGCAACATTAAAATTGTTCAATTTTTTAAGTTAAAGAATAAATAATGTTTGACTACCTGAAAACCATGACCCTCTAATAGTGTCATTTATCATCTTTTATGTTTAACTTCAGTGACTTATACACCCTTTGATCCAACGGAATATGACAAGGACACAGTGAAAGTTTTTCTTCCCCACAGACTTGAGTAAGTTACATTATTTTAATGTGTTTGCCATGTGATGAGTAAGTGCAGCCTGTGCTTACACATTTTATGCTGAACAACAAAGCTCTTGTGGCCAGGTCACAGGAAGATTTTTAGTTTTTCTCTTCACAAGGATTTTAGATAAGAAGTTATTGGGAGAAGTATAATGTAGAGTTGATTATTGGTGTTGACTTTACATTTCCTGTGTTATCCTTTGCTTTCAGAATAGAAATTGTGCCAAAACCATGGAACAAATCATTTGTACAATCACGAAAGAGGTTGAGTGAAAAGTTTCATTGTCTCAATCCCACTCTGTTGCAAGTGCAGTTCCTCTGGCACGACTCTTACAGGTATGTCAAATCAGTAGATCTGTTTTTGCTGCTTTTTAATAGAAAAATATTTGTTGTATTAAAATAATTATGTTTATTACTAAATGTCAAACACTTAACGAGAATACTTAAACATATTAATTATATTAAGAGTATTAAGAGAATCAAGAGTCCGTATTGAGAAGGTGGTTCCACATTCAGCCTTCTGTTTCCGTGATCATCTACTTGCAGGAATTTTCGTATGGTAGATGTAGACGAGTTCTACCGCAGAGCCAATGCCATTGAGCTCTCTGAGTTTGAGAAGATTGTCACTCAACATGTCGATGATGCTGAAAACATTCTTCTCAAACAGTAAGTCCACATCATCAGTCTACGGCAGCATACCGGCAAAGAGTTAACGTACATTCTGAAACAAATTTCCTTGCATGGATTTAAAGTACAGATGTTATTCATAAGCTCAGATGGGTTCCATTCAACATGTTAAGCAAAGCTCAGCTTTTCACCATTTGTAATGTCACATGGATTTTTACCCAATACCTTTTTGGGTGGGGACATGCCTTCCTCAGTAATTTAACACTAAAGAATATCCTTGACGATTTATATTTAGTAGCCACTCAAGTAACCGAGAGATCAGATAATCGTCAACACTAGTCTCAATGATGACTTTTTTTTGGGATGATATTGAAAATACCACAGCCTCTTAAATAATGCATATGCCTTCTGTTTCAGTTGGGTTCCGCAAGTACAGAACATTTACTATCAGGGCAGTATGCACAAACTGGTGCCTTCCTTCAGCAATTTGGCCAAACTGGAATCTTTTCTTAACTGTGTAGCTGCACTGATGACCCATCAGCTGCAGAATCTTGGGCTAAATTCATTGAGAGACTATACACGCCTAATTTGTAGAGACCTGGTAAGAGGAATTGCTTTAAGCCAGAATGGTTTTAAAAATGAAATAAAATGACCTCTGGAAGACTTTTATTATTTTTTTATATTACTCTCCACCTTTTAGTACTCAAACAGGTCCAAAGGACATCCAGGCTTTGTTCTGCATCTAATTCTAGAGGGCAATGAGATCAAGTTTGAGCCAGACTTCGAAATGTATGAGAAGGCCCTCCTCCATGTCTATGAGTTAATGCTCAGGTTTATTGGTATGGTGCCTCGTGTTGAAAACAAATTCTACCCTGAGTGGGTAAGTGCAGTGCCTCACACTTTTGTTTGTTTTTAATTTTGTCTGAAATCTCTTACTATTGCTTAGCATGTATTAAAGACTATCTACAATGAAGATTATTTAAATTAAACCTATTGAACGTGTACCAGTGTCTTACTTTTCTACCATTACAAAGATAATTTTTGTTTGGTATCTAAAATATCTCCTACTGTGATGCTATTTGGAAGTGTATATTCTATATCCCATTAGTTTCTTCCTAATTTAAATTTAGCATTGATTTGATGCCTCAAGAATCCATTCACCCATTGACCAACATTAGTCATTGACTTCACTTCCTCTCAGGCAAACTCCCATCTTGGAAACAACCTGAGACCGATCATCCTTCCAGAAATTGTAAAAGCCCATCAGGATGAGGTGCGCCGGGTATTCTGGCCTGAGTGTGTCAGGCCCAAAGAGTATGTCCACGAGTATGACAAATACAGCTCACTGATATCCAATCAGGCAGAGAAAGAGGTGGAGCTGTTCCTGAGTGAACAGCACTCTCTTGAGGATATCATTGCTGAAGTAATGCGCTACCGGCAGCTTGCTCACCAGATTCAATACACACCATGCAAGGTAATTTCTTAGATTATTAAGTTCACATAAGGATCAGGACTCATTGAGAATATTCTTGTGCGAAGCAGTATCAAACGATAACTGTCTGAACATACTGTGGAAATTTAGGTTGTACGACTTGGCATGTTTGAGGTTCAGTCCCACAAGCTCATCCACTCTCTTGTGAAGCGTGTTGAGGGTCTCCAGCAAAAACTGGCCACAAAGATGCTACAGACCCACCAGGAAATCAACAAAAGGTGGATTTAGTGTCCAAAACCTAAGTTGGTCATTGTTTAAAAAACATTAAGCAGGTCTGAGAAAAGGGGAAGGCTGTAGCCTTTGACTGAATGAAATCCTTTTTATATTTCACTTAAATAACAACTCCTTTTCTCTTCCAGCCTTTGCAATGAATTTGAGAAGATTTCAGAGAAGGCACTGACCACACCGCCTGATACTCAGAAACTGATGGAGCTTAAGGTGTCTTAAAACATTTCTAATTGCACAGCTGAGCATTATGAATGATTCCATCTTAAACAGAGATAGCTTTCATACAGACTGGATTTATAATATGAAATTTAGTTACATAATTTAGAAACGCTTTAATCCTTTGGATTAGGATACTGCCTCTAATTGTCCCTTTTGGTCATCTGTTCTCGAGGGTTCAGAAAGCCGGAGCTGGATTCCAGTTTCTTCTACCTGCTAATTACCTGAACATTCAGTATTGAACTTTTTTCAAGTACTGTGTTTTATATATCAACAACTTCTTTATTGTTTCTTGTTACTCTCCAGAACTACATACATAAGATAGAGACTACAGAGATGCCTCTTCTACAGCAAAGGCTGGCAGTTTCTAACAGACAGCTATGTTCTGTGATGGACTTTGTGACCCTCTCTTCACCGGACATGGAGCTCAACGCACAAACAGTCCAGTGGTTTAAACGTATGCCATCAATATTTAAGGAGCACAAGCAGATAATGAATGAAAAGACAGAGCTGTACCAGAGTGGCCTCAAGGTCTGTGTTTTGTTTTTTTTATTCACAAAATGTGTTAATGCTATCAAAGTCTTGATCTTAGGTGGTCGTCTAAGGATTTGCATGTAAACCACAAAACTAACCAGTTGAGTGAATGTAAAATGAAACAAAAAAGGCATTCGCTAGTTACATAAAGTATTTATCTGCACTGCACTCATTCCAGTTGTGCCGTGAGCGATTTGTGGAAGAACTGGAGAGCTACGGTATACAGTTGAAGGACTTTCTTGGTTATAGTGAGCTGTCGGATCTAACCAAATATTTGAAGAAAGCGAAGTCCCTTAATGCCAAATTGGAAACGGCCATGGAAAAGGTGTGTCAAGATTTAATAGCTGAAGATCCACTGGAGTTGCGAAGACTTCATAATTTGTTTGCCAGTTGTTTTCTATGTCCACCCATCATTTCATTGTATGTCTTTGTATTTCTTTTCCCCACTCTTGTTTAATCCAACTCTTTTCCAATTATGAGAAGATTAATGATTTCAATCTTGAAGAGGAGGCTTTTGGCTGGCCTGTGTCCCAGTATCCACAGCGTAAAAAAATCCAGGACCAGTTGACTCCATTCCTGCGCCTTTATGAGACTGCCACCCATTTCCTAAGTCAATATGAGCGGTGGCTCCATGGACCACTTTCTGGTGTGATCCCAGACAAGGTAAAAAGGAGCAAAACATACATACATTTGATATGTAGTACCTTAATAACCACTTCAGTATATTTTTAGGTCTGAAAACTAAATACCCAATCTGGCAGCCCTATCTGGCATCCTAGAAGTACCATAGTAACAGTTTACAGGCCATAGCAACCACCATTGGAATCATACAACAAAAGGCTAGAAACCTGCTGAAACACAATTGCAACTACTTGGGTTTATCACATTCACAAAGGTTTGGCAACAGTGATGAGCTCCCTGGCACGGCCTCACAAGAACAACTTTACTAGTCTCGCCTTTTTTATTCCTCTTGAACAGACTATCTTTCTTCGGCACAGTGCTTTGTTCTTTGCATCTGTCGGTGGTCTTTTTATGCAGCATGTTTGAAATTAATCACATTCTATTGTAATGTTCTCCACTCTATTACTACAAATATTTGTTTTTGATTTTCATCTAAAATTTAGCAACTTGTCAGCTGCCATGTTTATGCAGTAATACACCGGTGACATACTTTCTGTAAACACTATATTTGCATAAACAATGTGAATAACGTTTTTTAAAAATTGTATTGAATATAAAGATATTTTGTGATTTTTAAAAAATGAAAAATGTAATCACCCCCATATAGGTGGAAGGTGAAGTTGGAAACTTTTGGCGCACGCTATACAAGCTGGAGAAAGGCTTCAGTGAGGTACCCAGTGCCTTGCAAATAGCTTCCACTATAAAGGGTCAGGTGGAGGATTTTAAGCAGCACATTCCTATGGTTCAGGTAAGACCCTTGGAGATATAGTCTGCCGTGTTTGTCGATATCTTAATTGTTTAAAATGTCAGTATGATGAAAAATTGTTTTTGTTTCTACCATTTTTCACAGGTACTGTGCAATCCGGGCCTTCGTACACGCCACTGGGATACAATGTCCGAATTAGCAGGTATTTCCCTGCACCCAGTCGATGACCAGGCATGCATGGCTCGCTTCTTGTCCATGCACCTGGAACAGCACTTGAGCAGATTCGAAGGCATCAGTGAGGCAGCCACCAAGGAGTACTCACTGGAAAAGGCCATGGAGAAAATGGTCAGTGAGTGGAAGGACATGGAGTTCAGCCTCTTGGCCTACCGAGAAACGGGCACCTCAATCCTGTCAGCTATTGATGAGGTGCAGATGCTGTTGGATGACCACATTGTGAAGACACAAACAATGAGGGGATCACCCTTTATTAAGCCTTTTGAGGAGGAAATATGGTAAGACACTGGATGATCTACTTTAAATGAAAACTTCCTAAATCCTTCATACATATGAGAAAGAATCCACTCCCACCACTGTTGATCCAAAATCGTTATTTACTGTTTATCTGATTCTTTTGCTGGTTGGAGAATTTCTGTCATTTTTCTTTATCAAAACCAAATTATTTTATAATCTGGATTTATGTTTGGATAAGATAACATTACAATAAGTAAGTAAGTTTATGCACTTTCAAAATATGTTTAGTTTTCTTTGCAATTCCTTTTAGGGAATGGGAGGGCAAGTTGCTGCTTCTTCAAGAGATCCTAGATGAATGGCTAAAGGTGCAATCCACCTGGCTTTACCTGGAGCCCATATTTAGCTCCCCAGACATCATGGTTCAGATGCCTGAGGAGGGACGCCGTTTCACAACTGTCGACAAAACATGGAGAGACACGATGAAACAAGTGTCCCTGGTAAATTGTTTTTATCCTTTTTTATTTATCACCGCTGGGCAAGAACATGGGCAAAAAGATTAGATCCTCAGATGGATGTGTGCACAGTCATGAAAACAAAAGCAGAGATCTTTAACTGTCTGTTTGTTTTGGTAAGGAACATTAGTGGAGAAATGAGCAACTATGAGTTACTTAATGCCATCATGTAAACAGGCTGACTGGTGTAGTGGACCTCATGCCAGTGTTCAGTGTTTAGGTTGGAGATTATTGTTTTACTTTGTTTTTATTTTCAAATTGGCAATTGAGAGTCAGTAAAAGCTATGATACATTTAGAAGTCTAAGCGATACACTGATTGCACAGAGCCATTATCATCGGAATGATTTTTTTCTCTTTTAATAGACGTAAAAATATCTGAAACTACACAGATTACTCATATAAGCCACAGTACTAGAAAATTGTTTTTATATTAAAAGACGTGTAGTACAGTTTGTTCAATATGAGATATACCCCAGGATTTCAGTAAGCCATTATCTTTAAGCATAACTATAACAACATGACATTTTTCTTATCACTCTGATGGCCGTGGCAGCATAAATCTGCTCAGTTCAAACTTCACAGACAAATATACACACAAGCTTGCACATTGGAAAGAAAACCAGCAGATGGCGAGAGTGAAACATGAAGGAAAATAGGAATTGCAGAGATATGCGGTCAAAGACAGGAGTATTCAGAACAAAGGAAAAGAGAAGAGAGTGAGTCAGTCAGAATGGGGTGAACTAGACAAAAACAGCAGAACGAGAAAGAAAGAGAAAGAGGGTTGCACCAGCAACCTTAAAGAGTTTCCAAAGGGTAATTGGCGTCCTCAGTAGACCTGAAATGAGACACATCAATTTCAGGCAGTGTCCTCCAGAAAGCCCAGCCTCACTGCACCATCAAATAGAAATTATGGATTTTGTCTGGAAGAGGCATGAGCGTATGGAGCCACAAAGAAAATGAGGTCAGAGAGGGACAGAAAGCCTACACACAGAGATGTGCATGTGTGCTGTCTAGACTACTGTGAACTGTTATCAAGAATGTAGGTGAAAATGGCAGTGCAATGGATTTTACACTTGAATGTGTGCTCATTCAGGGAAGTTTTACAGCAGTTTTCTTTGCAGTGAATAGAATCATTTTCAGAGAAAGGGGGCAGGAATTGCCTATTGTTTTAATTCTCAACCCCTGATATTCGTGTTGTAACATCGGTTTTCATTTGTAGTTCATAAAGAGAAAACAATATTTTTAGCTACAAAGTATTAAAAATAAAACAGATACATTTTTTATTTGAACTCTTATCATCATACATCATTTCAGATTTCATGCATTGTTCAAAGCTAATCATTTTAATTCCCCACACAATGAACACCATTTATAGTGAAGAAGCCTCTCTACAATTGGGCTTGTGCTGCATCAAAAGCTGACAAACAACACATCCCTACACGTCGTCCATTGCATTGATCAGCAGTGCATGAAATTAGAATAATCTCCACTACATACCAAACAGTGTGAGCAGAAAGGCAGGCCAGTGTTGAGCTCTCTAACCACCAGATTACGTCACGGTTTGATCGTGGCTGTTGTCACATCAGCCACTGGGAGCTGCTCAAGATTCACTCATCACCACCTGCATCCCACTGCACTTAAAATGTATCTGTTATCCACTTTTGCATGCATAGTTGTTGATCAACATGACGAAAAGATTTATTTTGATGAGCCTCTTGTTTTTCCTTTTAAATATACTGCACACCACACCCTTGCCCCCTCTAACGAGCAGAGGAATGGAAAACAGTTAGAGAAAATAACTCGTCTAACATACTGATGCATTCATACTTATGCAGATGTAATACTCTGCAGAATTTTCTACGAATATACCAGCATTATTTTTGCCCTCAATGTGGAGTGTCTATCTATTAAAAGCAAAGAAAACACTGTCTTTACCTCATGGGTTTCTCTGCTATATAAGCTGTGAACACATGCTGAATCCATCTGTTTGGTGCATAAAAACTACATTATCACACATAATACCATGTTATCCATTCAGTTCGCTCATGAATAGTTTCCCGCTGGCACATTGAATATAAAATTAGGCCTTTTATTACATTGTCCTCTCGAAGAATGGACCAAAATCACAAGTATGGTAAAATTTATGAAAAGATAGAATCAGTTTTTATCAGTCAGACACTCTGAGCAGGAATAATTGTATACCCCTTGAAATGCAATCAAGTCAGAAATTTTATCTGTACATCATCTACTATGTCTTAGCTATTGAACTTGATCATTTAATGTATCTTTTGAAACATGTCAGTTATTGAATCTTCAGTGTCTTCAACTGATTATTGCCTGGAGGAAAGAATTACTTACATTACTTACACTGGTTTCAATATCTCTTCTTATAATCTTACTTGTGCTGTATTGTGACATCAGAACACCATTTTTAACTTAAGCAGCACTACTTTCAAATGATTTATGATAAGAAATTAAGAGTGATGGTATTGCATTAATGAAAGGATTAATAAGGCAACATACAACCCTGATTATGAAAAGTTTGGAAGCCATTTAAAATACAATTGGAGCATAATGATGTGATTTTCATATTTGTTAAACCTATTTTTAAGTTCTCTACAAAAGGTAGTAAACATACTATATCTAGAAAATCAGACATTTAGTCACTCCTATTGAATTGGATGACATTAAGAGGTCCCAGAAAAACTGGTGCAGACATTGTCAGATAAAAAGCTGGACTAGTCAGGAGTCTTAAATATAAGGATATTCTGACAGTATTATGATTAGGCGGAACAAGAGTCTTCAAGCAGCAAATCATTTTTTTTTACCCTTAGCTTACAATCTCATTTGATAAGCACAAGGGTGGGATGATATTAGAGCCCTACAGTGATAGACCTTTCCTCTGAAGCTTTATAAATATAACAAGTAACTTAATAAGTGTAATTATACAACGACATGATCACATGTGCCGTTAGTTTATTTGCCCTGAGACCAAAAAATGTACCTGACAATCATAGAAATGGGTCATAATGGAGCCCAAATAATTCATGAATGGACAAATTCTGCTTAGTTAGTTGAACAGGGTTTTATTTAGCTTTCCTATGGCCTGTTCATGTTCAAGTCCTTGTATGTGGAATGTGTGGCATGTCATTCCGCTCCTGTCCTTTCTAAAGGCTACCTACGGCAAAAAAGCAGTGAATATGATTCCAGATAACTGGTTGTTAAGTTAAATGTAATTTTGATAAAATGATCTGTTTCTTTCTTCTCTGGTACAGGACAAGCATGTATTATCAGTGATAGCCATTGACAAGATGCTGGAGAGGCTAAAACAGTCTAATGAGTTTCTGGAAATGATCCTCAAAGGTCTAAATAACTATTTGGAGAAGAAACGCCTCTATTTTCCTCGGTTCTTCTTCCTCTCCAACGAAGAACTGTTGGAAATCCTCTCTGAGACCAAAGACCCCACAAGGTGAATAGTTATAGAACACACATATTCACCATCATCAGTTTATCTGACACACCATTCATAGTGGGTGATTGGACAAGAACTAGAACCCAATGCATGATTGAAACTGATACTTTCTCAAAATGAACTAGTTAATGTAATGTTGAATAGTGTTTGGTGAAAAATCAGACCATTAATTAATTTTAAAAGAGATTTAACATGTCCCAAAAAAAATTAAACCATGTAAAAGAGTTGCTGCCATTTTAAAAACTGATTTGAGGCTAGAATAAGTGCAACTGCTGTGATAAATTGATTATGAGTTTCTTCTCTTAAACCGTTTTTCAAAAGTTCTCATTGATATTCAACTCTCTTACAACTTCAACAAAGACACTCATCAAAAAATCCTCATCTCTGCTGTCCTTCAATTCTTTCCCGAACGCTTGGGAATTCTCATTCTAGTCATTAAGGTACAAACAACCGTCAGCTCTGCCGGTATTTCAGTGGTGTTTATCTGGGTGTTTGAGTAAGCTGCTGTGGTTGATTAATATTAGGATGGCTTTGTTTTTAAAGGAGAGGTTTTATTATTTGATGTGGAAAAAAAATATAAGAAACACCTTTTATCTGAGAAGCATAAAAAAGAAAAAAAACTACCTTAGAAACTGCTCCACGTGAGATGAATGTCCCCGAACGAAGGACAAATGCATGTTTTAGCTGCATAAATCATGGGACACCCGATAAAAGTGCTAGAAAAGAGTTTTTAAGTTTCATTAGAGAAGTTATGCAAAAATACTCATCCAGTTATTAAACTTAATAATTCTATCATTCAAAAGTAGATAAACAACTTAATTGGATTATTGCTCTAGGAATTAAAAAAGAATGTCTTTCATCGTATATAAAAGTTGTTAACTCAGAAACTACATCATAGTTGTATTTTACCTCTTCTTTCATAGCATCCTAATCAATGAAGACAAAATAGCTGATTCAAAATGTCCCATTAGATTTGAGGAGTTGGTGCTTCGAAACCCCAGTATGTGGGCAAGGAGCTTTTATTGCACATGAAACATTTACCTTTAGGCTACAAAAGGAAATAAACTGTCAGAGAGATACCAAGAAGTTTGACGAGGGAGAGGAACAGATAAATCTAGGCATTTGTTAATGTTTAATTTGAAATTTTTTATTTGAGCTCCTGAAAAATAGAGCTTTTAGTCACTCATGATTTTAATCATGTATTTTTTAAAATAAATTACCAAATTTTACTATTTTTTTTTTTACAAATATCAGTTTCTTTCTATTTTACTCTACCACTTTAAATACACATGCCTTCAATAATGGAAAAATCCCAGAAATGTTATCAAAGGTGGGGCATTCATCCCTGCCTTCCAAAATATGTCGAAGGCTTGTGTCCTTCAACATACTCACTCTCTAAACACTAGCAAATGCACTAACCTTCACACTTTTTAAAAATGTATCTGCTATTCTCTTCCTCATTAATGGATATAATACTTAATGCCTGCTCCTTGGTATATTAATATGATGAAGCGTTAATGTAATTCTTTATTCCTAGTTGCTTTGCATTGGGTCGTTTTTTTGACGAAACATTAATTCAAATATGATAAATGTCACTTTTTAAAATATTTAACATTAAAATCTTTGAAAAGTTAGTTGGTCAAATATATGAAATGTATCTACTGTAACAGGAACTTTGTTCACATTGTAAGCCCATTAAGGGTGTGATGGGCCAGCTTGAAATATTCCTTGGGGGCACATAAAATCACATTATCAGCCCTGTTGATATTTGACAACTCCATTTTCTTGAATTTTTCTCCATTAGGGTGCAGCCCCATCTGAAGAAATGCTTTGAAGGCATTGCAAGTGTGGTATTCACTGATATACTGGATATCACTCACATGAAGAGCAGTGAGGGTGAAATGGTGCAGCTCCTGGACATCATTTCAACCTCTAAAGCCAGGGGCCAGGTGGAGAAATGGCTCCTTGAGCTTGAGAATGGGATGGCTGTGTCCCTGCATAAGGTACTGTTACTCTCCTGCCATGTTTGTATGCATCTCATATAGATGGAATCTAATAAGTCATTTTCAAACCTTAAATACTTTTAATAAATTATTTAAAAAAATTACAAGTTGAAGGTTTTTTTCTATGAATAATTCAGTGTTTTCTACCTAATTTGACCGTGGATCCTTTTAAGCCTGTAATTTTGACAATGCCTAACCAGAGAATAAAAACAGTCGTTTCTCATATGGTCCATTGTAGGTAATAGGGGAAGCCATCGAGGCCTACTCCAATGAGTTGAGGATCAACTGGGTTCGTGCCTGGCCAGGCCAGACCGTCTTGTGTGTCTCACAGGTCTATTGGACAAAGCATATCCATCAAGCTATTCGCTCAGGACAGAAGGTGATTTACTCTGGTTTTGTCTGATAGCAAATGATATCTTACACAAATTATATGTAAGGACAATTTCCATGCACAACCAATTTAAGCTTACTTTTTTATATGATATTATTCACTCACACTTTATCCCACAAAATATTAAAAGGTAAACATCAACAAAAATGGTTTGCATCGTCTGCATATTTTTGCTAATTTCCAAGCTAACCTTGGCAACACATGGTATGAAAAACATGTAGCTCTATTACTTAAATCTATATAAGAGTTCAAGCAATAAAACATACTATTAGTTACACAGACACTATAGCTCATGTAACGGGTTGACAGATGGATTTTTGTTGCTTGTATAAGCAAATTAACTTGTGACTTATCATCTCAAGTTATTATCACCTATCATCACTATAGCTTCACTTCATTACTGATGATCTCTTCAAAGGATGACTATCTATGCCCTTTGATAACTGGCTTTCTCTGCCTCAGGCCCTCGATGCCTACCTGGAGCAGAACAACAGACAGATAGACGACATTGTGGCACTTGTACGTGGAAAGCTGTCCAAACAGAACCGAGTGACTCTCGGAGCTCTTGTTGTGCTGGATGTCCACGCCCGGGACGTTTTAGCAACACTGGTGCAAAAGGGAATAAGTGATGAGAATGACTTTGAATGGCTCAGCCAACTGCGCTACTATTGGGTGGTATGTGGAAGAAGTGTTGGTGGGGTGACGTGTTTGGGGATGAATGCAAATTTAGACTATGTACTCAATAGATAACCCCACAAATCTTCTTTCTACTTACGTACAGGAGAACCAACTTCAGACCAAGATGATCAATGCTGGTTTGCCATATGGCTATGAATACTTGGGCAACACACCACGTCTGGTCATTACCCCACTCACCGACCGCTGTTACCGGTAAAGCTACTCAAATAGATTTAGGATATTTTAGTTGCATGCAACTGTTGTTAAACTCCTACTTTCTAAAGTTTTGAGCTGCACATCTAAGATCCCCTAGAGATTGCCCCTAATTGCACTACAATGGGCAGTTTGCATTATTTAATTAACCTAACATACATGCTTTTGGACTGCGGGAGGCCAGAGTAGTTAGAAAGAACCTACACATACATAGGAAGAACTTGCAAACTCCACACAGAAAGCCTCCCAGGGAGTGGAACTGGCAACCCTGATGCTGTGAAGCGATTGTGTTAAGCAACACCATGCAGCTCTAAACAGATCATATGAAGACTTCACATTAATTGACCTATCACTTTGCCACTTTGTCCTTTCCCAGCACCTTGTTTGGAGCCCTCCACCTTCATTTAGGAGGGGCCCCTGAGGGTCCAGCTGGCACAGGAAAAACAGAGACAACCAAAGACTTGGCCAAAGCCATCGCCAAGCAGTGTGTGGTCTTTAACTGCTCAGATGGACTGGACTACATTGCTCTAGGCAAATTCTTTAAAGTGAGCAAACTCTGTAACTATGACTTAGTTTTTTACTGATGCATTCTTCAAAGGCCTTGAAAAATGTTGCACTTTGGATAATTAATAAGAAGTCACATGCTGTTGCTGCTTTCTTATTAACTAAATTGAAAATACCAGATATTTACTTGGGAATCTTACTATTAGCACATTTTAAATACTACCACATTACACTATCCTGCTCCTTGAAGCAAAATATTGGACTGTGATTTAAAAATAGAGCTCTGCTGTTGTGGCTTTAAAACCCACATTAAAACACAGAAAATTACAGAAGTTCAATTGGAATTTTTTTCCACTTTCACCAAAATTCAATTCGATTTTGTGGTAGTTGTTGCATGTGTTTGAGTAAATGTACATGTGTGATCAGGGCCTCTTGTCTTGCGGAGCTTGGGCCTGCTTTGATGAGTTTAACCGCATTGACTTGGAGGTGCTGTCTGTGGTGGCTCAACAGATTCTCACCATACAAAGAGGTAGGCATTTTTTTTACATTTGCTTTTCTTTCCTTTTGATCATCGAGTTAGCTGGCACTATACCAGAAACAGTTCTGGCATTGTGTCAGCGGTAAAGAAGCAGGTTTTAAACTACAAAGAGGCGCGGCATAGAGCTCAGGCAATTTGTGAAGACTGGCCAGGAGAACTTCAAGCACAGCTTTGTTCACTGCAGCACAGCAGTGTGTATGTGCATTTTGGGTTCTGAATATTTTTTTGAGGAGATGTAAAAACCAAAATAGTGTCCAGATATTCCCAGTCTAAAAATGAATGGTTTTCTTATTCAAGTGCGACTAAATTCTTTCACAATAGTATATTTTTCATACATGTCGGAATATTTGGAGATGTAAAATTCACACAGCATGATTCGTGTAGCCTAACTTGACAAACTGTGTAACTTCTGAGCAATAAGTCCAAATGTTTACCTCTAAAGTTTTATCTACTAATGTGATAAACATGGTGTCTTTACCATGTACCCATTTCAAAGAAAATGATTCACTGCAATGTGAATGACTCAGAAACCAATTTGTTGAAAACAATCTAAACAAAGTGCACGTGTGAAATGAAAGAGTTTAAATGGTGGACACAAGTGAGGGCTTGCACGGTTAGTAGGCAGTGTCTAGGTAAAATAAAAAAAAAGGTTAAGGGGCAGTGGGAACTGAGATTGGTATCCAAAGAAAAGAAAATACTAAAATAAACAGATAAGGTAAAACAATGTCTAACAATTAAAACAAATAATATAATAATTTAAGAATAATTTAAGAAATAAAAAATGAGTTGTCCAAGACTTTTGCAAAAGTCCCTGCGTTGTCCTCTAATCGTACACAATTATAAATACATTATGAGACTTACATTGTACTAAAGACTGAAGACTGAAGAAAAGAGAATACCCAAGTGTATTCTATTTTTGCTTAATTGTGGATTTTCTAACGTGGCTGGTAACAAATGCGGCAATCCTTAACATAGTTCTTTCTGAGAAGGCTATCCTTAATCTATTTTAACAATGTGAAATACCTTTAGCTTTTATTAAAGCAACAGGGCCCCTTTAAAAAATTGCTCCTGCTGTAAAAACTGATCTGGAAGCTTTTAAGACCTGTTATCCAAAGAACACTTTAGGAACACCTTTAAACGAAGACATAAGCTGCTAAAATTCCAAATCATGTAAGTATGAAATCAAATTCCAAAATAAAAGCAAAGACTCTGTTCACTCGCCAAAAATTGTTAAAATGTGATAATACAATATACACGTATATGTTTTGATTAGCTGTACCTTTGCACAAAGCCTTGCTCCACAAAGATAAGTCTTCAAACGGTATCTATTTGCTCAGGTATTGCTGCCCATAGTGAAATGCTCTTGTTTGAGGGGACAGAGCTAAAATTGAACCCGTCATGTGCTGTGTTCATCACAATGAATCCTGGCTATGCTGGACGCTCAGAACTGCCAGACAACCTCAAGGTACAACACCAGTTCTATTTTTTCTCATTCTTAGTTTACAAAAAAAATGTATTCAATAATGGAGGACTGTTCTTTGTAAATCTTCCTTATATCATTGTTAAGAAGAGCATTATAATGTCTCTGAATATTTACATTCCAAAATTTTGTTGATACAAATTTAGATAACTTTATGAACACAAATGCAGGGCATCTTTCCATTAAGCAAACTTATTCTTCCTTGTAGGCTCTCTTCAGAACTGTTGCCATGATGGTACCGGACTACGCAATGATTGCTGAAATTGTGCTCTACTCCTGTGGTTTTGTGACTGCACGGCCTCTGTCGGTGAAAATAGTGGCCACTTACCGACTGTGTTCTGAGCAGCTGTCCTCCCAGCATCACTATGACTATGGAATGAGGGCCGTGAAGTCTGTTCTAACTGCTGCTGGAAACCTTAAGGTTTGTCTCAAGCGATAGCATTTCTTCCTCAGTCATTTTTTTCCTCATGATAAAAAAACAACAAATGATTGTAGTACACAGCTATAGCATGAAAGACATATTTCAGGCCTATTATCCCGATAGATATAAATTTAATTTCAGACCGATGGATTGAACCGCCTGTGATAATGAAACCTGAGAAGGCGTGTTTTGCTTTACTCTAAAAACAAAACAGTGCTATGGCACAAACATAAGTGAGGTGGCTGTGCTTTGGAATGCTCTGATGAGTGAGCGAAGTTAAAAAAAAAGACATCCATAAAAGAGGCTTTCAACATTTGCAAACAGGCTGTTCTTTTTCTATATAAGCAGGAGATGTTTTTTTTTTGTTATTTTTTAGCAGTTTTGTTTTAGCAGATAGACAAAGCCCAATACCACTTTGAAATACAGTTGTCACACAGAAGGAGAAGTGTATTTAGTTCCCTAGCAACAATTGCTTATGCCTCTTGAATTTAACACGAGTGCCTGTCAGTCAGATGTGATAGCAAGAGAGCCACTTTATTCTTCCCAGTAACTCAGTGACTTTATTTTAAACATTTAGTGTGCTCCTCTTATTTTTTTGTTTATATATCTAATTTTAAGGCTTTCTACTCATGTTTTCATCCTCCTGTTTCATTGAAAATCTGATCTTTTTTTTATCCACTGCAGCTAGCGTTTCCAGAGGAGAATGAAGACATCCTATTGCTGAGGTCTATTATCGATGTCAATCTGCCCAAGTTCCTGGCCCATGATCTGAAGCTTTTTGAGGTGTGCTGAGATCAGGTTGAGTTAATTAATGGAGTGGTTCTCTTCAACTGATGCCAGTTGGTTTGAATTATGCTCAGTTTATCTGGAATTCCAATACACTTAGTTAATATGACTGAATTTGAATCAAATTTGCTAACTGAAATACATATGTGCATCACTGAATGAATTTTCGGTTGCTGCGTGTCTTTCATTTTTAAGTTCTCACTCTTATGCATCCCGTGTTGGTGTATTTATCCATGTGATTATGATATGATTTAATTTATGATAGACTGAAAGTATTTGTTTGTCATGTACCTATTCTTTCGCTGATCCCAATATCTTTTACATTTTTTGCCCAAGGGTATCACCTCTGACCTGTTCCCAGGGGTTGAGCTTCCAGAACGGGATTATGAGGTTCTGCTTGGGGCCGTAAGGGAAAACTGCAAGCTCATGAACCTTCAGGTCACAGAATTCTTTGCAGAGAAAGTCCTTCAAATCTTTGAGATGATGATAGTAAGACACGGTTTCATGCTGGTCGGTGAACCATTTGGAGGAAAGACCAGTGCCTACCGTGTTCTGGCTGCGGCGCTTCATGACGTCTATGAAAAGGTGATGCAGATTTTTATTGTGCAAAATTGTAATATACGAATGAATGGATCAGAAATTCATATGATTTAAACAGAAAGGCATATCAGGCCTCAAGCATATTATCCTATCCAAAGCTGTGTGAGCATCAGATACTGATCAATATTTTGTAAGCAAAACCTTATTTCCAAATGATTGTTGACCTTTATTTTGAACTTTAATGGAGTCTTAGTCCTTGGAACAGGAACTTGCTGAATCTGTATAAAAAACCCTAAACCTTCATGTCAGGTAAAGTTATGTGTGACATCCAATATCCAAGGCTTATATGAGACACGTGCTTGTCCCAGGTAAACACATTCATCCAATTTGTCAGAGCTGTAGTCTTTGTTTAGCAGCTATCGATCTCACAGAGAGGACCACAACTGGCTTGTTGTATTTACATGGCTGCAAGGACTCAAAGGCACTGCACCGAGGAGACAGATGAAGGCCTGCTGATGAATGCCGGGGAATGCCACATTTATCATCGTCATCCACTGATCATTCCCAACTCTGCTCTTTTCTCTTTTCTTTTACAAGCAGTTTGCTTTCTTTGGTTCAAACAGAAACCTTGTCTGAAACAGTTTGTTTTATAATTTGATGCTCTATGTCAGAGAAAACTTCCCTTATACTGACTAGAGTTTTCAAAGGAATTTGAGTCTTGGAAGGAGCGATTTCACCTAAAGAGTTACATGTTGGTGTCTGTCTTATTAATTTACATGTTTATATCTCAATCCACACATATATGTTTGTATGTTTTTGCTATATCAGGGTCTGATGGATGAGAACCAGGTCCAAATCACAGTGATCAACCCCAAATCCATCACAATGGGTCAGCTCTATGGCCAGTTTGACCCTGTCTCTCATGAGTGGTCTGATGGCATCCTTGCCGTCAGCTATAGGACCTTTGCTTCCTCTCAGGTAAGGGGCCCACCTGTGAATGCATAAAGGAAAGGCTATGCATGAACTGTGGCACTAAATTCTTCATGCCGTGTGCATTCATGATTTTCTTTTCCGAATGTCAGTCGTTGTGTAATTGCACGCTACTTCTGACCCATGTAGTTATACTTGGAAGATTACTTTTCATGAAAATTTTTTAAATGTTATTTAAATCATTAAAGAGAAGGGACTGATATTGTTTTAACTTAAATGCTTATGTTTTTGTTCCACTATGTTCTTGAAGTTGAAATCACTGCATTTTCAGCCATAGGTTCCTACATTTAAATCTACTGCCTTTTTGTTTTAGTAATCTGTGTTCATCTTCTGAAATTCAAGATGTCTTGGATTTTTTGGGGAAAAAAATTGTTTTCTTTGGTTTAGTTGTTTTTAAAAGGTAAAACAATCTATTTATCCATCATCATCACATATTTTTAATATTCGACAGCGATATTTTGACATTAACACCATACAACAACGAATATAACGATTAGATTAATTCAAGATTTTATATTATGTTCTCTTTTTCACCCAAGATAGTCAGAGTTGAGTATGTGCTAAACCTGCTTTTAGGTTTTTGCATAATTGTCATAAGACACGTTTTCTGGTGGACTAGGTCAAATATTTTCCAAATAGGAGAATTCTCTGAATATTCTTGACGTTTGTCGTGAATGCACCTGTTGTTCAGTGAGTTCAGTGAATTAGGCAGTTCTCAGTATGTTAAACCGAGTACTCAATATGTTAAAGCAATTTATTGTAGAATTGTTGCAGCAGTTGTTTATGCCTCTGATTACTTTAATAAATGACAAATTACTCAAGCATACCAATATAACTTGACAAAGGTTTAACATTTGCATATACCACAGACACATATAACAATTTAGTCTCTATAGAAGCAGCGAATTGTCTATTTTGGCTGCATTGCGTTGTGCCGGGGTGTAAAGGTTTTGCTGATTTGCAAGGAAATGTTTTACTCAACAGATATTCAGGTTGCTCTCTTGTCATGTAGACAGTAGTAGAGATGAAGAATAATTAAATGTGATGTGCACTTTAATCGTTGATAAGGAGCAACACAGAGCAAAATTACATAGAGTAAGAGCATTGCACTGCACATCATGCAAGTTACAGCTTCTAAAGTAAGTTGTATTACCTCCTATAGGGAGACATACAACATGAATCATTGTCTTTCTAGCCTGGCCTCTGAGTTTTCGATGGATTATTGTTCATCTAGATTGACATTTCCATTAACTGCAATAGTTGGTTGAATGAAAGGCTGCAGTGACAGGTAAATAAAAGAAACATTTGGCCATCTTGTTAAAATTAGACCCTTAATAACTCTTTCATTTGTTACACACAGTACATATACATGGGCAAGCAATTTTGAGATTTTAGAGGAGGCATGTTCTGATGGAAAATCATTTATTTTCCCAATCCTGAAATTAGTTCCAAATTAACTTGTCATCTGAAAAATGTCTCTGTATATGAAGTTGTCCTTTTACAAATTGTTCTTTGTTTTGTTATTGAATAATTAGGATGATGAGTGACACTGCATACTGATGCAATTGAAAAGGAAAACAAAGGCAGATCTAGTCTTACTCCATTCCTTCTCTGCGGGAGGAAATGAGTCCTGTTTTGCTTTATTTTTCTGCAGCATGTTTTACTTAACAAATTTTATGTCAGCTAAGCTGGATTCAACAGCAGTGTAGAGGAATACATTTCCTGCATACAAAATGTATTTTTCTTTTTTAGTCAGATCATCACATTACAGAAAACTCAGTTCTCTTTCAAGCACCAGATGGCCCCAGCCCAGGCATCCTCATTTGTTTATATTATAACAAATCAATTTACAGCTCAGCTCTTGCCAGCCCGTTTCACTGGAGAATCAACACTTGTTGTCAGCTTCGATTATGACAACGTAGGTGTTTATTTCGGTCACTTAGCAAACATTCTTCACTTTGATTAGAATGCACAGGACTTTTACAGTGACCTTCAAAGTCTTCATATCCATTTCTCTTAGTAAAACAGAAACTTATGCAGTGTATTGGTGCTAACGTAACAGGCAGGGGCTCTGGAAAATACATTGTTTTCACATGTTTCTGATCTTTAGTTGAGACATATTTCAACAACCCAGATCTTAGAAAATTTGCTTTGTCTTGCATTTGAAAATGAACTTATAAGTTAATTTCATCCACCAAACAGGTCCGGTATTATTTCCAGTATTTTATAAGACTTGATTATAGCCTACATTTATCGGATATGATTGCTCTTTTGTGCTTTTTGAGTGGTGTCCTGTATTTGTGACCTGTCATTTTTCTTAGCTACGTTTTGAAATGGTACCTTTTAAGGTATGAATAGTCTTACTGCTTGTGTTTCTTAGACCCCTGACAGAAAATGGCTAATCTTTGATGGCCCAGTGGATGCCGTGTGGATTGAGAACATGAACACTGTACTGGATGACAACAAGAAACTGTGTCTGATGAGTGGTGAGATCATCCAGATGTCACCACAAATGAGCCTCATCTTTGAGCCCATGGACCTTGAGGTGGCATCACCAGCCACGGTAAGAGACACCATTCATTTTAGAGTACAGCTTTCATATTTTTGTGTCTGGATTTCCCATTTATTTATTTCAACAAAGAACAAATTAGACTAATAATGCCACTAGACAGCCACATTTGGGAGTCATTTATGTTACATGATCTACTTGCCCTTTTCGTCATATTTTTAGATTTTCTTTTTCTCTCTGAATCTGAATCTTGCAGTCTAGACTTTTGTGTACTATCAACAGCTTCCTCACTTTATAGATTCATGATAGCATACTGACACAGTTATGGATACTCTTATATTTAATTCTAATCACTTTTGCGCAAGTATTTTTTCATGAACTTTAAGATCCTAAAAGAAAACATCCAGTTAGGTTAGGAGTTAGGTGTAAATGAACAGAGTGTGACGGATGTGTCAGATGAGGTAGCAATGTCCAGTCACTGGATTTTATTTATATTAACTTTTAGTGTGTAAAAGTATACAGAAAGGTTTAATTAATTAAAGTTTTGAATGATTTGTTTTCTTCCTAAAGACTGAAGGACCGTTTAGCATTGGTAGCCTTTAGCTGAGATTGGTTGGCGTTTAAGGCATTTTTCTGCTGTTTGGATGAGTTTGTTTGCTTATATGTCTTATCCTGTCTCCTTATATGTCTTATCCTGTCTCCTT
>JABUIW010042131.1:0-30629 GCA_013363375.1 Menidia beryllina | reverse complement strand
TCCTTATATGTCTTATCCTGTCTCCTTATATGTCTTATCCTGTCTCCACCTCCTGCACCCTCGATATGTTTATCGCCCACCCTGCTTTTCTCTGTTCTTCCTTTCTTATACTATAATAATTTCTTTTGATTTGAGGTAAATCAGTTAAACAAACAAATAAAAATGTCTTTTTTCATTTGTAGTTCATTTGATTTGATTTGATTTTTTAAAAGTTATTTTTAGTTTTCTTTTTTCATATCAAATTGTGGGAAAATAGAATGTTAGCTTGCAATTTGTGTCAATAAAAGAAATATATGTACAAGTCTGATCACCTAAATTAGCCAGCAATTGAAACAGAGTGCAGAATGCTGACTGACCAAAACATTTTCAATTTAAAAGTGTAAATGGTGGGAAACTTGTTGACGGATGTTACATGCTGCATGCTGAAAGATTAGTTCAGTCTCCAAAGAGAGATTATAGTGCTGCATTATAGATTATAACTGAATCTATGCATTTTTTACCAGCAGATATAAAATTAATCCAACAAAAATCCTCTGACAAACAGAACGTTGAATGGGATTTTGAGCTAACAGTATGATATCTGGGCTGCAGAGATATTCTGTCCCAGGGAAAAGTCCAGGACTATCTAAAGAGGTTCAACAGTGGGAACTAGTTTTGGTCCTTAAAGATGTTTCAATTCATATAGTTAAAGATAAGCATAAGTTTCTTTAGTTCTAAGATGGTACACTGGTAACATTATCTTAAAAGTAATAAAAGAATGCTGTTCACAGATGGTTTGTGGACCGCAGCACTGTCTCATTGAGTAGAGAGGAACTGTTAGTGTAGCCATGTCTTAGAGAAAAATAATATTTTCCCCCTGATATTCCTGCTAAGTCCTCAGTAAGGTCTTTAGCAAATATATTTGTCTGTATCTCTCAGTGACAGTGAAGGGTGGAAATGGTTTAAAACTCCTCCTCCTTTCCCTCTGCATCCTAGATATTAAACTCATTTGGCATCTTATATCAGGTATAATCAAGCAAATTGAATAAAAAAAGAAAGATGTTCAATACAGTATGGTCACATATTGCATCCAATAATATTTAAACAAGTATTGAAAATGCCATTTGTTTTCTTTTGATAGACAAGAACTGCTGCTTTGGAACTGTGTTTTCATAAATAATGTGTATCATTGGCAGGTGTCTCGCTGTGGAATGATCTATATGGAGCCCCACATGCTTGGCTGGCGGCCTCTTTTACTGTCCTGGCTCAACACACTGCCAACTACGGTCCATGACTCACACAAAGCACTCATCACTGGCCTTTTTGACCGCATACTCCCCCCCTGCCTCCAGCTCATTCGAAAGGCAACCAAGGTGCTGGATTTATACAGCTTCGTTCAACACAAATCTTACATTTTAAGATGATAGTTATTCCCTGTATAGTATACTGTCATATATAATGTCACCCAAAAAAAATCAAATATGTTTCACTTTGCAGCAGAGCTTTTAATTTGTTACTTTTTGAACATTTATGCATTGTTACAGGTACCCTTAGCAAGTTTTAAGTCTAATGGAGCATTTAGACACAAGTTGTTTTTGAGTTTTTGAAGTTAGTTGTGTTACAGGAACTGTCCCAGACCTCTGACGCCAATCTAGTCAAGTCCTTGATGAATCTGATGGACTGCATGATGGATGAGTTTCATGATGAAGCAAGAATGAAGACCATGGCTGAAAAGAATGTTTGCTCCTGGTTAGAGGTTTGGGCACAACATCTCTGCTACTCCTGCCAATTGATATGATGAGGCTGTGAACAGTGATAACAAATGAACTGCTCTTCGACTGAACAAACCAAGACAATTCTATGACATCCTCATGTCCTGGAAGGCCTTCAGAACACACAGCAGGCCTCTACACAGCAATGCTCTTCTCTTAAGCAGTTTGCATACTGGAACAGTCAGCATTTTAGCAAATAAGCAGTTATGAGAGAATATGTTTAGAAGTAAAAACCACGAGAGCCTGACACACTAACCCATCATTTAAATCCTTTAAGACCTGTTATGCCACTTTTATTTAGATACACTCCCCGTATAAGTTGTGTGCTTGAGCACACTGCAAAGCAGAATTTAAGTGTGGGCTTAAAATACTAATTGGTAATATAATTGATAGAAAGTTGATCTGTTAGGTTTTGTAAGCCATTGCATGCCTGTAATTTTGCTCACGTTAGCAGAAAAAAATGCTTACACAAAAATGAAAAATCCTAGGTTTTATCTCAGCAGAGAGATGACTGCAAAAGTTTTTTTTGCTCTAGATCAAACCAAAATTTATTAAAAGAAACGTACTGCAATTAAAAGTAATACAAAGTCATTTTCTTCTATTACTGACAGCTTTATCAAGTTCTTTTAAATGAATATTTTACCCACAATGTAGTCATTTTCAGCAGGGATAGTTTAAGGCACATCCCAAAGTTTTTATGAGCCATGCATTGCAAACAAAAACTTTTTTTTTCTTTTTACTTTTATCGTATAATCAGGTCGGCATCCACACAGGCAAAACAAGAAAAAAGACAAGAATTTTTAGCAGATGAGCCCTCTCTTCTGCCCCCTGCAATGACTTCCAAAAGATTTTTTTCATTCTTTTATTTATCTTTTTGCCTTCGAATCATGTCTTTGTAAAGCACTGTTATTATCACCCCGTGGCACACTGCACTGATGAATGCCTTTCAACCCTTTTTTCTGTGTTTCACAGCCAGTCATTATCAAAGTGTTGAATTAATCAGCTTTTTAACAGCAGGAGCTATCATGAGGCTGCTAAGACTCATTTCCAATTCCTACAGTATCCCTGCTGTTTTTTTTTCCTTTTGCAACAAAGACATCTCTTCTACATGGATTTTGTTTTCCATCTCTTGAAGCAATCAGAATCTTGGTTGATGCATTGTCATGGTTGTTGTACATTTAAATCAAATGCATAGTTGCAAGCTTTTGCTCTGCATTGACATTTTTTACTGCAAAGCCATTATTTATACTCTTCCTCATAAATGAGTTGTTCACATTGTAAAACTGTGCAAAACACAGCTATATGATTTTGAGTAATAACTTGTTAGTTCAGCAGTTATCTTAAGCTTAATAGCGATGACTTAATTGCTTATTTGATTTTGCATGCACAATTTGATATGTCATTTGATGGTGATTGGTGGTGACAGTGGCCTTGTCTTTCTACAAAGGGTATCTTCGTGTTTTGCCTGGTGTGGTCTGTGGGTGCTAGCTGTGATGATCCAGGCCGGGTCAAATTTGATGCGGTGGTAAGAGAGGTGTTGAATGGCCCTTTAAGTAAGGAGACCATGGCGCATCATGGCATTCTGGCCACTACTGAAGCTCCACCTAAACAGCTCACAGTTCCCTTACCCCCCGAGGGGTCAGTCTACCAGTATAACTTCATTAAGGAGGTAAGTCTGCTGCTGGCACTCCGGCAGTTCAAAGTTTTTTGCTGTATTTTCACTAAGGTCTACTTTTGGTTCATGTCCTCATCAGCCGCTTTGAACAAAGTGAACATATGAGTCGTGCTTTGCATTGTGATGTTGCAAACTTAATACCTTTATCAGTCAGTGAAAAGTACAAATTCATATACAGTGCTATTATATATATATATATATATATATATAGATAAGATAAGATAAGATAAGAGCTTTATTGATCTCACAGTGGAGAAATTCACTGGTCAAACATCGGTTAGCATTTAAAAGGAGGAAAAGGTGCATAAAGTACAGCAAAAGCAAGCAAATATACAAGGAATAATATATATATATATATATATATACAGAACAGACCGAAAGTTTGGACACACCTTCTCATTCAAAGAGTTGTCTTTATTTTCATGACTATGAAAACAAAAAAGTGTGGAACAACTGAAAATATTTCTCATATTCCAGGTTCTTGGAAGTAGCCACCTTTTGCTTTGATTACTGCTTCGCACACTCATGGCATTTTCTTGATGAGCATCAAGAGGTAGTCACCTGAAATGGTCTTCCAGCAGTCTTGAAGGAGTTCCCAGAGATGCTTAGCACTTGTTGGCCCTTTTGCGTTCACTCTGCGGTCCAGCTAAACCCCAAACCGTCTCGATTGCGTTCAGGTCTGGTGATTGTGGAGGCCAGGTCATCTGGCGCAGCACCCTATCACTCTCCTTGTTGGTCAAAAAGCCCTTACACAGCCTGGTCAGTGGACAGTTTAAAATTGAATTATGGTCCAACTAAATGCAAACCTGATGGAATAGCATGCCACTGCAAGATGCTGTGGTAGCCTGGTTCAGTATGCCTTCAATTTTGAATAAATTCCCAACAGTGTCACCAGAAAAGCACCCCCACACCATCACACCTCCTCCTCCATGCTTCACAGTGGGAACCAGGCATGTAGAGTCCATCCGTTCACCTTCTCTGTCGCACAAAGACATGACGGTTGGAACCAAAGATCCCAAATTTGGACTCATCAGACCAAAGCACAGATTTCCACGGGTCTAATGTCCATTCCTTGTGTTCTTTAGCCCAAGCAAGTCTCTTCTGCTTGTTGCCTGTCCTTAGCAGTGGTTTCCCTAGCAGCTATTTTACCATGGAGGCCTGACTCACAGTGTTCTCTTAACAGTTGTTCTAGAGATGTGTCTGCTGCGGGAACTCTGTGTGGCATTGACCTGGTCTCTGATCTGAGCTGCTGTTAACCTAATTTCTGAGGCTGGTGACTGGGATGAACTCATCTTCTGCAGCAGAGGTGACTCTTGGTCTTCCTTTCCCGGGGCGGTCCTCATGTGAGCCAGTTTCTTTGAAGCGCTTGATGGTTTTTGCGACTGCACCTGGAGACGCTTTCAAAGTTTTCCCATTTTTTCGGACTAACTGACCTTCATCTCTTAAAGTAATGATGGCCCCTCATCTTTCTTTACTTAGCTGCTTTTGTCTTGCCATAATAAAAATTCTAACAGTCTATTCAGTAGGACTATCAGCTGTGTATCCACATGACTTCTGCAGAACACAACTGATGGTCTCAACCCCATTTATAAGGCAAGAAATCCCACTTATTAAACCTGACAGGGGAAACCTGTGAAGTGAAAACCATTTCAGGTGACTACCTCTTGAAAAACATCAAGAAAAGTGTGTGCAAAGCAGTAAGCAGAGCAAAAGGTGTCTACTTTGAAGAACCTAGAATATGTCTAGAAAAGACATGTTTTCAGTTGGTTCACACATTTTTGTTCAATAATTCCACATGTGTTAATTCATAGTTTTGATGCCTTCAGTGTGAATCTACAATTTTCGCAATCATGAAAATAAATATATATATATATATGTATATACGGTTATACAGATTTTATGGACATAAGGATTTAATCCTTGTATCCAGTGGAGAGTGGCATTTCCTTCTATTTAGTTTTTTTTGTTCCCTCTGTATTTCCTGTTTAGGGCCCAGGCAGATGGGAGCTTTGGACAGATCAGCTAAAGACTGCTCCTTCCATATCGAAGGATATGCAGTTCAACCAGATCATCGTGCCCACTGAGAACACAGTGCGTTACATGGCACTGATGGAGCTGCTTATTACTCACCAGAAGCCAACTATTTTTATTGGTCCCACTGGTACTGGAAAGAGTGTCTACATTACAGTGAGTCACATAACCATGTCGTTTCATTAACCTGAGTTTCATAATGCTTATATTTTTTATTGTTTATTGTAGGCAGTGCATATTATATAGTGATTATAGTTTTTATAAAGTATAATCTAACCCCAGAACTCGTAATCAGGATACAAAAAAATGAAAACAACACAGTGACCAAGTATTAAGCAATTGCTTTAACAACATATATACAGTGTTGGGTAAGTTACTTTAAAAATGTAATCCGTTACAGTTACAAGTTACCTTGTTTAAAATGTAATTGTAGTGTAACTTTTTCGATTACTTTTAAAAAGTAATGTAACTAATTACTTTTGATTACTTTTTGATTACTTTAAGGTTTTAATGAGTATTGACCCATGATTAATTTTAGCATGTCATTATTAGCTATTGGCCGCAGCTAGCAGTTCAAGGCTAACGTCTTGTTAATGATCATAAACAACGTAAATAAATACATAAATAAATCGGAGACAAGTCAGTCGTATCCGGATACAACATTTTAGTATCTATACTTTTTTAAGTATTGATACTTTTGACAACCCTAGTCTGAAATGTAGGACATGTCCGGGAAAAAGAGGACGTCTGGTCACCTACAGTTGGCTAGGCTAGGCTAGGCTAGGCTAGGCTAGGTCATAGACATCGATAAACGTTTGTCATGCATCAACACCAAACAGTCAAATATTAGTAAATCAATACGCTTCGTCTATCAGTGAGTTGCATATTTTGCAAAGGTTTTTCTTTATTAAAAAAAAAAAAAAATGTAACAAAATTTGTAATTCTTAATATTTTCGGAAGTAACTGTAACTGAATTACATATTTTCTCATTGTAACTGTAACGAATTACAGTTACTCTTGTTTTGTAATTAAATTACGTAACGTCGTTACATGTAATCCGTTACTCCCCGACACTGCATATATAGTATCTCTCAGAGGTACCTAGACTTTTTGTATCGAGCTCTAATACCCTGGACGACTCGCAACCGTCTCACAACGGAACCCGCTTTGCCCTCTGCCTCTGCATAGTGGATAGGCTCATGAAAACAGCAACCAGCACATTTTGGCAGATTTCCGAATCCGGCATAATTGATGAAGCCACAGCAGCACTAACCACTTGAGTGTGAATGGTATGGTGCCCATGCTAGTATCTTTATACAACTTAACGTTCAAAAGTCCAGACCCTGGCCTGATTGAAATGGGACATTAAGAGTGCTGTGAATCAACAATTGTCTGAAGAGTGTAACAAAACTCCCCACTCTTATGCCAGAGACTGATATGGTTATATAAAAGATTATTGTCTCAAGTTACTGACGCAGAAAGAGGCTCCACAAGCTAAAAAATAATGAAATCTACTTTTTATCCTTATATGTTGCGTGTTCATTTTGTTTTGTTTTTTTAGGATAATTTTAGAAAATATTAATAATTTCAAAAGTTTGAAAGTGACTTTTTTCAAATCTTAAATTGAACTTAGAATTTTCTATTGCGTCATCATTTTTAAAACTTAAGAGTTGAAAGAAATCATACTTTCTTCCTGATATGCAAATATGCAAACTGTATTCATTTTCTTTTTTATGTTAGTATTGCTCTTTCACAATGTTAGATTGGCTTACATTTGAAATGATTGATATTGCACTTATTTATTGCTCAGGACTTCCTGTTGAAAAAGCTGGATAAGGATGTGTACAGTCCATTATTTATTAACTTCTCAGCCCAGACTACAGCTGCACAGACCCAAAATATTATTATGTCTAAGTTAGACAAGCGACGCAAAGGAGTTTTTGGCCCTCCCCTGGGAAAGAAAATGGTAATGCCTATATTTATTTTTAGATTTTTGTCACTTTTTTCAAATTCAGATCATTATACATTGTGTTTATTCCACGTTCACAATACTTTAATGTTGGATCTCATCAGGTGGTCTTTGTAGATGATGTTAACATGCCTGCCAGGGAGGTTTATGGTGCCCAGCCTCCTGTGGAGCTTTTGCGCCAGTGGCTGGACCACTGGAACTGGTATGACACAAAAGACTGCTCAATGATTAACCTGGTGGATATTCAGGTCATATGTGCGATGGGGCCGCCTGGTGAGTAGCAGCTTTAGTAAGCTAAAGTTTAATATAGAACAATTATCCTTGCATCACAAACACTTTTTCAAACATCTTGATTATCTTTTTTTATAATAAAGACCCTCTTTCCAGGTTTTCCAGTCAGCACTTCATTTTATTCTGCTTTCTCCCTCTTGCTCACATGCTGTTACCTCAATGTCACAAATGGCTCTTTACTGTTTTTTGGAGTTCCCCATTACTTTAAGGTTTCCATCCCCCCCATAACCAGTATTAACATGAAAACAGCCCTGACAATCACTGTAGAAAAAAAAGGGTTTGGTATCACTAGCTGGTGGCCAGTCTGTGACAGTGTTTGCTGCCTGAGTCAGCAGCCTTTTTTCCTCATCTGAGGTGTGTGTACCATGGTGTCCGCCCCTACAACAGGACACTGAAAATTAATTAGAATTTCCATACTAGGCTCATGATACAACAACAACAACAACAATTTTTATTTATATAGCGCCACATCACAACAACAGTTGTCTCACAGCGCTTTACCAGTTCAATAACTAAAAAATTAATGTACACAAAAACATTACTCTCTACTGAAACTATATATATATATATATATATATATAGGGTGGCACAGTAAAAAAGCCAAACTAAGATTACATTTTTTTGCTTGTACCCTTTTTTCTACAGGTGGTGGGCGGAACCCTATCACACCACGATACTTGCGTCACTTCAACATGATCACCATTAATGATTTTGATGAAAGCACCATGCAAACAATCTTTTCCAAGATCACAGATTGGCATTTCACCATACGGTAAGAACTATGGAAAAGCAGACATGCTCAAAACAAAATAAACTTGCATAGAAGGCTAACGGGTTTTTGGTTATCAGAAAACACTTCATAAGTAACTATTTTTTCTTCCAAGTTAAGGTTCTTTTTATGTAAACTTAACTTTAGTAATTGTTCCGTATGTTTCTTATTATCTACTTATGTACATTTCATATGAAGAATTAATAGTTTATTTGTAAAATGTGTACCAAAACCAAAAGCATTCAACACATCAGAACCAATATCATAAAGTTCAGTTCCAGTCACCAGAAAGGCATTTTATGTGTAATCCTCGGGGACAAATGTTATATTTTAAGTTGTTGTTTCCCTCATCTTTTCCTTCACTGTTAAGTTTTTCCTTGAACACCACAGCTCCTACATCTATCGAATCTTTTAAAAAAGTTCCAAATCCAAGCATTAGCGCAAATAGATGTCTCGCCTGCATTTCAAAGGATAGATTTATTATTTTTAATAATACTGATGTAAGCTCCTAGCCTGACTGTACAGATATATAATTTTGCCTGAACTGGAAGAATTCATCGAAATTTGGTTTTGAAAAACGAATCACTTCCCCTACAGGTTTTCTTTCCCCAAGCCATTTGCAGATCTGACATCTCAGATTGTAAGTAGCACAATGTCAGTGTACCAGGAGGCTACCAAGAACCTGCTGCCCACACCAACAAAGTCCCATTACTTGTTCAATCTGCGCGATGTCTCCCGGGTCATCCAGGGCATCTGCTTGTCACGACCAGAGTCTGCAGATGGCCCATCTGTCATCAAACGCCTCTGGGTCCATGAGGTAATGGTGTAAACACTAAAAGCTGAGATACTTTTGTATAGTCAGAAAAATATGACAACACTGAATTTGAACTTGTGGCTTATTAAGATGCATCCGTGTCTTTCCTTTCTTTCTTTGTCTACCATTTTGACTCATTCTTTCTCTGGCTTATTGAAGGTCTTGAGGGTGTACTATGATCGACTGGTCCACGATGCAGATCGATCATGGCTTGTGAGTCATTTACAGGTTGTGCTTCAAAATTACATGAAGGAGAACTTTCATCAGCTCTTTCAGCATCTGGACGAGGACAGCGATGGAATGGTAACAGAGGATGACCTGCGCAGCCTCATGTTTTGTGACTTCCATGACCCCAAGGGTGAAGATCGTAATTACCGCGAAGTCCACAACCTGGACCGGCTGCGTCAGGTGGTAGAGTCGCACCTGGAGGAGTACAACAACATTAGTAAAGCACCAATGACTCTTGTACTGTTCCGCTTTGCGATTGAGCATGTTTGTCGCATTTCCCGAATCCTCAAGCAGCCAAGTGGCCATGCTTTGCTTGTGGGGGTGGGTGGAAGTGGGCGCCAGTCTCTCACCCGCTTGGCTGCCTACATGGCAGAGGCAGAGCTTTTCCAAGTGGAAATCTCCAAGACTTATGGAACCACTGAGTGGCGTGATGACCTTAAGATTATATTAAGGAAGTCTACACAAGGTGAAGCCCATGGGGTGTTCCTCTTCACTGACACTCAAATAAAAATGGAGTCTTTCCTAGAGGACATTGGCAACTTGCTCAACACTGGTGAGGTGAGTTGTATGAAAAGAAAACTATCCATAAAACCTAATGGGTGGATTTATAAGTTAATGTGTGAATTACACAAGCATATTGAAGACTGGTCAATGAAAGATGGATTAAAAATATTTGTAAAACTGAAAAAATGAATAACTTAAACACTATGATTTAGAGGAAAAAGAAGAAATAAATAACTGATTGTGTTGTTTTCAGGTGCCTAACCTCTTTGCAGTTGATGAAAAACAGGAAATCTGCGAGCGAATGCGTGTGCTGGATCGGCAGCGAGAACGTGACAAACAAACGGACGGAAGCCCCTTGTCCCTTTTCAACATGTTCCAAGAGCGCTGTCGGACACAGCTGCATGTGGTGCTGGCCATGAGTCCCATCGGAGATGCCTTCAGGAACCGCTTGAGACGATTTCCTGCTCTCATTAACTGTTGCACCATTAACTGGTTTCAGGTATGTCTATGTGTATTGGATAGGTCCCTGTTGTGCCACTAGTGTGCATCTTAGACCTATAGCAATATGGATGGGGGGAATCAATGGTGTCTGGCACAAGGACATACACAACAGATCCTTAGGGTCATATTTATTAGCTATCTTTTCATACTGGTGTAAGTAGTAGTCAAAAACATAAAGTGCACATCACATTTAAATTATTTTTTAGTGGGGAGTACAATCTATTTTTTTTCATGGAATAAAGAGAAAGGACAGCATTTTAAGTATTTCAATAGATCTGGCCCGAGGATGCCCTGCAAGCAGTGGCCTGCCGTTTCTTGGAGGACGTTGAGATGACTGATCATGACCGAGAAGGCTGCATTAGCATGTGCAAGAGCTTCCACACCTCAACCATTGAGCTCTCAGGACGGTTTTTGTCTGAGTTGCAACGCCACAACTACGTCACCCCAACCTCATACCTGGAGCTTATTTCTACCTTCAAAACCTTGCTGAAGGCAAAAAGAATGTAAGATCACAACATTGTCTCTTTCATTCATTCAATTTATAATATTTTACTTTTGGTTACCTAATGTGTTACTTTTAATTCCTGGCTTTGATGGAGATTAGATTGAATGGAGCTCGAGTGAACTCAATTTAGAGTTCAGGTATAAGAATTTCTTTGTCCTCTTTCTCAGGGAAGTTATGAAACTAAAACATCGCTATGAGGTTGGTCTTGAAAAATTAGAATCGGCAGCAGAGCAAGTGGCTACTATGCAAGTTGAGCTAGAAGCCCTACAGCCACAGCTAGTGGTCGCCGGCAAACAAGTGGATGAGATGATGGTGGTCATTGAACATGAATCTCAGGAGGTGGCTGAGATAGAGAAAGTGGTCAAAGTGGATGAGGCCATTGCCAATGAACAAGCCATGGGTGCCAAGGCTATCAAGGATGAGTGTGATGCTGACCTGGCTGTGGCCGCACCTATTCTGGAATCAGCTCTGGCTGCACTTAATACTCTAACCACACAGGTAAAAGCACAAAAATGTTCTTAATATTCGACATCGTCCGTGGACCTGCTCCACAGACAGCTACATTACAGTTCAATGCTGTTCTATCTACAGGATATCACAGTGGTAAAGTCCATGAAAAGCCCGCCCACAGCGGTCAAGCTGGTGATGGAGGCTATCTGCATTCTCAAAGGCGTCAAGCCAGATCGTGTGCCCGACCCCTCAGGCTCTGGGAAAAAAGTGGAGGACTATTGGGGGCCAGCCAAAAAGCTACTGGGAGATTTGAAGTTCCTCCAGAGCCTCCATGACTACGATAAGGACAACATCCCACCAAACTTCATCGCCATCATCCGTAATAAGTACATCACAAACCCAGACTTCGTACCGGAGAAGATTAGAACTGCATCCACTGCAGCTGAGGGCATGTGTAAGTGGGTTTGTGCCATGGACAAGTATGACATGTAAGTTATGTTCTTGTTGTTATTAGTAGTTATGGTAACAAGTGCATATTCTACTGGTCAGGTTTTCCCATCCATTTTTAAGTGTAATTTAAAGCATAGCAAGCCTATAAAGATGTAACATATTTTAAGACTTGTTGATATTTAAAATGCAGATGTCAATTGTGAAATGTTTGATGAAAAGGTAAATCAAAGATGGAAGTAACTTAAAGGAGATCTAAATAATGATGTGCATAAGCTTATTACTGTAGATAACATATATTTGAAAATAAGAATTAGATTTTGAATAATCCATCTACAATCCATCGTCAGCAACATATAGTAAAAGAGAAATATTTCAAGAGTTTGTTTTTTTAAATAGAAGAGTCAGGCTGCTGAATTGGTCTGACTGCCTATCACCCATTAAGAGACATTTTAATTAAATCAAATTCAATGTGAGATAATTCTTATTATGAAACATTAAAACATATTTTTCAACATTTTATTTACATTTTACTCTGTGTAACATTTTTCATTTAAGTTTATACTAGAATACAGCAGAAATGTAAATACTATAATCCACTAGAAACAAGAAACTGAGTCCTAGGTCATTTGCTGATAGACAAAGTCAACGTCACACTCGTATTATACTGTTTCCTCAATCTTAGATTTCGACCTACCCAAAACTCCAACTGAAATGTTTCGTGTCTTGTGCTTTATAATCTAGAGCAGCCAAGGTAGTGGCACCAAAAAAGAAAAAACTTGAACAGGCTGAGCAGGAGCTGAGGGTGGCCATGGAGGCTCTTCACATAAAGCAGGCTGCCCTTAAAGAAGTTCAAGATAAATTTGCAAAGCTTCAGGAAACTTTGGAAGCAAACAAAAACAAAAAGGCTGACTTGGAGAATCAGGTTTGTAATGCAAAAACAAGATTTATTTTTCTTTATACTAAAATACAAGAAGTAATTGATTTTTGAATTTTGATGCTAAATGGCACACATATGTTAAAAACAAAAACGATCTAGTTATCTTTGACCTTTTTATCAGAGGTTTGATTCATGAGATATCACATCACTTATAATTAGTTTTGTATCCCAATGCCCTAAAGGTGGATCTGTGTAGTAAGAAACTGGAGCGAGCTGAGCAGCTTATTGGAGGATTAGGTGGGGAGAAGACACGTTGGAGTGAAATGGCTGCAAGGCTTGGACAGCTCTACAAAGATCTGACTGGTGACATCCTGATCTCATCTGGCATTGTGGCTTACCTGGGGGCCTTCACCTCCAGTTACAGACAGGTAAAGTCAACTAATGGAAACCCACAGTCAATGAGTTAAAACGAGTTCTTAAAATGGAAGTTCTTTTGAGGTTCTCTGGACTATTTCCTCTTTAAGAGCCTCACAGATCCATACTTTTAAAAGTCTAAAAATGTTCTTGTATCATTCAAACGTTTTTAACATTTAGAAGAATAAATTGTTTTCTATAAATTGTTTGTGTTTGAGCATGTGTGTGAATGGAAGAATGCTTCCTTACTCTACAATGTACATATGAAGTGTTTCTATAAGAATGTACATTTTTGTTTACATACTACCTTTTTAATGATGTCATATGTGAAGTGAAAGATGGGAAAAAGGAATCAACTAGTTGTACTGTGCTCCTTCTTAGGATCAGACAAAACAGTGGATGCATCTTTGTAAGAGCAAGGAAATCCCATGCTCACCTAATATGTCTCTCATGAACTCGCTGGGGGACCCTGTGAAGATCCGTGCATGGACCATTGCTGGGCTACCATCAGACGGCTTCTCCATAGACAATGGCATCATGATATCGTTGAGTATAGAGCATTTATTGTAGAGACTTTTGTGTTCGAGTGGTGGACGTCTCAACCTGTTTTGTTAAACTTTTCATATCAGTGAAAAGTAACATGACAAAACAACATTTTTTAATAACAATACTCTGTTACTGATGTGTTGTCCATCTGTGAGCTGTGTTAAGGGAGAATGTGCACCTCTGAGCAAATCTCTACATTCCCATTCATATCCTGCTGTGTCCCCTCTACTGTATTGGTGTCTCACAGATAGCGGTTACGAATCTTTAATTCTGATTAAGCTGCACGATTTGAGCAACCATCCCTGTTTGTGTGTGTTCATGGGTGTTTATAGAAATGCCAGGCGATGGCCTCTGATGATTGATCCCCAAGGCCAGGCAAACAAGTGGGTGAAAAACATGGAGAAATCCAACAGCCTGCATATTATCAAACTGAGTGACGGTGACTTTGTACGCACTCTAGAAAACTGCATCCAGTTTGGTACGCCTGGTAAGTAATGACCAGATCTGATAACTCATGTGAGAGGGTGCCTCAGCCACGCTGCAGTTCCTATTGTAGCCTGATGAGGGCCCTCTTTACCACAACCAACAGTTGCTATGCAGAGATAACTCTCCTCCTTTGTTCTGTTTTCTCCAATAATACACTTGGGTAAGGCACTCTGATGAGCTTTATTCACCCTTCCTGCACCAGTAGAGAAGGTGCTGTTGTGAGAGATCAGTTCAGTTTTTTGTATTTGCTCATTATCCTTCACAACAGTGTCAGAGTGAAATAGTGAGAGAAATGTCACTGTTGAACTGATTGAAAATATACTTTTCACTTGTTTTCAATCTTTCAGGTTTCTTCCGGGTATCATTCAAGTAGCTTTTGGGTTCAGTTGTTCCGGGTTGTTGTTTTATAGTCTTGTGTAAACTTTCTATTAGATGTTCAACCGTGTAGACACATAAACCCTTTGGTCCACAAACTCTTTTTAGAGCAAAATTCAACAGTCAAGTCACAAAAGCACACAGTATTCTGGCAAACGAAGGTCAGTTGTAAGATGCTTAGTGGACATGATAAAAAATATCATAAAAGGAATCAAAAGTTACAAACAGGGATAACAATACAGAGCAGCCAAGGCATTGATGTGTATTTTAATCAAATAATTGGAATTAAATAATGGGCTTTGGTTAAATGTCCATCAGATTCTGTTGTTTCTTGGAGTGAAGAAACTGAGGAACTTTCTTAAGGCATAATGTCAATTATAGATAGGCAGATGTTCTTAACACAAGAACAGCATTATCATACTTAATGTGAAATCTTATTCAGAGAGATGCTATGGGAGGAAGGCATTTGTAACATGTAATGTTCTGTGTGCTTCAATGATTTCTTCGTCTTGCAAGTGTATACCTGGCCGTAGTCTGTTTAACTTTCTGAGAGGTCAGGATGTGAGTTTAATTCGTCCTGCAATTTTAAAATATATCTCTGTTGTAAGGTGCCAGATATCAAATATAAGGGTCTATGAATGTAGATGAATATGGAAAGTGCTATCAGGAGGAATTTATTTTGTGGTGTACATTTCTCGTCCTGCTTCACAAATCAAACATAGGAAATAAAATAGTTTTAAAAAACTTTTTAGGTCCTGTTTGAATACACCATCAATATTTCTAAACTAATTGGAGTTTAGGGGCTGTTGCTTAGAAGAATCTAGTGGAGTACAGGCATGGTTGCCTTCTTAAAGCCTGGAATGTGGAAGAGTTGTAGCATACCACTCAAATCTCCTCTGAGTTTGAAGCCAGTGCAATGATAACACTCACGAGTTGTGTGAAAAACAAATGGCTGCACACTATGGAGCAATTTCCAATTGTACAGTGTTTCAGCTGTTGACGTTATCAGTGTTTGGCAATCTGACAGCTTCTAAGTATTTTTTTAAGGATGTCTGAAAGAGACAGGCATGTGCTGCTAGTTAGAATCCGCTGACTTGAACCTTGCCTTTCAGTGCTGCTGGAGAATGTTGGTGAAGAGCTGGATCCTATCCTGGAGCCTCTCCTCCTCAGACAGACCTTTAAACAGGGTGGTGCATTGTGTATCCGTCTTGGAGACTCAACCATTGAATATGCTCCAGATTTCCGCTTCTATATCACTACAAAGCTACGGAACCCCCACTACCTGCCCGAGACGTCTGTCAAGGTAGAAGAAAAATCCTGAGTTGCTCCGCAGACATTGAATGCATACAGACAATTTTTTTCTTTCTCAATTCCATCACTTCCATTGTTGCGATCCTGCTGTGCCACCATACCTCACACAAACGAGCCCAGACAGTCATAAACCTATGCACATCTTTACTTAAAAGTGCTGCGCAGCATCTCTTGACAGCAGCCGTACACCAGAGTTGTTTGCAGCAGGTGTCAGTGTTTCTGTAATGAGCGTTGTGCGACTCTACTTGCCTTCTCTGCCCACCGCTTTGTACACAGTTGGCGCTAGTACCCCTCAAACCTGCAGATACATCTTCCACAACAAAGCTCCTGCCAACACAGTAGGACAGACTAAAAATATCCATGCTCAAAGGACCCAGCACAGAAATCTGCATTTTTATGTATTTAAAACATTTGTTTTATCACAATGAAAAAGCAATGTATTTTGTTGAGCTGCTGAGGCACACATGAGGCCTATGCATCATTTATTTGCACTATGCAATATATTATTGTAGACCAGTTTCATATAAAAAGGTCAGGAGTTTACATTCAGTCAGTCAGAATATGTGATTCACATTATAGAAGATTTTATGCTTGTTTGAATTTTTTATTTCAATGGGCAAGTTGTTTCTTTTCCAATCTCTTCTGTTGAAAAAGTGGCATTGTTTCCTCTATGGCTCTTTGTTATTGCATCATACGAGTGAAATGATTGAACATTTTTACCTTAGGAGCTCAGTGAATCATTGTTTCTCAACTCCCCAAAATAAAAAAAAAGATTCCAAGAAAAGGGGCATTAAAGGAAATTGCATTATGGAGAGGCAAGGGGTTGGAAAGCATTACCAAAGATCACATTTCAAGCATCTATTTGCAGGAGCGTGGCTCTTTATGGCCAGCTATTAGATTGATTCAACTCATTTTTCACAAGTTGCTCGGTTCTTTTTGTTGCCGCTTTTCCCTAAATCTTTTTTATTTTTTGCCAACTCTACAGTGCACCATGAAGCTTCCATTATTTTCATTATTCTACATTAGAAATGCAATAGCTTCAAATACACAAGGGTGAGCAGCTAGAAAAAAACCCTCAAAACTATCACTGTAGTGGCTAAAAACCTTCCTTGCCACTCTTGCAGGACGTGAAGGATTCGACTCGTAGACGTTGATTAAAAACTTACGTGATCCGATGTAAAAATATGACTCGTTTATTGAAAACGTGAATTTACAAAAACTTGCCAACATAAATAAAATAATTAAATCCACGATAAGAATAAAGCAAAAAGTCAAACTTACGGTAAGTAAAAAACCAAACGAATCTTACGGTAAAAAAACTGTTGCTCCTCGCCCTGCTCTACAACCTTTCCTCTCGTACTCTGTAAGAAACAAAACTGCGCACCTTTTGCTACTTAAACAGCTCAAAGGAGCCACATAAAAATGTATCTATCAAATATCAAATGCAGAAAAACAATACAAAATAAACCCAAATGCCTATCAGTAAACTAAACATTCTACATTCTTCACAATTAAATTATTCTAATCAGCAGAAAATAAAACAAAATATCTATATGGCTCTAACAATCAGGGACTAGGGAAAAGAAGAAGGAGGGCATATAAGTGAAAAGGACAAACTGTAGATTGATAAGAGCACTGAGTCTTTACCACCAGCAGTGTTCAATAGAAATGGAGTTAAGCTCCAGAGAAGTGCACTCGTTTATTAGGCCACAACGTAGATAGCAGATACAGGCTTTTACCCTCTAGGTAAGTGCAAAACAGGATGACTGCACATGGGGTAACACACACCTCATCACTTTGAGCTGTAACACCTTTTAACAGAGAGGGAAGAAAAAAAGATTCCTGACTGTAGTTTGCTTAAGGAAAGCATCATGGAGTTAGTTAGTGGGCACTGAATGGGACTTTCATGACAGAAGGAACAGGAATGCCAAGAAATTAAACGTTTCCATAAAAATCTCCATAGATCAGATTCTTAACAAAGCCCTACCGCTTTGCACTTTACTACTTCTCTTTATAGGAAGAGTAATCTGATTCATCCTTTTTGATAAACAATTTGGTGTGTATTTGTTGACATTATCCAGTTGAAACACCCAGTTTTGGAGTTATTAATCAGTTGCATGTTACGATTAATTTTGACATGTCCCAATTCACGTGTACATAAATTAGAGGGTTGTCAAATGCGTGCCCTGTGTCTGAAAACCCTCAAGATGCTTTTCCTAAATAATTTTTTACTGGGACATCGTCATGTTATCACAGCCAAATTCCCTGCGCTGATGTTCTGTTTGAGTTACTGAGATAGTATTGTTTTGGTATAAAATCTGTATTTTCTTTGGATCAGGTTGGACATGCTTTGAAAAACAGTGGAATGGGCTAATTTTCACATATTCTGGTAAATTACGCTGTTCAAAAAAAGAATAGAAAATATTTAAAAGACACATGATTGAACTAATATTGGCTGTATTATTAGCCACTTTATTATATGCTTTAGTGTTTTTGCTAATTTGCCATTGTCTTTTTTTGTTTTTGAGGGATTCTGGTTTATTGGTTTTCTTAGAATTTAAAAAGTCAATGTTTGTACAAATCCCATCGGACTAACACGCTTAAAAGCATTTTAGTTTTGGGTAATCTAACACTTTTTTCTGAAATGCAAATGTTCTAAGCGGTTAACTTTTGGTATGGTGCTCTTGTGGTTCAACGTCTCATCTCTACTCCTCTGATTTTTGTGTTCAGACATGTTAGTCTTTGACTCATTTGACCACAAAATGTTTTTCCAGAGGGCGGTCCATCTGGTCATCTTCAAAATGATTTCCTTGACAAGTCCACAGTCCATGGCAATGTGAAACATTCTTCTGTAGGCATTTTCCCCCAGAAATGAACCAAAGAGGCATTGCTCCTGTCCTTTATCTCAGATCTACAATGAACATTAACAAAAGCGTTGTGGAACTGATGCTTTTTATGTAGGCAGAGATGAGCACCAAGCTGAAATCACTCATAAACACTCAGCCTTAGCCATGAAAAGTCAAGAGACATTTTCTATCCTTTCTGAAGAATTACTTTAGCTATGACCTTTAAATCAACTTTCATAGGATAACTTCCAGCTTGATGTGTGCATACGTCTTTGCACATTTTTTATATCTGGAAATTTGATATAAAATGTGGATCTGCTCCCATTTAGGTGACCTTGCTAAACTTCATGATCACCCCAGAGGGTATTCAGGATCAGTTGCTGGGCATCGTGGTGGCACGAGAACGGCCTGATCTGGAAGAAGAGAAACAGGCTCTCATTCTACAGGGAGCAGAAAATAAAAGGTTTGGCTGCACAGGTCAGGTCCACATCACGACACATTTTAAAGCCTGCTGTTTAATTTGATTCTGTCTTTTTGTCAGACAACTGAAGGAGATTGAGGATAAAATTTTAGAGGTGCTGTCCTCCTCTGAGGGCAACATTCTGGAAGACGAGACAGCCGTCAAAATCCTTTCTTGTTCCAAAGTGCTAGCCAATGAAATCACAGAGAAGCAGGCTGTGGCTGAAGAGACAGAGAAAAAGATCGACAAGACCCGTATGGGCTACACACCCATTGCAGAGCATTCCTCCATCTTGTTCTTCTCTATTGCTGACCTGGCAAACATTGAGCCAATGTACCAATACTCCCTCACCTGGTTTATTAACCTCTTCATCAGCTCCATTGACAGCTCAGAAAAAAGTGAGGATTTGGAAACGAGGTAAGCACTCCTTACTGGTTTTCCAGCAAAATTCAAGTTCTATAAGTTATATAGGTCACTTAAAAACTCGCTGTTAAAATTTTCAAATATCTTTTAATGTGTTTTGGAGTGGAGGAGTATGTGAGTTGTTTGGTTTGAATTTACACTCCACTGGGCAAGATTATTAAGTGCATATGTTTCTATCTCAGACTACAGATCCTTCGAGACCACTTCACCTACAACTTATATGTCAATGTGTGTCGCTCACTCTTTGAAAAGGATAAGCTACTCTTCTCCTTTTGCCTCAGTGTGAATCTGCTCATGCACAATAAGCAGGTAAGAATATGTAAACACATTTCCATAGATTCGACATGTGAATAATACATGTCTGGGAGCACTTCAAGCGTTTTTTAAAAATGTATTATTTACTGTTTAGCTGTCGATCAAGCTGGTTAATATCAATTGTTGGAGTTAGTTTTTTGGTAATTATTGGATTATCTGTATCTTAAAAGTGAAGATGCTACACAAATATAATTCACAAGTTCGTTAACCATTGCTCTACCGAATTGACAGTGCTAGTCCTTTTGTTGCTGTGTTGTAATAACTGCCTGATACTTTTTTAGGTAGATGAAGGAGAGTGGCGCTTCCTTCTAACAGGTGGTGTGGGCCTGGACAACCCTCACTCCAATCCCTGCACCTGGCTCCCTAAAAAGTCTTGGGATGAGATATGCCGCTTGGATGAGATGGAAAGCTTTAAAAATTTCCGTCAAGATATGACAAAACTCAGAAATGAGTGGAAACAAGTCTACGATAGCCCTGTGAGTTTCATCCTTTTGTTAGCCATAGTGTGTCTCAGCGAGGATAGTTTGAGCGATACCTGTAGGCACACGTGGTTTAATGCCAACACTTTGAAGACCGCATTACAGAGTAGAGTGAATATAAAAAAGAATCAGAGGAAAAAGAAAATGTGTAGTTTCCTCATTTAATTCTGCTAATATGACATTTTTAAACTGAAAATTCCATGTGAACTGTTTATGAATTCTCTGGCCATAGTAGTAATTATGGTTTGGGGTATCATGGCGGTAGACTGAGAATGTGTGAATATTTACCTGTAATGTAAAAGCAAACTCAGTGTTATACCACACAGGGTTCTTTGCAATGCCCTTATTTGAGATCTCATTACTGTACCTCAAAGATCAATAGCAGCACACGTTCTCGAGTTGTACTTCCAAAGTGTATTCCGTAGTAAGATTGTAGACAGAAAAACCAAATAAATAAGCTGACATCCTGAAGACATAGTATTTGCATGTAGAAATAGTTGATATTTTTGGAAACTGAAAATGAATGTGCATATCTTATTCCCTTCAGCAGTACTTTATAGAATAGTTGTTCAAGAAACAAATACTAGTGCTGCTGTTATAATTCAGGCTTTTATTACTGTTGGACTACTAAATGTGGTGAAGCAAAGTTTAAGGAGGTTGTTATGCCAGACTGCAGAATTCACGTTGCTGATATGCTTGTAAAATCTTGAGAAAGCAAAATGAAACATTTACTGGTTCAAATTTCCAAACTCCTTTGCAGGCAGATTTTATTTTCATATATGATCTCTCACACTCTATGCTCAGTCTCAAGACTCTTTATCAATCTGTCTCTGCTATGGTGAAAATAATCCATAGTTTTTTATTCATTTCAACATTATATTTGAACTATTTCCTGATTCTGTTTTCTGATGAAGAGTTTTATGTTATTCTAGTGCTATTCTTTTTTAAAGTAACTGATTCTATTGAGTTTGACTATAATCCATGATAAAGAATGTATGGATGGAGTAGTATGTATGTACCTGTCAGGTACAGTAGAGAAACACTCATCCATCTTGAAATTAGAAAGAACCTAAAATGGAACTTTTATCTAATTAAATCCATACTGTTCCGGATGTACAAGTCAAATTTATGCAATTTAGTTTCAGAACAGCTGCTAAATCAGCGTGTTCTGCATGCAAATGTGTGTACAATGCTGTTGTCTCTTCATTCACTATTCATTCACACACACACACACACACACACACACACACACACACACACACACTATCTTTGATTTATAATCAACACAATCAGCCATAACGCTTCTGTCTAATTAGATCTTGTTTGTAGAATTCACATTTATTCAGTCTTGACGCAGGAACATCTGCTCAGTCAACTCTCTGAGTTGCACACACCAACATGCTGCTGTTTTCATGGAGAATCCCCTAGAGATCCTAAATAGGTGTATCCATCTCAAGCACATGCCAACACACATAGCCGGAAGTATCTCCACAAACAGCCTAGGGGCAATAATTCCAGAAGTTTCCTTTACCATTGCCCACTTCCTTTTGGTTCATCATCCATCCAAAAGCAAATACACACACTCACAGTCACTCCTAAGGGCAATTTGGAATGTCCAATCACCCTAACATGCAGTGGTAGGAAGATGGTGCGAACCCCCCCCTCTTTGGTTCACTTGTTCTAAAAATGAATCAAACCAAACATGTTGCTGAGGTTCTTTATCCAGCATTTATTATACCCCCCCCTCACCCAACTGCCTCTGTGTTGATTTTGCTCCCATAACTTTTTCAATCCATTGTAAAGCTAGCTCCAAAAAGATTTCCTCCGAATTCATATATTACTCTTTCAAGTGAATGTTTCCTTTACCTATTTTAAAAGTTCTCCAGAAAATAAATCATTCAGCAGAACGTATCTTTGTTGCTACCAAAATAAAACAAATGTTTTGTTTTCTGTCATCTCAAACAGAAACTAAATATGCCTTTTTACGTGCGCATCTGTCCTAGAACAACTCTGCTTGATTTGATTAGTTTGAATTTATTCAACAAAAGATGCTGGATGAAAAGTACTTGGGGATATATTTGTGACCATATGACAGCTATGAGATTTAAAAGCAGACACATGTTCCTTGCTGAGACTGAAGTTTGTGTTGTGCATGTTTGCAGAACCCCCATCAGACTCAGTTTCCTGCAGAATGGCAGGAGAGGCTTACCCAGTTTCAGAAGATGCTGGTGGTTCGTTGTCTCAGACCAGACAAGGTCTGTTGATACAGGAACTCATGTCAGTTTATATAGATGTTTCTTTCACACAAGCTGCATTGATTACATATTGTTTATATCCTCCAGATTATTCCCATGGTGCAGGAGTTTGTTTCAGACAGTTTAGGCCGCCCCTTCATTGAAGCACCACCCTTCAACCTCAGCAAGGCCTTTGTTGACAGCCACTGCTGTGCTCCTCTGATCTTCATCCTTTCCCCTGGCTCAGACCCCATGGCAGCTTTGCTCAAGTTCGGAGATGAAATGGTACAGACCTCTGGAGAAGTTTGGAGCTTTGAAGCCTGCTGTTTGTAGAAACTATAAATGAAAAGAAATAATGAATCTTTTAAACTGACCAGGCAGTAATTAAACGCTCACGAGGATTTATCATTTTTGGGCGCCTCTCAGTGCAAAACACAGTAAAAAATACAATACCTGTGCATGAATGTGCTCTTCTGTCCTCGCCCATCAGGGCTTCACAGGTAACAAGCTGACCTCTCTCTCCCTGGGCCAAGGCCAAGGTCCTATTGCTATGCAGATGATTCAAACAGGCATTGCAGAGGGCACATGGGTGGTTCTGCAGAACTGCCACTTAGCCACTTCATGGATGTCAACGCTGGAGAGAGTTTGTGAGGTCAGAACACTAACACATTTTTGCACACAGCTTTCATACCATAGTGAGCATGACAAAAGCAAATATCTGCTAATGCAGCACATGTCCATGCAGTGACTCAATGTTTGTGACTTTAAATAGGGCCTGAGCCAAGACACTACGCACCCAGACTTCAGATTGTGGCTGACTAGCTACCCGTCTCCCACTTTTCCTGTGGCAGTGCTCCAGAATGGGGTGAAAATGACCAACGAAGCTCCAAAGGGCCTCCGCGCCAACATTGCACGCTCCTTCCTAATGGACCCCATATCTGATCCGGAATTTTTTGATAGCTCGAGCAAGCCGGTAAACTCCCCTGCACATCTGAGACTTTGCCTCCCTCGGTTTTCTGCTGCGCATCTCACATGTCTACTTTGTTTTTTATTACATAAATAAACACCTCAGTTTATTTTGGGTCTTACTTCCACCTGTGTTTATTCACTTCCCAGGCAGTGTTCAAGAAACTCTTGTATGGGCTGTGTTTCTTCCACGCCCTTACTCAAGAGAGAAGAAAATTTGGACCAATAGGCTGGAACATTCCATACGAGTTCAATGAAACCGATCTCAGGATTTCTGTTCAGCAACTCCACATGTTCTTAGAGCAGTATCAGGTAACTCCAGCAAATGTAGAAACTCTATCTTACCTTCCTGCGACAATAACATTGTTTTGGCTGACCTCCAGTTTATAAGAGTATACCATGACATTAATATTTACATCCACAATAATCCTCTCTGTGTATGCTATGTTCAACAGCTATATGTGCAATAGAAACTGACACTCACAAGTGGATTTTGCTTTGCTCAAGGGTTTCCTTTCATAGGCTATATTCAGAAACCCTCTTGACATTTTCCCACAAACACTCCAACACTCGCGCTCTCCCTTCCAGTGACAAAAATTAAATACAGAGGATATCTTTTCTGTTCAGGGTGACATTTTCAGTTTGTAACTAAATACTGCAGAGTGAATTTGGAAGTGAAATGTTTCTCGAGAAAATGCCACACTCACGCTATGGTAGTGTCCAATCCAAAATAGAGTTCTAAGAATATCAGTCAGACGGATTCAAAATGAAAAATAACTAACATCACTGATATGATGAAATCTAGCATGTCTTTGTATTCAGCTAGAATTGTTATATCCTGTGTCATTTCTTGCTGCCTGCAGGAAGTTCCGTTTGATGCCATCCACTACATGACTGGTGAATGCAACTATGGGGGTCGTGTGACAGATGACTGGGACAGGCGGACCCTGCGCACAATCCTCTCAATCTTTTACACCCCAAACATCATCAAAGACCCCGGGTATACGTTTGATCCCAGTGGACATTACTACTCACCGGCTGAGGGAGATGTAAGTTCCTCAACAACCTTCAGAGTAAATTACTACGGACCCAACCGACTATCGTGGAGTAAGATGGAGATAGTCTTTGTTTAGCTTTACTTGTATTGATGACATATCCACCGCATTGCTTGGCTTATGTTTTGGTTATTCTGTACTTTATGGGATTGAGATTTTATCATAGACTGGGACAGACTTGGAAATTAGATTTTGAGAGAATATTGATTTTTCAGAATCCAACCACGTAAAAAAATACAAGACGTTTTTTATGACCTTTTTGCTGATTTAACTGCAGTCCAGTTGCATACATTTTAATCACCATTTTCTGCACATTTCTAAATTTGGAAAAGAAAATTCTATTAGAAGTTTGAGAAACACAAAGTGATGAGCTTCCGAAGAATGACTATGTGAATGTTTTGTTGTGTTGGAGTTCCAGTCCATTTCTATCAGTATTTTTATCTCATAAACATTAAAGATATGGATTCTAGGATTGATCAAATGGGTGATTTTCTACATTTTGCACGGACATTACTAATCAAACATATATTTAACAAGGAAAAAGTTTCTTGCCCACCTCATTGTAATTAATTACAGCCACGTTAGGAAATATTTAAAAAAACATTTGAGGCACGCAAAACACAAGAGCATATAATTACTTTAAAATTTCATAAAATGAATGAAAAAATATTAACTTTTCTTTGTAAAATAAGCTTGTTACATGACTAATTTTTCACAATGTTGTTCAGCTACCTTTAAAAAGTCATTAGGAAGTAGAACGTGTGAAAAAAGGCACAGCAGGCAGCAACTGTCACGGAGAGTTGATATATTTGTTAACACAAGTGCAATCTTTGGCGTGCACCATTTTATTTGGCATTTTCTTCTCCAGTACTTCACCCCTCCACCAGCATGTTTTATTCATGAATGGATATTTACATATTCATTAAAATAAATGTCAGTAATCTGAGCAGCAGAGCTGTTTTTCAATGAGTGTTATTACTCAAGATGATTCTTGATGTTGTTTTAAAATGTGTTCTCTACCTTACCCTATTTCTCTTGCTCTGGTTTTCTTTCTTTTGCAGTACAACAGTTACATCGAATTTACAAAATCACTTCCTCTCAACCCCTCACCAGAGATTTTTGGAATGAACGCAAATGCAGATATCACCAAGGATCAGGCAGAAACTCAACTTCTGTTTGATAGCATCTTACTAACCCAGGTAAACCCCCCTAACTATTTAACGACAATTTAGAGAATTCCATTAGCCCTTGCACACACTCTCATGTATGGTTAATCTGAATGTGCTGGTTAGTTTAGAAAACATTTCTGATTTTTTAAATATAGTTGCAGGCTTGAAGATTTAAGCCGACCTATGTCCCTTCCTCAACAATTCCAACACCACCTCTGACCAACAACTCGAAACGCAATTTCAAAACTAAATTTCCTTAAGTTTGATGAGTCAAGATGTGTTTAAACTAAATAGAGTGCCTCACAAATCTCAAAGACCAGGTATGCAGGCTCAGGTTTAACATTGTTTTGTGGCCTCCCTGGCAAAGATGTCCACTTGATGTGGGCAAATGTTACTCTGCTGCCATTCTGTAGGTACGCATGGGGTACAAATGGAGATTAGCATGAATAATTATCAGCATGACGGAGCATAAGAATAGTCGATGAGAGTATGTGCAACTACTGTTTGGAGGAAATTGGATGGAAAATCCTGCGAAGCCTTTCAGCTCAAGCCCTACGATGAGATCATAACATTAAAAATCAATTGTAGAAAATATTGTGTACACTGTGTTACAATTGCTATAATTTCTACAAAGAATGTCAAGGTATCATTCTGTGTTTTAATGTGATGCCTACATTTGAATATTTTGACATAAGGTGATGAAACATTAAAAAAGTTAGATCAAGCTGTTTTAGAATCAGGATCAAACTAACATTACCGGTACTAAAAAAAGAGTCTTCAAAATGGTATGCATAAATAGTCTTACCACCTCAAATATTATTTTTCCCTGAAAAGCAATAAACTTAATCTTTCCTATCTGAGCCCCACGTCCTGTCTCCACTCTCATCTCTGTGTCTCTGATCAGTCCCGCTCCTCAGGTGGAGATGCCAAGTCCACCGATGACATGGTGTTTGATGTGGCTGCTGACGTCCTAAGCAAACTGCCTGCAGACTTTGACTTGGAGGCAGCGATGAGGCACTTTCCTACCAGCTACAATCAGAGCATGAATACCGTGCTGGTACAGGAGATGGGCCGCTTCAACAACTTGCTCCAAACCATTCGAGACTCCTGTGTCAACATTCAGAAAGCCATAAAGGTACGGGTGCACGGGTGGAACGGGTAGAAAGAAAAATGAGTGTCATGTTTTCTGGCTATTTCATATATTTTCCTTAGTTTTGTTACACTGGAAATACACAGAAACCTCTTTTAAAATAACGTAACATCCGAAATAAAATAAGTATGATTGATTTTGCATTTATTTTGCAAATCGTATGTACCTTGGCCTGAAATCAGTAGCAATGTGGGGCATGTTGGATTACAAAAAGTTTCCGGATTACATGAGGTTTCATAAAGAAAGGCATACAGAAATTTAAAATGAAAGTAGGTTTTGCTGATGTTCCTAATACGTATACATTTCAGCACATCAACCTTTTACAGAATGTGGAGCATTAACAGGTAGATCATAGCTCACTGACACGTAAAAATTTTGACTTCTCCTATTTAATTCAGGAAATAGAACTTTACACGATTGTGATATTTAGAGATTCACCTAATCTCATGTGCAATATTATGAAAAACAAGAAGAAATGTAGCATTAACCTGAAGACTTTTTTATCAGAGGACCGAGAACAGCCTAGTTTACGACTCATTGGGTCATAAATCTGGAAACGTTCATGCTTATTATGTTTGTCAGATTGAAAGTAAGAAGTGTCTACATTAGGAAATTACCTGCCACTGATTGCCATCAGGTTTGCTTGTTTTCAGCCACATACTAATTTTCACTGCTACTGATTGATTACAATGGTCATTACTGCAATGAACTGCCTGCGTCTGTGTTGATAAATTAGCACATTGTTATAAAATCACTTCTAGCTGTGGCTATGGATACATACTTTTTGAGCAGAAGTCTCCTTCAGTTTTGTCTGCCTTTGCAAACCTGCTCCATAATTTTAATCAGGTTTTTTTGGGCGTTTGATTTCTTGTGTTGCCTCAGTTGCACGCCTTTTGTAAATGGGAGGTTAATCATAGCCATATGCCACAACATCCTCAGACTAAAAGAAATCCAGACTGAGTTTTTAAAGCTTTTGGTATCATGAAATAAGATTCTAATGAAGTTCTGTTATATTTGCAATAGACTTCATAAAAAGAACCAAACACAGCCATTAGAATATTTTCATATGATAATGTGTAACATTGCACTCTCAATTACATCACATGCGAAACATTAAAAAAATGTGTCTTGACGCTTGCTTTCGTCTCCATTTAACACGCAAAATAGTTTCTCTCCTTCTGCTGTGTGCTGTCCTCAGGAGAGCATAAACGAGTCAGAAAGGGGAATGGGCACATAATCATTCAGTATCAAAGCCCCCCTACAGTGCAGCAAGAGTTCCTATTATGAGGCTCTCAACTAGTATCTCAAAAGAAAGTTATTTCTTTTAAAGCTACTTTATGTTTTGAATATGAAATCCTTGTGAGTAAGTGTTGACTGCATGTAAGAACTGACACATGTGTGCAGGGTTTGGTCGTGATGTCTGCAGAGCTGGAGGAGGTCGTCAGCAGCATCTTGAAGGGCCGTATCCCAGGCCTGTGGATGAAGAAGTCCTATCCCAGCCTCAAACCGCTGGGAAGCTACGTCAACGATTTCCTTGAAAGACTCCAGTTCTTACAGGTGCATTAGCGTTCAGAATCATGGTATAGTTAAAAAGACAGGAGAAAAATGGTGTTTTATAGACAGAACATGGTCTATTGCTCAGAGCACACATTAAGCTGTAGCAGGATGTTGTTGCATGCTATGGCTGAAACATGCTTGAGGGTGGGCCTCTCAAGTTACACAAGAATACCTAATTTCACTGATGAGAGGATGGGGAACTGAATCCCCTTTAGTCACATGAAAGACTAAGACATAAAATACATGCAGCCACATGACCTCTCATGTGAGTCTACTCTGGAAATATTCCTCTCTTGTTCATCAGTGCTCAGAGTGAAAAAAAAGGAATGTCTGTGTGTGTCTATGTGAGTACTATCCAACTGAAATGACTTCTTGCGACTCTTCAAGGGGAACGGCGGATTCATGGGTTTCTTATCTAAGACAGAGCAGGAAACTTTAGTCATTTTAGAAAAACTTTTGGACTAACTAGATTAAACCCTCCCAGTTGAATTCTAAACTTTGTGTAACCTTGCGAGTCACTCTGTCTCCATAGTTATAGATAAGTGGATACTCTAATCCAGAGCATGCTATGGCACCCATGAGTGATTAATGTCTTAATGGAAAGGTTTACATGCATAGCAAATCTATATAACCCTCTCTAAGACCCAGTGAAACACTGTCACAAAATAGTGTTTTCTGATCACAATTGCCTAAATAAGGATATATTTGGAATAAGCAATAATTAAATTAGGCTATGTGTATTTGGTAGTCATCCATTTGACTTGATGGCTATATGATGCTGTACTGGAGCTTTCACTGCATGTGGTGACACCTGTTTCTTTCACAGCACCAATGGCTGCTTAAAAAGTCATTCTGGGGTGAAGGGCAAACAAATGATGTAATCTGCCATTTGAAGGATATGACACAATGCAGGATGTGGTTAAAGGAAACACAACAGTTGCAGGGGGTGTACTGAAAAGACACAAAAACACCCTTTGCTCTCCAACATGAAAAGAGAAAGTGGGATTTTCTCAGCGTCTCATGTATCCACCATTGTCTCATTTAGAATGAGATGAACGGTGTTGATTTGCTGTGCAGGTGGTCTTAAGCCACTGTCGATATCTGTGGATTTAAAATCCCACTTTATCCCATTGTTTAGCTGATCAGTTTCAGACGGTCAAATGGAAATAGGAGCCTGAGATGAATAATGTTTATTTCAGGTTCATGTAAGCCAAGAAGTCACTGTCTTATTGAAGAAATGCTAAAGCATTCACCTGAGGGGTATTACAATATACCAGTAATCATAATAATCATAAGATTAGTGCAGATCACAGTTTTGCCACTATGTTATTGGGGCTTTTTCTGTTATGCTCAACATAAAACACTGGGAACAATTTGGCAGGATAACGGTTTGCAAAATACAGACCAGATTAGATTTCCCATGAAATCCAAAAACAATGCAGTATGTGTGTTGATATAGTGTTACCATTCAGCTATGTGCAGTGCTTCGATTCAAATCAGAGGACTTTAAAGACGGCACACATTAGATGTAGGGCTTTTAAAAATGAATGAGGCTTAACCACGGCTAATCCCTGCCTCCTCTATGTTTTGGTTTGACATACTTCTTTAGAACTGGTATGCTGAGGGTACGCCGGCTGTATTCTGGATTTCGGGATTCTTCTTCACCCAGGCCTTCCTCACGGGCAGCCAACAGAACTTTGCCAGGAAACACACCATTCCCATCGACCTGCTGGGGTTTGACTTTGAGGTGTTGGATGACAGACAATTCAAACGACCCCCAGAGGATGGTAGGTGTCCCTGAGAGGATGGGTGGGTTTAGGGCTGGGGGGGGGCAGGTTAGCAAATAAAGCTGAATGTCAGGTCATCTTTAGGAAAGGAAAAATGAGAATACGAAATGAGTTTTCAAAGTAGAAAATGAAAGCAGTGGAAAATGAGCAGCGTGTGCAAGAGAATCAGACAGATGGAATCTGTCATAGGCTGACTTCATTTGAGACATGCCAAGTATTAAATTAGCAAGGAAGTTACAGA